>JAVXUO010002980.1:0-384396 GCA_033065855.1 Escallonia rubra | reverse complement strand
CAGACGATAATTTACCGTCCGCTACATAATGTAGCGGACGATAAATTACCGTCCGCTACATTATGTAGCCGACGGTGCTAGCGCTAGCAACGGATCTATATATATATATATATATATATATATATATATATATATATATATATATATATGGGAGCTGATCCTTTGAGAGCGCTAGCAAAATTGGGTATTTTGCAAGCGCGATTGGCCGTCCATCCTGAAAGATGGACGGCCTAGATTTTGTCTTTTTCGAAAACTGTCAGTCGTCCGCGACATAGTGTTGCGGACAGCCTTTTTTACCTTTTTGCCCCTCCTCCCCAGTCCGCTACATTTTGCGGCGAACTACTTCAAGTCCTGACATGTGTCAGAAAAATATCCGCTACACTGTGTAGCGGACGTCCTCTAGGCTGACACATGTCAGGACCTGTCCCGTCAGCCTTTACGACCACGACGGTTATCTTGTCCTTATCTGTCACGTCAATAGTGTCCGCTACACAGTGTTGCAGACAAAATTGTCCGCAAAATAGTATAGCGGACAACCTAAAAATGTCCGCTGCATTGTGTAGCGGACGTTTCATATATATTAAAAAAAAACCCTAACTACGAAACTCTTCTCCATTCTTCTTACTCACAAATATTTCTAGCGGCGTTGGCAAGCAGATCTGCGCAATTTCTTCTTAAGAGCAGCTTTAATACCCTAATACATCACGTAAGTTCACAAAATCAATCCTTTACATGTTTGTAATCTATAGTTGTGATGAATATTGCATTTTATACGTGGTTTTGATTATGCATTGAGCATGTGCTAGCGATGAGAATTTATATATGTATGGATTTGTTCATGTGCTAGCGTTTGTAAAATCCGATTCCGTGTATGTATATATATCTATTATACATATAAGTATATGCTAACATTGTATGTATTATGCATGTGTTTGCGTTATATGTATTATGCATGTGCTAGCGTCGTATTTTTGCGAGCGATTATCAAAATTCAAACCGTAAAATCCAAACTGAGAAGGTTTTTCCATAATTTCAGTTGCAAAAAATGGAATTTAACCCTGGACCAGAAGATCCATCCGTGTTATACGACCAAGCCAACCATATCAGTACGCTCATATGGGATGGTGGAGTAAGATACATTATTTATCAACTTTCTTATTCTTACGAACGTTATATACCGTTTGTTTTGCTTAAATTGTATTTATTAATTCGTAGGAAAGAGAACTTCTCACCACCGTAGAAGTATCTCACGAGTTCACAGCATGGAAATTGAACAAGTCCCAGAAAAAGATACTGCGTGGAATTGGGTTTGGGATTTTCACGCATGGGCAGATCTTTCAACAGCTTGACCGGGCCTTGATAGGTGCCCTTGTTGAGAGGTGGAGAAGTGAAACGAATACGTTTCACTTCCCGCTCGGAGAGATGACAATTACCCTAGAAGATGTAGGGTTCATCTTAGGGTTACCGGTGACGGGGCGGCCGGTAATTGCTCCTCCGTCAGAAGCAACGAATAAGAGAACCGCTAGGGACTTCTTCACTTCGATACCCCATGATCAATTTAGCAGTGGTGGTATAAAGTTGAAGTGGTTGGTAGATACCTACGGGGTTTTGCCGGAAAACTATACGGGCCGTATGCTTGTGCTGTACACACAAGCCTTCCTCTTGTGGGTGATGGGGGCAATTTTATTCCCAACGACGTCGAAGAACACGGTCAGCGTGAAATATTTACTGTTGTTGGGTAACCTGCGGGAGGTTGGGGATTATGCCTGGGGTGCAGCGGTCTTTTCGTATCTGTACCGAGCATTGCACAAAGCAACGAGGCCCGACTCATTAGTCATATGTGCATGTCTCTCGCTATTGCAGGTATATCATATAAATTCTTGTCTTCTACGTTATTGTTTTTTTGTTGAATCGACGATATAAATATAATTTTCCCATGTTCTCATGTGTGGTCTTACGAACACCTTGCTCCCGGTGTACCAATGCGTGAGCGGTCCAAGGAAAACCGATGAACCGATAAAGTGGTTTGGCCTCGGTTCGGTTGGTTGGTTGGTGCTTGTGGAGTACAGCCGGATGGATAGCCACTACCAGAGGAGAGTCGATCCCCATCACAACATTACGTACTATCGAGGGGAGTTCGACCGTCTATCTCCGGGCCAAATGCGTTGGGCACCGTACATACGTTTGGCACGACGGGTGGGAGAGTCGTTCGTCTTCACGCTCTCCGGGTTGCAGCGCACACCCCTGATCCACTTCGAGGTCGCAGAGTGGCAGCTGCCAGACCGAGCAATGCGCCATTTTGAGTTGGAGCAGGGTTTGCCAGCCGATGCCCCAGATATGAGGGTTAACAGGAACCCACCGGGTGTCGGACGGTTTGGCAAGGCCAATGCGCACGAATTGTGCGTGGTTGAAATAGAGCTTTGGAGTTCTTGGCAGGACACACTGGCGGCCATCGTCTCGGAGCCTGACACTGTTATCAGCATCGAACAGTACGATGAGTGGTACTACCGCATCACGCGGAGGAGAGTAGCCCCAGTAAACTTTGAACGCGGGGAGAGGTATGCGCCTAGGGGTCAGATCGATGAGCGTATGGCATACAATCTCGTAAGTTGCCCAACAAGTCTGTCGTAATTGAATTTGATGAATATAAATGTCTGATTGAAGTAACTTATTTTTTTATCTCTTTGGATGTAGGTTAATGCCTCGCTTGCATTCTTCCAGAAGTTGAGTGAGCGGAAGGATCTGGTGAGCGCAATGGGCGAGGATCTTCGCCAACAGGCTGCTGCATTGGCTTTAGGCTACGGGAATTTTTTGTGCCAAGCAACAGGAAAGTCTTCGGTCGTCAGCCCAGGAATGAGTTATACGGGCGTCAGCCAGGGATACGGTGATCCCTCAGGGCAGGCTTCAGGGGTGAGCCAGGGAGTTGGTGGTCCCTCTGTAGCGGGGATGGGATAGGCTCAAGCATCGTGGGACGATTACAGCGTCCCCTCCTTCAATTTGTTCCCGGAACCCAACCCCTCTCTCAGAGTCAAGTCACGCAAGACTGGCCTTTCAAAAATTACGATTTCTCCAAGGCACTGTCCATTGTCCCGTGGGAGGGACCACTTGGCACCCCCGGAAGGCAATATCCCCCGTTTGACCTCCCCGGAGGGCAATATCAGCAGGTGGAAGAAATGGCCGGAGAGCAATATCAGCCGGCGGGGGCCCCCGAAAGACATTATCAGCCGACCTAACTAGGAATTGGAGGCCAATATCGCCTGCTCTTGCCCCCCGGTGTAGGGCAAGATTTACCGGTTGACCCCCCTGAAGGAGGGCAATATCCCCCGATCGACCCCCGAGGGCAATATCTGAAAGGGCATCCAGCCAGGCCCCTAAAGCCGCATAAATGCGAGCTAATTTGAGCCCGTTATTTTAGCCGGCCCCCCGAGACAAAGCGTCGTATGACGTGGATCACCCGGAGGGCTTGGATTACAATTGCTCGTGGTCAGAAATGGCTTCACTGGCACCAGGAGCTTGGTTAGACAATAGTGTCATCTCGCACTACTCATAAATTCTGAGGCAAAGGGGTCGGGAGCAGCCAAACTTCGGTCCGCGCATTTTTATCTTGGATGCTTTTTTTCATGGCATCCTAGTACAAGAGTGGGAAGACTGGGTCAATTCAAGGAAGGGGAGAACCCTGGCCCAGTGGAGACCGTCTGCTAACCTACAAGCATATCTTGCTAGGGATAGTCCAGTGAGCGCAAGTGTTGCCGACGTGTTTCTAATCCCATTTTTAAGGAATACCCACAAGTACTTTGTTTGCTATGAACCAGTAGAGAAGATGGTATCAGTCATCGACAGTCTCTATGATGATACCTCCGGGATGTCTGTGATTAGCATGTACAAAGGCATTGGCCAGTTGGATGCCATAGTAAGATCTTGTTTACTTCTTCTTGTAACTTGCATATTGTAAAACTGATTAATCTTATTCTGTTTGCTATGTTTAATGTTTAATGCTTATTATGTTTCTCGTAGAATCTATTTGCTACCTTGGTCAATGGTAGGCGTGACGAGAGGGTACCGCGCAGGCCGAAGCTCATTTTCGGATTGAAGAGGCGTAGGCCCAAGCAACATAATTCCTCAGACTGCGGCGTCTTCGTCTGCATGTACATGGATTACATTTGTCAGTCTGAGAGCCTCAAGAAGACCGTCTGGAGCCGAGAATGCATACCAGGCTTTAGGTATAGGATGGCTTGGCAAATTATGAATGGCCGACCTAGAGCTATTAGGTTTATTGTAAATCCGTGTAATGACGAGGATCCCGCAGGGGATGAGGGCCCCAATTGACATTGTAACATTATATTAACTTTTTTAATAAAAATATATTCAATGCGATTGATTTGATTTGTGTTGACATCAGTTGATCGGTGTTGAATGCGATTGATTTGATTGACCGATATCGTTGTGTTGAATTCAGTTGAGTGTTTGATTTGTGGTCAGAGATAGCATTTTGGCTCATTGACTGATCTGTGATTTGCGTTGAACTGTGGGAAACAAAGTGTGGGCCAATTTTGGTTTCTGTCTTTCTGGAGGGCCGTCCGCTATATAGTATAGTGGACGTAGAGAGAACAAAAAAAAAACTAAGTGTTGGATGTGTCTTTCTGTAGGGCTATCCGCTATATAGTATAGCGGACGTAGAGAGCACAAAAAAAAAAACTAAGTGTTGGATATGTGTGTTTCTGCAGGGTCGTCCATTATATAGTATAGCGAACGTAGAGAAGAGAACCAAAAAAAAATTAAGTGTTGGAGGTGTGTCTTTCTGCAGGGTCGTCCGTTGTATAGTATAGCAGACGTAGAGAGAAACCAAAAAAAAACTAAGTGTTGGATAAGTGTTGGAGGTGTGTCTTTCTGCAGGGTCGTCCGCTATATAGTACAGCGGACGTAGAGAAGAGAACCAAAAAAAAAAATTAAGTGTTGGAGGTGTGTCTTTCTACAGGGTCGTCCGCTATATAGTATAGCGGACGTAGAGAAGAGGACAAAAAAAAACTAAATGTTGGATATGTGTCTTTCTGCAGGGCGGTCCGCAATATAGTATAGCGGACGTAGAGAAGAGAACCAAAAAAAATTAAGTGTTGGAGGTGTGTCTTTCTGCAGGGTCGTCCGTTGTATAGTATAGCAGACGTAGAGAGAACAAAAAAAAACTAAGTGTTGGATATGTGTGTTTCTGCAGGATCGTCCGCTATATAGTATAGCGGACGTAGAGAAGAGAACCAAAAAAAATTAAGTGTTGGAGGTGTGTCTTTCTGCAGAGTCGTCCGCTGTATAGTATAGCGAACGTAGAGAGAATCAAAAGAAAACTAAGTGTTGGATATCTATCTTTCTGCGGGGCTATCCGCTACATAGTAAAGCGGACGGCCCTGCAAAGAAAAACTAGGCGTTAAATTACAACGAAGCAGCATCGTTGACACCGCGTGACTTTGGCGCATCTTCAGTCATCTTCATTGACACTGGAGCATCGGAAACAGATCCAAGTTCGAAACTCGTGCTCCGGTATACTTGTGATTCATTGTTGTTGCCATCTTCATGTGCATCACGTGTCATACGACGTAAGTTATGCCTACTTTGACGAACTCTCATTCTATTATTTTCTTCACGTATTCGATGCAGTGCCCTTTCAAGCTCCATGTGTGTAATTCGAGGCATGTTGATTGCCTTTTGTCGAGGTATGGGTATAAACTCTTATAGGCTAGCTAGGATTGAGCCTTCGTCGACTACTTGATCCTTTTTGGGAGTAAACACATGAGGTACATGCGCCGTGAATCAGCTACTAAGACCTCATATTCATTCATCCGATAAGACCATGCATGTAATGTATTAACATAGCGTGATGAGTAACGCAAACTTGGACGCAAAGAATAGTGAAATTCATCTTCGCCTGCCCAGTAACGACCCATTGCTTCAAAAATATCTCGTGGAGTATATGACAATTCGAGAGTTGTTATGAAACTGGGAGTATATCACTCTATGCCTTTCGCCTTTCATGCAATGCATGTACTTATATAATTTTTGAAACGGGACCACTTTATTAGATGCTACAGGTTCAACTTTATGAGATGTGAGAAGTCGCTGCAATAGACCAGAGACTTGTCTTGTCACCAAAGACTTGTCTTCTCACTGACACGGGCATGCTATTGTCTCCAACTACTAATTAGGCAGGGTGTCAGTGTCCAGAGACTTGTCTTCTCACCAGATATGGGCAGGATATTGTGTAGTTATCACACCAATATATTGTGTATGTGTGTGTGTGTTGGGGCTTATTTATATATGTTAGCCATGCTCATCGCATTAGATGTACATAAGTTAAATGGCAGGAGTTCCTGGTAGTTCTAGTTATCGTGGACGTGAGACTGTGTGGTTGTTGTGTGAAAGGAACGACGACTACAAAGAAGTGAAGTACACGGATCCGAGAGAGTATTATGCAGGCTTACGAAGAGAATGGGCATATCGAGTTAAGGAATCTGAAACAGTACACCAAGATCTCACCACGCTGAGAGCACATGTGCCACAACGTCGTTCACTTAGTATGTCGAGGCGTAATGTTAAGCAGTGTAAGAAAGTTGTGTGCCGAATTCGTATGGAGAATAACCGGATGTTGCTGCGTAGAAAACGATTTTACATGCTTCAACTTGCAGAAGAAATGGCCGAGGCTAGTGGGAGGCACCTCAATTCAAACGAGAGAAACAATATTTTAACCAATGATCAGTACTTATCTGATGAATATATGTCAAATGATGAGTGATATATATCTCTTCCTACTGTATGTTAGGATTTCATTCCAACTAGCACTTATCCACATGTCATTCTAATAAGAGAACACCGTCTTTCGATTTTCCAAGTGTTGGGAGTTTCTCATGCGTCGTCCGCTATACATTGTAGCGGACGACGATAATTCTGTTTTAATAAATTAGCGACCGAAGACTTGTTTTAGCGACAGAATCAACAATTTCAATATCGATTAACAATAAAAAATGTACGATTAACAATCAACAATCTCAATATCGACGGAATCTCAAACGACACAATTAAGAACCTAAAATTCGAAAAAATAATTAACATTAACATAAAATTATTCATGACAGAATTTTGGGTTGAACATTGGGGGAAAGAAGTTTTTTCACAAGTGCTCCGATCAAACGCCGTCACTTGAAAATTCCACTTCCCCGTGTGTTCAAACACTACAAAGTTCCCGAGTTGGAGGTCATGCTGCTGCATGAATTCGTTCCAACCCTCTGCGAAACAAATTTTACCTTGGTCGCGCTTCATCTTGATTCTAACATGCCATGACCCCTTGCGGCTGGTTCAAGTTAAATCAAAATAAATTGTGATAAGCCAATCGGAAAAGGCTACCGGTATGTCCTAACATATTCATAATACAAAAAAATGGTAACTTTTTAACAAAAGATCAATCTTTTAACACAAGAAAACACAGAGAAAGAGTGATTGCATACAAGTTCTGTATCAAAACTAGGCATCAGGACCTTGAAGCAGTGACTGCCCACAAGGTGCATGTTGCCTACAAATTCGCTGCTCGAGGAATCAGAAGCCATCACGACGGGGATGTCGCTGGTGGCGTCGCGACGTTGAGGGGATGACAGGGCTGTTGTCGGAGGCGGCGCGGCGTCAGGGGGAGGACAGTGGTGTTGCCGGAGATGTGGGTCGCCGTAGATGGGGTAGCGGCTGGGTGAGATGTTCGAGACAGATAGAGAAACGGACTGAGTGACAAGATGATTGGCTGATATGATTAATAGTCATCCGTTACATTGTAGATCGGACCACAAGAACCCCAACAGTCTTTTTCTGCGATACCGTCCACTACATTGTGTGGCAGACAAAAGGAAGGTCAAAAGTTTTTTTCTGCAGAGACGTCCGCTACATTGTATAGCAGACTTAAAAGAAGGTCAAAATTTTCTTTCTAGTGTTGAAATTTTAAGACTCTGTAGAGGCGTCTGCTATACTATGTAGCGGACGGAGCTAATAATAATAAAAAAAAAACTTAAACTTAGATTTGATGGCTCTCATAGGTCCAGCAAAAAAGAAAATTACAGTATTCGGTCGAAAAATTATTAGAAACAAATTACAAAAAATTATTACAAATGTCAAACAGACTTGATGGCTTATACAAAAAATTAAAGGTCCACTGCAGCTTGTTCGTCCTCATCTTCGGCGTCATCTTCTTCCCCGTCTTGCAAACCCCCTGGACTTATCCCCAGTGCCTTGTAATGGTTCCGCTTGTCGTGGTCGGTCATTTTGTTGCACAATGCACACCTTCTCAGCTTTTTAGGTTGAGTTGCCGTTTCAAAGAGCTTTTCATCTGCGTAGATCTCTTGCGGCCTTTCGTTTGCGATATAATTGGATCCAAAGGTCGGATATCATTGTCGTTTTCCTCCTTTTGGCTCGTCATCTTCTGATCCCGTCGTAGGCTCGGTGTCAACCGCATTGCTGACTGAAGCTGCTTTCAACTGGTCGACAATGGCCTCTTGTTGCTGAGCTACCTCGAGGAGATGTTTATATCCGATCATTGTAGCAGCACCCTTTACGGACAAACGGGTGAACATCGTCACCAGATGATTATACCGCAACGTCTCTGATTCTTCAAAGTCAGTATACGGGTGCTCCAGAAAGGCAATGGTACCATGCAACCTGTTTGCACCTTTCGTCCACCGTGGCAAGACGTATTTATCGGGGATTGTCCTGATATTCTTCTGGGTGAAAAACCGCAGAATGTGTCTACACAGGATGCCATGGAACTCAAACTTCTTGCAAACACATGTCACCGAGTCCGTCAATGTGTCGTGGCTCACCGTATACATTATGTGCAGCTTCAAAGGGACGAGGTCATTCACGAGCGAATAAACCTTGTACTCACACGCAGACTTTTCTGCCACCTTGTTTATACAGTATCGTCCCGATTTTCGCAGCTCTACTTGGTATAGCATGAAGATCTCCTTCATATAGACTTTGGCACCGTTCAGCTCTAGCGGGGTCTCAGGTAACCTCTCCTTTGTTTGTACGTGGTTGCAAAGTCTGTAGCCCTTTCTTTCACGAATAACGACGCAACCACTTTTTGTGCGGATGTGACGAAACTCTTCAAATTGGTAGCTGTACCCACATAACTATTGAACGTGGCATTCATAGATTCACTCATGCCCGTCGTTTTCATGCCCGTAGAAAAATGCCTCTTCGTGTAAACGCCAATCCATTGCTCTTTGAGCTCCTACAAGTGCTGGAGTCACTCGCTATCTTGCAATGAGTAATCCTCAACAAGCTTTTCCCACCTCTCCTCAAATTCCTCAATCGTTAACGACTTGTTAAACGCACTTGTCAAAATTCTGTTTAAAGTCTAGAAATTTGGCATACACGTGATGCAAACGTTCAGGGTATTTGTTGCTTATGTGCCAAGTGCACAAGTTGTGTCGAGTATCTGGGAAGCCTTCTTCATTGCCAAATCTTGATCGGTGATGATAACTTTCGGTGCTTTGTTGTTCATGGCTTCCAGCCACGCCCTAAACAACCATTCAAAAGAACTCTCGCTCTCGTCCCTTAACAAGGCGAACCTGAACAGGATGGAGTGATAATGATGATTGACCCCCGTGAAAGGGGCGAACGACATCGAGTACTTGTTGGTACGGTATGTGGTGTCGAAAGTCACGACATCCCCAAAATGCTTATAAGCAAGCCTCGAACGACCGTCGACCCAAAAAATTGTGCTAACTCGATGCTCGTCGTCAAGTTTATAATCGAAGGTAAACTGCGGGTCATCCATCTGCATTTGTTTCAATAGGCTCATTGTGGATTGAGCATCATTGAGGTCATACGCGGCTCGTCTATGGGTTCGGACCGTGTTACGAACGTCTGTCGTGTTAAAGTTTAAATTTTGAATTCCCCCAGCCTGTTCAGCAAGAACATTAATCATGTCGGTAGGTCCTAGCCGCGCATTGCTCATTGTGTGAATGAGGCTCCTCGCGACCTTACCCATCTTCTTGTGTTGATGCATCTGACTCACCTTAGAAGGGGTTACTAACGGGTGATTGTGTGCCAGTTCCAGGCTGGTAATAAGCCAATGATCTTGCTTGGGTTTATAGCTTACGAACATCTTGACCTGGCAATTCGTGCGCGCAAAGCAGTCCCGTCTTCTACGCGAATATCCTATTTCGTCATCACTGTCATCGTTGCCTACGCGTGTCTCATTTTGCACTGGGTTTCTGCCCCTATGACACTCGTATAAGTGAGAGCATAACTTTTTCGTTACGTTGCTTGTTCTTGTAGTCTTTATTCTGATGCCAAAACCAACCCTCAATGAATACGCTTGGAAACATTCTCCAGCTTCTTCCAATGTTTGAAAGGTTCGTCCTAGATACGGATCACTAGCATCTACGGGCGTATTGGAGCTCGACACGAAATCAGACATCGTGAAACAAGACCTATGTAGAAATAGACTACGCTTAACAATCAAATGACATTTTCAACTGAAAATATTACCTAAAGACCCAAGTTGGCGAATAGACCAATTTAGGATGACAAATATACCATATACATAATCTAAAATGTCTCCATTTTGCTAAATATAGATTTATTGAACATAACAAATTAAAATTACTAAGATAAATACACAAATTCATCATGCCAAAATAAAACTGACGTATCTCAAAAAATTTGAATTTAAATAGGATACATGTTTTCGAAGTTAGCGAACCTCAAAAAAATCAAAACTAACTACAATAAACTTGTTTAAAGTGAACAAATTAATTTCTAGAACATCACAAGTTGATGAATAAAGTGATAAATTTCTAGAACATCACCAAAAAATCTATACTTTTTTGTCCAAAATAAAATAAAATTATACTTTATCAGTCAATCCACCCAAAAAACTTGTCCTGTACCACGAACGTACCTAGCTTGAGGGAAAATTGAAGGAAGTGTTACGCGAAGCTTGAGGGGAGCCGAAAATGGAAGCAAGTAAATCTGAAGGAGATTAAAATTTTGCCCAAAGCGCTGAGAATTTGGGAACTTTTGGGTATAGAGGAAATAATGTCCGCGATATTGTATAGCGAACATTATAGTTGACACTCTGACGCGTGCAGAAATAAAGACCTGACGGGAACCTTTTTTGGCGGGCGACGGGACAGGTCCTGACATGTGTNAGCCTAGATGTCGTCCGCTACACAGTGTCGCAGACGTCTTTTTCCTGACACATGTCAGGACTTGAAAGTAGTTCGCCGCACAATGTAGCAGACATGGGAGGAGGGGCAAAAAGGTTAAAAAGGCTATCCGCGACACTATGTCGCGGACCACTGACAGTTTTTGAAAAAGACAAGATTTGGGCCGTCCATCTTTCAGGATGGACGGCCAGATCGCGCTTGCAAAATATCCCATTTTGCTAGCGCTCTCAACGGATCAGCTCCCATATATATATATATATATATATATATATATATATATATATATATATGGGAGCTGATCCGTTGAGAGCGCTAGCAAAATGGGATTAAGTTGCTAGCGCGATCCTGTCGTCCACACGCTATCTGTGGACGGTCCAGATCTTTTTTTTGCGTCTTTTTTAAGTCCGTCCACTACATTATGCAGCGGACAATTTTTTGACGAATATACCCTTCACTCTTAAGATGTTATATTTTCCAAAATATAGTCCGTTACATTATGTAGCAGACAATGTCTGAAACTGCAGACTGAGATAGAGAATTTGGTTTTTGACAAGACAACGAGGAAACAATTTGTTAGTGTCCATTTGACTTTTTGGGTGAAGAAATTCAAGAATTCTTCATCTGCAACTGGACACCACTCTCAATCATCATAAATTTCTTCATCTGAAACCATGGCATCTAAAATTTCTTCATCTCCACCCGCCACCACCGCTAAGATCCTCCCAATCCAGCCCACTACCATGGACACCACTCTCAACCAAACACCAATGATCAAGACCCAAGTTGCCGTCGCCGCCCCCGCCGCCGGCCGAACCCAGGTCCAGTTAGCGTGGGTCAATTTTATGCAAATGGAATCATACAGCCAGAAGATGGTGGAGGAGGAGGTGACACACTCTCTGACAGATTCTGACCAAGATTTTCACTTCCTATTTATGTAAAAGAGACGCCAAGTGCGCTGTCCCGGAAGTCCCCCGTCGCCGCAAGCTCCCCGCCGCTGGCTGAACCTAGTAGACCAGTACAGTGCCCACGTCATCATGAAACCATCTATTCTTCCTGAAACAGACCTGGTTAAAGAGAGAGAAAGAGATGAAGTCTTACCCAGAAAGAGAGAGAGTCTTACCCAAACAGATCTCGAGATGAAAGTGAAATTAAAATTCCTGTTTTGTTATATTATGTCCGCTGCATTATGTGGCGGACAAACTAAAGTGCACGCTTAATTGCAAAGGCAAGGGGTATTTTTATCAAAAAATTGTCTGCTACATAATGTAGCGGACGAATTTAAAAAAGACGCAAAAAAAAGATCTGGACCGTCCACAGATTGCGCGTGGATGGCCAAATCGCACTAGCAACTTAGCTCATTTTGCTAGCGCTCTCAACGGATCAGCTCCCTATATATATATATATATATATATAAAAAGAGTGGATTCTATACTAATCGAAAAATAAAGTGTATACAAAGTTCAGGAGGGCACGAGAGCAGGGTATAATAGAGAAGGGGAGAGGAGGGGAGCGGAGGGGAGTACAAGTCGGGGGGCATGTGAGTGGGATACAAATAGCTAGGAGGGAAATGGCTGATCAGGGATCGGTGAGTCCCGAATCTGGATCCTGCTGATCGTCCTCGTCAATGGGGGCACTGTGATCCAGATCCGGCTCGGTATGTCCAGCAGCAGTGCCCTGCATGTAAAGGAAAGGACGCGTTAATCTCGATAGCAATCGTATGTAGTGTTTACTGAACGTATATAGTGGTTGTACCTGATTATACGCCGTGATCATCCTATACACCTCCGCAGCAATACGACGGATCTCATCTTCATATAACAACGAGCGCTCCATGGTCGGTGTCTGCATCTGTGAAGATGCAGGGGGGGGTGGGGACGCTCATATCTTTTTTTCGGGTGGCAGTTTGTGCCGATTGGCGCTAGTGATGACCTTCGGCGCTTTTCTCTCTTTTGGGGGGGGGATTATTACTGTCGGTGGTGTTGTTTGATCAGGACTTTGGCAGCCGGAGAAGTAGGCGCCGACCATGATCGCTGATGGAATGGGTCTTGGGTTAAGGGCGATGGTGCGTAGCCCAATGCTGTTTGCAATCTTGGACGGTGGGGTGTAGCTCGTAGTGGTGATGGCGACTACTGGTATGGTGATTATCGCAATGGCGATGGGCAGATCATGAGTGAGGCGATGCTACTTTTCCCGTGGCCTTGATGGCGTGGATCGGGAGCTAGACGGTGCTTGGGCCACCCCTGAGCAGTGGACATCATCTACTTGTCGTAGTTAGCCATTGCCAGATTTGGAGAAAGATATACGGCATCGACTATCGAAGGCCCACGGTGGTGGATATGCTAGGGTTCTGACCTACGGCCGGCGGCGTTGCCTGGCTTCTTCATCTTTTGTTTCTCTTTTCTCTCTTTGCTTGGTTGTTGTAGCTGCTCCGTCCGATTTACAGCGGTGGTCGGTGGTTTATGGTGCCTGCGACCCTGGTGGTGATGGTTTTGTGGGCGTGAGGCTGCCCGTGTAGGCACCGTTGGTTACAGTGGTGCCGCTGGTGGTTCTGCCATAGGGCTGCCGGTAGCAGCTCACTCCATTTTTTTTCCTTTTGTGACTTTGGTAACAATTGAATCTGAGACCCGTGGCGACAAAGATTCTGTCGGTGGTTTTAACACGTAGCCACCGGCACTTGTGATATAACTATTGAGGTTTCTTGAAGTCAGCCAGCTAGGCTAGCGGGTCCCACGGATGTTGCCAATCTATTACTACTAAAAATATGCTCCGAGTGTGCTCCGGAACCCTAGCCTAGACCGATAACCTGCAAGACAGACGAGTGGGGTTCCAATGGAGAAATCTATGATATTGAAGTCAAAGCGCAGTTACATGATAGTAACTCTAAAAAGCAGGAAAAAGACTGTGTCTTTGTATGTGTACATGTCTGGCTACCTACCCTCTTTACATAGCTGTAGATAGAAGACCTCTACTAAGACTGGGCCGTGGGCCAGATATGTTAGGACCGCGTTAAGATCCGTGATGATCATGTCATGATCTTTGAGGGCTCTTTTAGAATCCTAATCAATCTCGTAGATTGACCCAGTTTAACTGGGAATGCCAAATGTCCCTTAATTATTGGGATTTATATTTGAGTTATATCAATCAAGACTCTTGACAAAGGAATTCGAGAAGGCAGTATAATTGCCAGTTGGAATGATGTCGTTAACATATACAAGAAAATAACATCATCCTTGGTGTAGATAAAAAGTGGTGCATCAGCCACGGATTTAATGAAGCCAATTTTAAGAAGATAATCCTTGAGTTCTTGATACCAAGCATCCGGGGCTTGCTTAAGACCATATATTGCTTTACGATGCTTGCATACATGATGTGTCATGGTGGAGTGGAGAAATGACGGAGGTTGGGTCATGTATAAATCGTCCTCAAATGATCGTCGACTTGGTGACAGGGCTAAAAGTGTCAGCTTGGTCGAGGCATGGATATTGATGGAAACCTTTTGTCACGAGGTGAGCTTTGTATTTGGTAATAGTATTGCCAGGATGTCGCTTGATATTAAAAAGCCAATTGCAACTCACAATATTTTGGTCGGTCTTTGGGACAAGATCTCATGTTCCATTTTGTAGCAAGGCATCAAATTGTTCATACGTGGCATTGCACCAGTGAGGGTCGGCTAGGGCTTGGGAAAGGCAAATGGGTTCTAATGTTAGCAGTATCAAGCATGTAGTGCTTGATTTACGTACTTGGATATAAAACATTTGGAATTTGGGCGACGGGGATGAAATGAACACAAGGTGAATATCTTTTGGGGATCATAAATATGTGGAAAGGAAATATACAAGGAAGGTGATGGCATGACGGAGTGGGTTTCATTTTGGGCAGGGGGGGGGGGTTGTGAGTTAGGAAGAAGAGATTCAGGTGATGGAGGTGAAGTGGATATGAATGTGGGGGGGGGGGTGAGGTGCGGGTTGGTGAGGGTTTGTATTGGATCGGGAAATAGATAAAGTGGGTATGGGACGGTTGGTCTGGATAGGATTTTGAGTGGGAAGGGGAAAGTGGGATTTGGCGGATAAATGTGGGGAAGCCACCTCTGTGTAGAGTTCGTATAATACCGATTTCCAACTTGCATGGGAAAATTATGTTCGACAAACTTGACAGGACGAGAGATGTAGGTTTTTGGGGGATGAGATCAACAAATTTGTACGCAGATTGGGTGGAACTTATATCGACAATCAAGAACTAATCGAAATCAACCATTTTATCATCAATTAGATAGTCAGGAAAAACATACTAAGCAAGCAGGTTTCAATTCTAAAAAAGAAACAAAAGCATTTAAAGACTTTAGCTTGGAATCAGATTCGGCAATGGGACTGTCCTCAGTGATCCCTCCCACAACTAGTCGTCGGTACTGAATCTTTTAATCTTGTATTCAACCAGGGGTGATGAGATTTGACCAGTTGGATCGAAAGTCTGACTATCTACCTCACAGATAAGCACAAAGATGTGCATATTACATAAGCTTGCTAACGTACCTTCCGACTCCACATAGTCCATCCAATCGGTCATGCTATCCTTACTTTGTTCCATCGAATTGGGACTTCTTCATCTTCCACCCAATCACATCCATAGCATATGTCGCATCCACTCATCAACTCCTTGGTCTCACTACAAGAAAAAAATCCTTTTACCCACGGATTTTTAGCAACAGACGGTAATCTGTCGCTAAAAGGTAGATTTACTGACGAAATAATCTGTCGCTAAAAACTTTTAGCAACCGGCCTTATGTGGGTAAATGGTTTTATCGATGTTATTTTACCAACGGTTTTTTAGCGACAGACGTACCGTCACTAAAGGGTTTTTAAAACTTTCCTATTTTTGGCCGATTTTTTTTAAAATTTTGTAAAAATGTCTTAGCGACAAAAAATGTACCGTCGCTAAAACTTCCATCACTAAAACTCTCCAAGGTAGCCATTAGCGACGAAATATTTCGTCGCTAAAATGTCCGTCGCTAGAAGCCATGACTTACGAGCTTTTAGTGACGGAATATATCTGTCGTTAAAAGTTCTGTTATAAAAAAAGAACCCTCATTTCTCTCTCCTCGTCTTTCTCTGTCTCTCTCTTCAGTTCTCGCCCTCGATTTCGTCCCCCGGCAATCCCCCTTTCAGCGATGCCACCCCCCTCCCCCCCGACAGCCCCCCACGATGCCGTTCTTCGGCAACAATTTCTTCCCAGGGGAACCCCCTCCCCCGGTGACAAACCACATTAACTCCGGCGATGCCCCCCTCCCCCACCCTGCGACTGCCCCCCACGACGGCCTTCATGACTACTGCTCATGTGCAAATTAGGGCTCCACTGCGGTGTCACCGCCGCCGCCGGTATGTCCATTTTACCCTATTTTTTTTAATGTATGTGTTTAACTGTTAATGTATAGTTTCATGTACATACAAAAGATTATGCACTAGTTTGGGTATTCATGAGGATTTTAGGTTGTTGACTGATTGAGGATTTTAGATTGTTAATTGAGCATTTCAAATTGTTAGATTAAGCATTTGAGATTGTTGATTGAGATTTGTGACCTAATTGGATTGAGATATGTGACTTAATTTCATTTTTTTATAGTTAATTGCATATCAAATTAGGTAATTAAACATTCATTTTCATTTGGGAAACACCATTATGTTGGTGTTCTGCTTGCTTGGAAATCGATTAAATGGGGATCGTTTACAGTCTATTCAGACTCATTTTGGTTTAAACGTCGATATGGCACGAAGTGTGCATCCTTCTCAAGTAAACCAAAATTAACTAATTGCACATCATATTAGGTAATTAAAAATTCAATATAGTTGCTTACGAGTTAGGTTATTGTTCAAACTTGCCACTAGAATTCTCCATGTACTTGAGCTGAGCATGTTTGGTCATTTAGTTTTAAGATTGAGAGGTTGAAATGTGTTTTTAGTTGCTCATGAATGAAATGTTTTCTTAGTTGCTCTGTATCAAATCATGCTGAAATTTTGCTACGTGGTTCTAGAATAACGTTTATGAGTCATAAAACTAATGTAACCGCCTTGATCTCGCAAGTATTTCTAAGTTACTTTCTTGGCGTTTCGTGTCTATTTACTTCATGACTAGGGCCCTTTTCTATGAATATCGCTTCAATTCTATGAATGTCACTTCAATTCAAAGTTTCACATGCTCTAACTACTTATGCTATTGCTCTTGCTGTTGATTGTATTAACCCTGATTCACCCTAATTAAATATAATTAACCCGATCAACCCTAATTGACCCTGATTAACTGTAATTCACTCCGATGCACCCTAATTAACCCCAAGTAACCATGACCAAACCTAAATAACCTTGATTAATCCTAAGTAAAAATAATTAACCCCGATTACTTGAGAATCGGGGAAATAACCCTGACGGGGTTAAATAACCCTGACGGGGTTAAATAACCCTGACGGGGTTAAATAACCCTGGTTCAACATGATGACCAGCTAAGGAAATTTTTTTAGTCCATTAATTACCAATCAAAATCAGAAGGTTTACTTGCGTATCCCGATTTGGTGGATCGTCAGAGATTGAAGGATTTAGAAATGATGATTTCTCTGCTCAAGTTCACTCTAACCAAATGATTTTTTTACCAAACCTAGATAGATAATAGCTAATTAAGGTGAAAATGCCGAGTTAATGCGTTAATTAGGGTAATTTGTGCTATTTAGGATTGATTACAGGTAATTGCGTTTGATTAGACTCAATTACTATTATTCAAGAATTAATTCAGGCTAATTCGGGCTACTTAGGACTAATTGAGCCTAATTAGAACATATTATAGTTAATTACCCTAATTGGATTTATTTAGGGTTTGTCTATGATTTATCAGGACAATCAGGATTTAATTAAGTTCATCAGTGGTGATTAATACTGATTAGAGATTAAATTAACAGTAAATTAAGGTTAATCAATTTTAATTAGGGCTAATTGGATTTTGAATTAACAGTAAATTAGGGTTAATCAATGTTAATTAGGCAGCGTAGGCGGCCTCCCCGGTATGACTTCACGTGACGTGGTAGGAGCGTCCTCACCCCCCGCTGCATCTCCACAGACGCAGACACCGACCATGAAGTGTTCATTCGTACATGAGGATGAGGTCCGTCACATTCCTGTGGAGGTTTATAGGAGGATCACAGTGCATAATCAGGTACAACCACTATGTACATTTAATTAGTGAACACTATACAATTGTTATCGAGATTAATGTGTCTGTGCCTTTACATGCAGGGCACTACTGATGGACATGCCCCGGGACTCGCCGAACCCTGATGAGCCCTTCCCCTGCTAGCAGTTTGTATCCCGCTCCAGTGCCCCCCTTCTTTCTGACTTGTACTCCCCTCCTCTATTAATGTACCCCGCTCTTGTGCCCTCTTGAAATTTGTATACATTTTATTGTTGGATTGTTGTTGTCGGATTGTGATTTTACAGGTTTAGGTATTAAAAAATTATTTTTTAAAAATTAGTTTGACTTTTAGTGACAGAATTTATTCTGTCGCTAAAAGTCTAGCTATTTTAAAGGACGAGTTTTTTTTTTGACGGAAATTCCATCGCTAAATTTTTAAACGACAAACGTTATGTGACGGAACTTAGTCGCTAAATATTTTACGAAATAAATTATTACCGAAGAATAAATAAATTAAAATACGGAAAATAGAATTAGTCAATGAATCTCTGTCAGCAATTGTGTTTGTTTGTCCGTCGTTGAAGGTGGACTTTAGGCAACGGATTATAAAAATTCGTTGTAAAACTTTTAGAGACGGGGTTGTAGGCAACATATTTTTAGCGACGAGTGTTTCGTCGCTAAAACTCTTTACCGACGGATTGCGAACTTTTAGCGACGAAAATGTCTGTCGCTAAAAGTATTTTTTCTTGTAGTGTCTCTATGTTATAGACTGGCTCTAGAAATCCTTAGTAGGGGACAATTTCACTCTCCTTAACAAAGTAGCCATTCAGTATAGGGATTTTGGACATATCAGGAGATTCCAAAAGCTAACCTTGCTCTTGGCCTTCCTAAGACGAGGCATCTTCTTAAGAGCTTTCAACCTATACTTCTTAGTGAGTTTGTATCCTAACTCGAACTGGTCTTTCAAATAAAAAAAGCTAGCTAGGAAACCCCTGACTAATTCGACCTAACACTTGTTCTGGAAGATAGCGAGACTTCGTTTTCTCTGCGAGCACAGAGATGTTGCCATACAGAGCAAAATTGAGAAAATCTTCTTGTTGACACACCTCGTCATACTCCAAGAATTGTATAGGATTATCTATCTTAAACTCACTAAGAAATAAGTCTAAATAATCATGCTGGATCATTACACTCTCCTTATCATTCTCCACTTGTCCTATTTGAGGGAGTTGAGAATCTCCCATAATGCTAAGGAGGGCCTTATCGAGCACAAACTTGACTTTTTTATATAGGATGAAGGGTATTGCTCCCATTGAGTGTATCCATGGTCTCCCAAGCAAGAGATTGAAAGTAGCGGGAATGTCTAATACCTAAAAGTCCACTTCAAAGATGGCCATTCCAACGGATATGAGAAGCTTGAGTCTGCCGATGACCTCATCCTTTGTGTTATCGTAGGATTATCTAGCTTGCATACTTTTGCATGAAAATTTTCTATTTAAACTTATCCACAGAAAATTGCAAAAATTGGTTCCAAGACTGCATAGGAGCCACCACTTGGCCATTCTCAAACACCATACCCCAAAGGGTTTGAGCATACGTATTGTGCAGGAATAGATGATCCACATTCCCTGGCTGTTGTCTACATCCAGGGCACATATCATCTCGTATATACTTCCATGCAATAGGCTTATCCTTGTTCTCAAACCCAACTTTACACAACATCTATAAGACCCTAGCACATTTGGGAATGTGACCAGGAACTTCACAATTTTTCACCAAGAACTACAGCTGAAGTAGTCCTTATAGCTTCCCAAGCATTCAAATCCCATACAACTCTATCTTGTTGATTAGTTTTAGGCTGAGCCATAGAAGCCTTCCTTGCATGCCAAGCTCCCAATGTAGGTGATCTTGCAACAGGCAGTTGCCATTGTGACTCGTCCATGATACCTGCCACCTTACTATCAACGGCCATGCCAGCATCATAAGAAATTCTATGTCCATATTGAGAAACAAGAGGGCCATCAAAGACCCACTTATGCAGCCACAACCATACAGCCTTACCATCCCCCACCTTATAAGTAACAAAGGCTTGTATTTTCCTCTCAACTTTAAATTTTACACCAAGTCCAGGACAAGACCGAAAGAGGCTTAAAGGTCCAAAAGTGCTTGTCTTATGATGTACATATGGCACCATTTGACCTAGACGGAGTCCTTTTTATGAGCAAGATGCCAAGTATGTTTACTAATTTGATTTCCACTTCTTCGGCCTTTGTAAGAACAAACCACCTTCTATTTTAGGCAAATACAAATCTTTCTAGGTAACTTTAGCTCCTGTGCACTTGGGATCCTCACCATACCAAATGAATGCCCTTGTTTTAGCTTCATTTTGGTGAATGATTTTCTTACACACGATTAAAAGAGAGCACTAGTAGATCGACTTGCATACTAATGAGAACAGAACTAGCTATCTGCACCCTGCTAGCATGTGAAGATATCTTGTAGTCCAGCTAGTGATCTTCTTAGAAAGCTTCTCAATAAGGACACACCAGTCTTTGTATTAAAGCTTAGTAGAGATCAAAGGCAAACCAAGATATGTAAGAGGGAGTATGTCACGCCTCCCGGAAGGAGCGCAACGCTAAACAGGCTAGTTAACACGTATACCTCAAGGATAAACAGAGCTTTACTACAACCTCAAAAGAAACAGCGGAAGTATGCTTAAACATTACAGTCGTCCATTAGTGGAAAAACTGAACATAACATTATATTACAGACCACCTCTCTTCTATACAAGTACTACACTCCAAAATTAAAGAAGAACAACTAAAACGTTGCTCACCCAGCGTAATACTCTTGAGTCTCCCCGAGGTAATCCTCTTCGTCCCTTGGCAAATACTCCGACTCCGAACCTAGAAAAAAAAGTATCGGGAATGGGTCAGCCTAATGGCTCAGTAAGGTATCCGGTGCTTTTAAGTCCAAACATGACTTGATCATATTATGTATAGTTAGTATGAACGTGCAAGTCACTTGAACAGATGATACCTACGTACTTAAGAATAATTTAACATATCGAGTAACACATGCAAGCATCTGCTCACACTTGCCTTCAAAAGAAACGAGAATAACATATCGAGCAAGATTTGAAATCTTGTAGAACATACACGAGAATGCCAAGCAAGACCTAAATATTAACTTGATCTCGCCAAGAATAACCAAACAGTACAAAAAAGTTCAAGACAAATATAAGCCAAGTACGAGAATATCAATATGCAAATATGCCCCTCATGCACGAGCCAACCTTCCCTGAGTGCGAGAGACTTTTTGTATCGCAACCAACTGATGTAGCGGGTTCGATAGAAGAAGTCCAACGTCATCACAGGCACGCCAATAATTCCTTTCGAGAATTAGTACGCATAGCTAGTGCGCACTATCAAGACATGAACGAGAATGAGAACCCTGGCTGGATAACTTCCAACCCCGGCAAATAACACCCTCAACTCACTTTTTTCCTCCTCCTTCACGTGATATGCATAATCATGTACATACGTCAACATGAATGTCATCAAGTACCTCAAAAGAGGTTTAATCCCCTGTCGAGTCATATTTACCGTATTATCAACAATACATGCCAAACATGTAACCTAATCTGCCCAGTATTTCAAATGGCAGCAGGAGTAGTCTGTACTCCGAAAATCATAACAATTTAATTACAAGGCTTCTACAGTCAAACTATATATTTATGAAAACTAGAATTAAATAGCTACATCCCAGTATTTTAATTGACACGAAAATATTGTTTTAAGATCATATTAAGCCCTTTAAAAAGACAAACTTCAGAATCTGCCTAGCAACAGTTTCACAAGATAGGTTCCAAGCCACGAATTTTAAACCATAGCAATAGTACTTGAAATAATCTGAAATTTGGTATGTATACTCTATACATGTACTAGTGTAACATATAAAATAACCAAGTCCATATATTAACTAAAAGTATACATTTCTAAGCATCAAAAGTACTCTAATTCCATGACTGTACAGTTTCACAGAATAGGTTTCAATCCACGAATTTTAAACCATAGTAATAGTACTTGAAATAATCTGTAATTTGGTATATATACTCTATACATGTACTAGTATAACATATAAAATAACCAGGTCCATATATCAACTAAAAGTATACCTTTCTAAGCACCAAAAAGTACCCTAATTCCATGACTGTTTTGTAGTTTTCAGCATACATGAACACACATCTCCTTGAATCATTTCAGGCAAATATGTATAAATATTTTACTACTACTCATAATAATTCTCATACATGTTTTGAAAACTTAAAGAAAACACAAGATAACCTACCAAGAAAATTAAGCTCAAGCCAATAGGAGAAAGTTGATGCAAATCCCCCTCCTTTACTCTTCCTTTTCTTCTTCTCTTCTTCCTTTCTCTCTTTTCTTTTCTTCCTTCTTCTTTCTCTCTTTTCTTTTCCCACTCTTTCCCTTCTCTTTGTTCTATTTTGACCGAAAGTAAGCCTTGCAACCCCACCTTCTCTTTTGTTTCTAAATTATCCACTTAGGCTTCTTTCCATTTTTTTATTAGTTTCTTTTGCTTACTCACCACCAAATAATAGGTGGCAAATCCTCCAACAATTAATTCAAGAGCAACACATGGCATGCCACTAATACCAACTTTTCATATTTGCATATTGGCCCCAAGGTTTTGCATAATTACTTTTTAACCCCCAAAGTTTTACATAATTATATTTTTGGCCCACAACTTAATTTCAATATTCATTTTATGTAGACAACTAATATAACACGATCATATTATTTCAATCAAAATTAAATATGTTTAATCTGAATAAAATGATTAGAAGCTAATTAAGATCGGGGCCTCACAGAGTATACCAGTAGGAATTCCTAAAATAGTAGCCAAGTCACTCCGAGTACTTTCCTCAACCCCAGCCAAGTAACCGGCACTTTTGCTTAGATTAGGAGCCATGCTAGATAGAAGTTCAAATTCAGATAGAGATTGCTTAACTAAAGTAAAAGAGGCTTGATCAGCAGCAGACAAAACAAAGAGGTCATCAGAAAAGCATAGGTGATTTATATGCAATTCTTGGCACTTTGGATGAAAGCTAAAACCAGGTCTAGTAGCATAGTCATCTAACGGTCTGTTTGGAACCAATTCTTTTAGGATTTGGATTACAAATTTGGAATTCAATTCACTTTTTTTTTGTTTGGAACATAAGGGAATTCAAATCAAAGAATTCATATTTTGTGTTTGGAAAACAAAGAAAATGGAAAGATAATAAATTTTTGGACAATTATATCCTTGACTTACGATGAAAAACAAACTATAGTCACTGATTTTAAGTGTGCTAGTGCCACTGGTGGTGGTGGCAGCGGCACCACACGGGGTAGCGGCATTGACAGCGGAAGTGGTGGGGGTGGCCAAGTGATGGTAATGGTAGTGGTATTGAGGTGTAACTGGAGGCGGAGAAGTGACGCCGGTGGCAGTGGTACTAGCGGCTGTGGCGGCAATGGTGGTGATAGTAGTGGTGGCGACGACAGTGGTGATAGTAATGGTGGGGTGGTCAAGTGATGGTAATAGTGGTGGTGGCAGCAGCGGCGGTGGTGGTAGTGGTGGCAGCTGTAATGATGGCGATGGTGGTGGCAGTAGTGGTGGCAACGGCGGTAGTGGTGTTGGTGGCAGTGGCAGTGGCGGCGGTTGTGGTGGCGGCGCTGGCAGTAGTGATGGTTGTGGCGCCAGTGGTGGTGGCAGTTGTGGTGGTGGTGCCGGTGGTGGCGCTAGTAGTTGTGGTGGTGGTGATGGTAGTAGTGGTGTGGTGGTGATGGTAGTAGTGGTAGAGGTGGTAGTGGTGATTGTAGTAGTGGCGGCTACAGTGGCAGCAACAACGATGATGGCAGTAGTAATGGTGGTGGCAGCGGCAGTGGCGGTGGCGGTGCTGATGGCAATAGTAGTGGCGACGGCGGCGGCAATGATGGCAGTGGTGGTGGGCGGCAGCGGCGGTGGCACTAATGGTGGCGGTGGCGGTGGTGATGGCAGTAGTGGTGGCGATGGTGTTAGTAAATGTGATGTGGCGGTAGTGGCAATGAAGACATTGGTGGTATGCCCATTGTTGAAGAGATCCAGAAAAAGGGTAAGATATGATAATAATTACTTTTAATTCAAGTAAAACCAAATCGCATGAAATTCGATCATTTTTCATTGAATTTCACATAATAGAAACAAATCCAGTCAAATCCAATGAAATCCAATTCCAATTCCTCTTTTTAATGTTCCAAACAACAAACCTTGAGGATTTGAAATGAAATCCCATCAATTCCATGATTCCAAACACACTCTAAGTTTCCAGAAAAAGCTTTCATGACCAGCAAGAAGAGATAAAGAAAAAGTGGATCCCCCTTGTCTAAGCCCGTTAGCACTTCCAAAATAAACATCAATAGAACTATTCATACTAACAGAGAATATGCAGTGGTTACACAAAACATAATCCAACAAATAAACTGCTAAGGAAATTCAGATGACAGGATTTTTGAATATCAATCTTCATCATGACCCTAAGAACTTCACCTGCCATATATATATATATATATATATATATATATATATATATATATATATATATATATATATCGAGCTGATTCATTGCTCGCGCGAGCAAAATGGGAGAAGTTGCCTGCGTTATCTGGTCGTAGGACGGCCCAAATCTTTAAAAAAAAAAGGGAAACCATCCGCTACATAGTGTAGCAGACGGTCTTTTTTTACCAAAATACCCCTTGCAGGGAGTCCGTTACACAGTGTAGCGGACTACTTTTAGACCCTGACAATTGTTAGTCAAAAAGTCATCCGCTACACTGTGTGGCGGACGCCTTTTGCTTGCCAAGTGTCACATTGTCCCCTTATTATCCGCCAGACAGTGTGGCGGACGACGTGGCAGATATACCCAAAAGTGCCCTAATTCTCAGCTCTTTTTCCATTTTCATCTCCTTGCTTCCATTTTCAGCTCCCTTCAAGCTCCAAGTAACTCTTGTTTCAAGCTTCACTCAAGCAAGGTAAGGTTTTGAATGGTGAAGTTTTCTTTATGGTTTGAATGATGAAGTTCCTTTTTTTTTTTGGAGAATTATATAAATTTTTTGGGATTATTATCTTTGTTATATTTATTGGTCTATTCATCAAAGTAATTTTAATTTGTGATGTTCAGGAAATTAATTTGTTTACTTCAAGAAAATAATTTTATTTAAATTCAATTTTTTTGAGATTTGTTAACTTCAAAAAATTTAGGATAGTTAAATTTGAATTTTTTTAGATTATGTTTGTTGAATTTTGGCATGCTAAAATTGTCTATTCATCTAAGTAATTTTAATTTGTTATGTTCAAATTTTGGAGATACTTTTGAGAGTATGTTTGTTATATTTGTCATGCTAAATTGGTCTATTTATCAAGGTAGTTTTGATTTGTTATGTTCAAGAAACGCCATTTGATAGTTAAGCATAATTTATTTCTACATAGATTTTGTTTCACAATGTCTGATTTGGTGTCAAGCTCCAACACCCCAGTAGATGCTAGTGATCCATATTGAGGGCAAACATTTCAAACATTGGAGGAAGTCGAAGAATGTTTTCGAGCGTATTCATTGAGGGTTGGTTTTGGCATTAGAATAAAGATTACAAGAACAAGCAACATAACAAAAAAAATATGCTCTCGCTTATACGAGTGTCATAGGAGCAGACACCCACTGCAAAATGAGACACACGTCGGTAATGATGAAATAGGATATGCGTGGAGAAGACGACATTGCTTTGCAAGGACAAATTGCAAGGTCAAGATGTTTCGTAAGCCATAAACCCAAGCAAGATCATTGGCTTATTACTAGCTTAGAATTGACACACAATCACCCGTTAGTAACCCCCTCTAAGCTAAGTCACAAGCATCAACACAAGAAGATATGTAATGTTGCAAAGAGCCTGATTCACACAATGTGTAATGCGCATATATGACCTATTGACATTGTTAATGTTCTTGCGGAACAGGCTGGGGGAGTGCAGAATTTCAATTTTAACAGCATAGACGTTCGTAACACAATCCGAACCCAAAGCCGAGCCACATATGACCTCAATCTACAATGAGCCTATTGAGTGGATGCAGATGGAGGACCCGTAATTTACCTAGAATTATAAACTTGACGATGAGTATCGAGTTACCACAATTTTTTGGGTCAACGGTCGTTCGAGACTTGCTTATAAGCATTTTGGGGATGTTGTGACCTTCGACACCACATACCGTACCAACAAGTACTCGATGTCGTTTGCTCCTTTCACAGGGGTCAATCATCATTATCACTACATCTTGTTCGGGTTCGCTTTGTTAAGGGACGAGAGTGAGAGTTCGTTTGTATGGTTGTTTAGCGCGTGGCTGGAAGCAATGAACTTCAAAGCACCCAAAGTTATCATCACCGATCAAGATTTGGCAATGAAGAAGGCTATTGCTACCGTCTTCCCAGATACTCGACACAACTTGTGCACTTGGCACATAAGCTTCAAATACCCTAAACATCTATATCACTGTATGCAAAGTATCCATACTTCAAACAGAATTTTTACAAGTGCGATAACAAGTCGTTAACGATTGAGAAATTTGAGGAGAGGTGGGAAAAACTTATTGAGGATTACTCATTGCAAGACCACGAGTGGCTCCAACACTTGTATAAGCTCAAAGAGCAATTGATTGGCGTTTACATGAGGGGCCATTTTTCTGCGGACATGAAAACGACGGGGCATGAGTGAATCTATGAATGCCACGTTAGATAATAATGTGGGTACAACTACCAATTTGAAGAGTTTCGTCACATCTGCCCAAAAAGTGGTTGCCTCGTTATTCGTGAAAGAAAGGGCTGCAGACTTTGCAAGCACGTACAAACAAAGGAGAAGGTTGCTTGAGACCCCACTAAAGCTGAACGGTGCAAAAGTCTATAAGAATGAGATGTTCATGCAATACCAAGTAGAGCTACAAAAATCGGGGCGATACAGTATATACAAGGTGGCAGAAAAGTCAACACGTGAGTACAAGGTTTATTCGCTGATGAACTACCGCGTCCCTGATAAGCTGCGCAGAATGTATACGATGAGCCATGACACATTGACGGATTCGGTGACATGTGTTTGCAAGAAGTTTGAGTTCCATGGCATCCTGTGTAGACATATTTTGTGATTTTTCAAAACAGAAGAATATCAAGGCAATCCCTGATAAATACGTCCTGCCGCGGTGGACCAAGGTTGGAAACATGTTGCACTGTGCCATGGCCTTTTCGGAGCATCCGTATACTGACTTTGAAGAATCAAAGACGTTGCGGTATAATAATCTGGTGACAATGTTTACCCGTTTGTCCGTAAAGGGTGCTGCTACAGTGGCCGGATATAAACATATCCTCGAGATAGCGGAGCAGCAAGATCCCATCGTTGACCAGTTTGAAGTAGCTTCAGTCAGCAATGGGGTTGAATTTGAGCCCACACAGGGATCAAAAGATGATGAGCCGGTTGAGGAAGATGACAATGATATCTGGCCTTTGGATCCAATTATATCGCAAACGAAAAGCCGCAAGAGATCTACGTGGATGAAGAGCTCTATTAAACAAGCAGCTCATCCTAAAAAGCTGAGAAGGTGTGCACTGTGCAACAAAATGACCAACCATGACAAGCGAAACCATTACAAGGCACTGGGGATAAGTCTATTTGCAAGACGACGAAGAAGAAGATGCAGTGGACCTTTAGTCTAGTTAATTTTTTTTTGTAATAATCTTTTATGAGCCATCAAGTCTGTTAGACTTTTTGTAATAATCTTTTATGAGCCAGAAACATCACAATATAAGGCTAAATTGGTGCTTTAGACTGCCGTCCGCTACACTATGTAGCGGACGGCCCAACAGAAACCTCATTCTTCAACACTTGGTTTTATTTTAGTGCTTTAGACTGTCCGCTACACTATGTAGCGGACGGCCTAACATAAATATCAATCTTCAACATTTGGTTTTATTTTGTTTTTTGTGCTTTAGACTGTCCGTTACATTATGTAGCGGACGACCTGACAGAAACATCAGTCTTCAACACTTACTTTTTTTTTGTGCTTTAGACTGTCCGCTACACTATATAGTGGACGGCCTAACAGAACCTCAGTATTCAACCCTTAGATTTTTTTTGGTGCTTTAGACTGTCCGCTACACTATGTAGCGGACGGCCTAACAGAAACATCAGTCTTCAACACTTAGTTTTTTTTTTTTGTGCTTTACAGAAACCTCAGTCTTCAACCCTTAGTTTTTTTTTTTTGTGCTTTAGACTGTCCACCACACTATGTAGCGGACGGCCTAATAGAACCTCAATTTTCAACACTTAGTTTTTTTGTGCTTTAGAGTGTCCGCTACACTATCCAGCTGATGGCCTAACAGAAACATCAAGCTTCAACACATTTTTGTTTTGGTGCTTTAGGCCGTCCGCTACATAGTGTAGCGGACGACTTAAAAGAAACTTCAGTCTTCAACACTTGTTTTTTTTTTGTTTTTGTGCTTTAGACTGTCTGCTACACTATGTAGCGGACGGCCTAACAGAAACATCAATTTTCAACACTTAGTTTTTTTTTGGTGCTTTAGACTGTCCGCTACACTATGTAGCGGATAACTTGTTCCGTCTGCTACACTGTGTAGCGGACGGTGTATCAGTATACATGCAAAGACCTTACCTTCATTTCCTTTCCCACCATTAACCTGTCTTAATGAGGGCAAAGAAACCACACCATAACATTTTCTAACCACCATCAAACCTGTCTCAACAAGGGCAAAAAATCCACAACACACATATAAACCTCCACAACACACAAAAATACATGTCTCTATCGAACTTTGATTAAATTGGTATTTAAAATAAAATTGTTGTCTTGAAAATAATCGTTTACAATGTCATCATTGGGCCTTATCTTGAGCCTTGTCTTTAGTCGGATTTACAATAAACCTAACTGCTCTAGGCCGGCCGCTATGAAGTTGTCAAGTTATTCTATATCTAAAGGCTTCTACTTCTGCTTCGCTTCAGACAGCCGCCTTGAGGCTCTCACGTCGACGAATATAGTCCATGTACATGCAGACGAAGACGCCACAGTCCGAATGATTAGCTTGCTTGGGCCTCTTCCCCTTCAATCGAACATTGAGCTTCAGTTTCCCTAGTACTTTTAGTCCACGGAGATTGCAGACCATGGCACAAAACAGATCCTGTGGAGAAATAAACAATGGCGTAAGCTACGAGTTAACAATTACAATAAGCATAAAACAACAATCGCAAGATTACCATAGCATCTAATTGGTATTTGAAAAGTTGTTTCACGGGCATCTTAATGGCATCGTCGTGGAGACTGTCGAGGATTGATACGACCATTTCAGTTAGTTCATAGCAAACCAAGTACCAGTGGTTGCTATTACCGCAAAATGTTATCAGGAAGACGTCTGCATCAAGGGCGCTCACCAGACTATCCCTTCTAAGAAATACAAGGAACGCATCACTCTGTTACCACTGGATCAAGGTTTTCCTCCCCCTCATTTTCCTCCAACCTTCCCATTCAGATACGAGCATGACATGAAAATACGCATCCAACAAAAAAATGCGGGGATACGCATTCCGCCTATTTCGATCTCTTAGCCTAAAAAATTGGACGTAGGCAGAGATCACATTGTCGCCCAACCAAGCCCCTAGAGATAGGGTGGACATTTCGTCCCACAAGATACTGTACTCCATGTCATTTGGTGTTTCCACACCACTTGACATTTTTCCTCGCTAAAGTAATGATCGTGCATTAGGCGGCATTTTGCCGGCTGTAAAGGCTTCAATGGATGCCCTTTGGGATAAGTGGGGGGGGGGGGTTGACCGAGGGATATTGCCCTCAGGGGGCCCCCACGAGACAATTGGCATTACCTCTTACAGATTAAAGTTTACGAAGTTGAAGCCTTGTGTGACTTGACTCTCAGAGAGGGGTGTAACTTTCGAGTCCTCAACCAAAGTAAACGAAGGGGCATTGAAGTTGTCCCAATGAGCCATTCCCATGCTCGATGGCGGGCCCCAAACACCACCCATCCCAGCTACGGAAGGACCACCAACTCCCTGGCTCACCCCCGAAGTCTATCCCGACTGATCCCTGTATCCCTCGCTCACATGGGGAGGCTGCCACTCCAGATAACCCATTCCCAAGCTGACGCACGAAGGCTGTCCTGTACAAAGGCGTAAAAATCCTCGTAGCCATACGTCAATGAATTAGCCTGTCTGCGAAGTTTTGCTCCCATGGTGTCCACCACTTCCTTCCGCTCACTCAACTTCTTGAAGAAGGCGAGCGAGGCATTAACCTACATCCAAAGAGATAATAAGTAACATCATTAAATCCAATAAAATCCAATTAAAAACATTGGTTGGGCAACTTACGTGATCATATGCCCTACGCTCATCGATTTGACCCCTAGGGTGGTACTTATGCCCTATTTCAAACCTTATTGGGGCTATTCTCTTTCACGTGATGATGTAGTACCACTCTTTGTACTGCTCGATGCTGATCATGGGGTCAGGCTTCGACACAATGGCCGCCAGCGTGTCCTGCTAAGAACTCGAAAGCTCAATTTCGTATGTGCATAATTCGTACGCATTCACCTTGTGAAACCGTTGGACACCCGGTGGGTTCCTGTTAACCCTCATATACTGGGCATCGGCTGGCAACCCCTGTAGGCAGTCAAAATGGGGCATTGCGCGATCTGATAGTTGTCACTCTGCGAGCTCTAAGTGGATCAGTGGTGTGCGTTGCAACTCGGAGAGTGTGAAAACGAACGACTCTGCCACCCATTTTTCCAAATGTTTGTATGGTGCCCAACGCATTTTGCCTGGAGATAACGAGTCGAACTCCCCCCGATAGAGTATAATGTTGTGATGTAGATCATCTCTCCTTCCGCTGGATAGTATAGTGGATAGTCTAAATAACAAAAAAAAAAAAACTAAGTGTTGAAGACTGATGTTTCTGTTAGGCCGTCCGCTAGAGAGTATAGGGGACTCAAATGTTAGGTACGCTATATTAAGTGTTGATCTCTAATGTTGGTACGCTATACTATGTAGTGGATGACCTAAAACTTAGAAATAATTCTAAGTGTTGAACTCTAATGTTAGGTGCCATAAAACACCAAAAAAATTCTAAGTGTTGAAATCTAATGTTTCACCCGCGCCGTCCACTATATAGTGTAGCGGATGGCCGAATACACAAAAATTTGTTCTTTCGTCCGCTAGACTATGTGGCGGACGGAAAAAAAATCACAAAAAAAAAAGACTTGATGCTCACAAAAGATTATTACAACAAAAAGTCCAACTAAAGGTCCATTGCATCTTCTTCTTCCTCATCTTCGGCATCATTTTCTTCCTCGTCTTGCAAACCCCCTAGACTTATCCCCAGTGCCTTGTAATGGTTCCGCTTGTCATGGTTGATCATTTTGTTGCACAATGCACACCTTCTCAGCCTTTTAGGTTGAGTTGTTTGTTCAATAGTGCTCTTCATCCGCGTAGATCTCTTGCGGCCTTTCGTTTGTGATATAACTGGATCCAAAGGTCGGATATCATTGTCCTCTTCCTCAACCGTGTCATCATCTTCTGATCCCAGTGTAGACTCAGTGTCAACCCCATTGCTGACTGAAGCTACTTCAAATTGGTCGACAATGGGCTCTTGCTACTTTCCTATCTCGAGGAGATGTTTATACCCAGTCATTGTAGCAGCACCCTTTATGGATAAACGTGTAAACATTGTCACCAGATGATTATACCGCAACGTCTCTAATTCTTCAAAGTCGGTATACGTATGCTCTGGAAAGGCAATGGTACCGTGCAACTTGTTTGCAACCTTCGTCCACCACGGTATGATGTATTTATCGGGAATTGCCTTGATATTCTTCTGGGTGAAAAAGCGCAGAATGTGTCTACCCATGATGCCATGGAACTCAAACTTCTTGCAAACACATGCCACTGAATCCGTCAATGTGTCATGGCTCACCGTATACATTATGCGCAACTTCTCAGGGACGAGGTCATTCATCAGCGAATAAACCTTGAACTCACGTGTAGACTTTTCTGCCACCTTTTTTATATTGTATCGTCTTGATTTTTGTAGCTCCACTTGGTATTGCATGAATATCTCCTTCGTATATACTTTTTACACCGTTTAGCTCCAACGGAGTCTCAAGCAACCTTCTCCGTTGTTTGTACGTGCTTGCAAAGTCTGCAGCCTTTTCTTTCATGAATAACGAGGCAACCGCTTTTTGGGCGGACGTGACGAAACCCTTCAAATTGGTAGCTGTACCCACATAATTATCGAACCAGACATTCATAGATTCACTCCTGCCCGTCGTTTTCATGCCCGCAAAAAAATATCTTTTCGTGTAAACACCAATCCATTACTCTTTTAGCTCATACAAGTGTTGGAGCCATTCGGTGGTCTTGTAATGATTAATCCTCAACAAGTTTATGTCACCTCTCTTCAAATTCTTTAATCGTTAACGACTTGTTAATGTGCCTATCAAAATTTTGTTTAAAGTCTGGATACTTTGCATACACATGATGCAGACGTTCAGGGTATTTGTTGCTTATGTGCCAAGTGCACAAGTTGTGTCGAGTATCTGGGAAGACGGTAGCAATAGCCTTCTTCATTACCAAATCTTGATCGGTGATGATAACTTTGGGTGCTTTCAAGTTCATTGCTTCCAGCCACGCCCTAAACAACCATACAAAAGAACTCTCGCTCTCGTCCCTTAACAAAGCAAACCTGAACAGGATGGAGTGGTAATGATGATTGACGCCTGTGAAAGGAGCGAACGACATCGAGTACTTATTGGTACGGTATGTGGTGTCGAAAGTCACGACATCCCCAAAATGCTTATAAGCAAGCCTCGAACGACCGTCAACCCAAAAAATTGTGGAAACTCGATGCTCATCATCAAGTCTATAATCGAAGGTAAATTACGGGTCCTCCATCTACGTCCGCTTCAATAGGCTCATTATGGATTGAGCATCATTGAGGTCATATGCGGCTCGTCTTTGGGTTCGGACCACGTTATGAACGTCTGTCGTGTTGAAGTTCAGAATCTGAATTCCCCCAGCCTATTCGGTAAGAACATTAACAATGTTGGTAGGTCATATTCGCGCGTTGCTCATTGTGTGAATCAGGCTCCTTGCGACCTTACCCATCTTCTTGTGTTGATGCATCTGACTCATCTTAGAAGGGGTTACTAACGGGTGATTGTATGCCAATTCCAAGCTAGTAATAATCCAATGATCTTGCTTGGGTTTATGGCTTATTAACATCTTGACTTGGCAATTCGTGCGTGCAAAGTAGTCTCGTCTTCTCTGCTCATATCCTATTTCACCATCACTATCAACATTACCGACGTGTGTCTTATTTTGCAGTGGGTGTTTGCTCCTATGACACTCGTATAAGCGAGAGTATTTTTTTTGTTATATTGCTTGTTCTTGTAGTCTTTATTCTAATGTCAAATCTAACCCTTAACGAATACGCTCGAAAACATCCTTCGGCTTCCTCCAATGTTTGAAACGTTCGTCCTAGATATGGATCACTAACATCTACTGGGGTGTTAGAGCTTGAAACAAAATCGAACTTTGTGTAACAAAACCTATGTAGAAATAGATTACGTTGAACTATGAAATGACGTTTCTTGAACATATCAAATCAAATCAAAATTACCTTGATGAATAGACCAATTTAGCATAACAAATATACCAAACATAATCTCAAAAGTATCTCCAATTTAACAATTATTAAGTTCTCAAACATAACAAATTAAAATTACTAAGATGAGTAGACAAATTTAACATGCCAAAATACAACAAACATAATCTCAAAAAATTCGAATTTAACTATAATAAATTTTTGAAGTTAACAAATTAATTTCTTGAATATCACATATTAAAATTACTTTGATGAATAGACTGATAAATATTACAAACATAAACCCAAAAAAATCTATATATCCATAAAAAATAAAAAAAACTTCATTATTCAACCCATAAAGAAAATTTCACCATTCACAAATTTACCTTGCTTGAGTGAAACTTGAAGCAAGTGTTACTTGAAACTTGAAGGGAGCTGAAAATGGAAGCAAGTGGATCTCAAGTAGATGAAAATGGAAAAAGAGATGAGAATTAGGGTACTTTTGGGGCATATCTGCCAGGTAATCCGTCACACTGTGTAGCGGACGATATTTGTGGGGGCAAGATGTGACATGTGGACAGGATGTGGACTGATGTGACACCGTCAGGCAAAAAGTCATCCGCTATACTGTGTAGCGGACGATATGGTAGGGGCAATTTGGTAAAAAAATTGTCCGCTACACAGTGTAGCGAATGGCTGACAAACTTAAAAAAAAAGATATGGGCTGTCCATCCTTTCAGATCGTGTTGGCAACTTGTCCTATTTTGCCCGCACAGTCAACGGATCAGCTCCATCAATATATATATATATATAAATTGATGCCAAGGAAAGTGAGTTCGCAGTCGACATGGAGGTGCCAAAAGGAACGCAGTCCGAGTCAGATGTATAGTGTACTGATGTGGGACACAGTAAGGATGAAGTAAGGCCAGAGACCAATGGCTTCCCAGATAGAGCCTAAGGGTGGCAGTGCTGCGAAGGCGACGCCGCACGGTGAATATACAACGACAGTCACAATCCAATGTCTGGGTCCAGCGTCAGGGGTCCAGCGTTGAGGGTCCGATGTCAGAGGTCCAACTATGTTTCTCTCTAGAATTCCAGAGAGAATAGGTTTTGGAAAGAGAAAGTGAAATTATCAAAATGAGAGAATCCTCTTTAAATGAACTCTTAAGCCCCTATTTACAGAGGTTGAGGTGATGATGTCATCACGCGACACGTGGCAGTCCTCGGGAATGACACGTCACCGAGGGGTCCACAGCTATCGGTGCTCCACGGACTGTCGAATCGTATATTCACCCAGCCTATCCCGCATAGTGTTACTCTGTCTGTCTGGAAAGATTGGCTTCCACAGCGCCGGTGTGGCCAGAAAATCCCTTGATCTAGCCACCAATCCAAGCCCTTAGAGAGTCCCACAAGCCTGGCAGCGGTGGGGAAGACCTGACGCCCAACTGCTAGGCAGACTAGGCGCGATGCCTTCCAGAGATCTGCTNCATCTCGGAGTGACCCGGGGGTCATAGTCCCTAGGGGTGCTGATTCAGCCCGCAGTGCCGGAGCACGTAGGCCAGTCACGCAGACACCTTTGCGGAGATAGTGTCCCGGAGGAGTCGCATATTCCGCAGGCTGAGGTAGCATCCCGGAGGAGCTGTCTACCTGGTAGGCCCATGTAGCATCCCGGAGGAGCCGTCTACCTAGCAGAAGGGGAGTCTTCGTGCCGGAGCACTTGGAGCTCCCTAGCGGAGATAGTGTTCCGGAGGAGTCGCCTATCATTGCAGGTGAGTCCTTGTGCCAGAGCACTTGGAGCGTGTTAAGGTAGCATTCCGGATGAGCCGTCTACCTGACGGGCCGAGGTAGCATCCCAGATGAGCCGTCTACCTGGCGGAATGGGAGTTGAAAAGCTCCCTGGCAGAGATAGTGTCCCGGATGAGTCGTCAATACCCACGGGTGAATCCCTGTGCCGGAGCACTCAGAGCACGTGAACGTAGCATCCCAGAGGATCCGTATATCTGACGGGCCGAGGTAACATCCCGGAGGAGCCGTCTACCTGGTAGAAGGGGAGTTGAAAAGCTCCCTGACGGAGATAGTGTCTTGGAGGAGTCGACTATCACCGCGGGATGCTGTACACTCTGGAGAGTGGGTCAAAGCATGTTCTATGTCATGGCGGGGATGCATGGTGTGGTGAATGAGAGTGGTGCCCTGGGGCCTGTAACATGATTACGGCGCATGGGCGCGGTGCCAAAGACACGAGACAATACCTGGTGCCGGGGGCACATATCATGAAAGTCACACATCTACGCGGTGAAGTGTGTATGGTGCCGGGGCATAACATTGTGACAGGGAGCCTGGGGGCGCGACTGTATCAGCGGCGCGATGCATGAGCGCGTCAGAGTGAGTGAGGTGACGGCACACGGGTGCGAGCGACGGGTGTTGCGAAGACAGCGTGCGGGCGCAGGCGACGGGGGTCGCAGAGATGGCGAGCAACCGCAGGTGACGGGCGTCGTGGAGCCGACGAGTGGGTGACGGCTGGCGTCGCGGAGACGACGCGCAGGCAAAGGCCAGCATTGTACGGAAGGCACACGGCCCCCGAGCGATGGTCGCTACGGTGACGAGCGACGATCGTCGCGGTGACGAAGTGTGGTGGCGAGCGACGGTCATCACGGCGACGGAGCACGGTGGCGAGCAACGGTCGTCACGATGACGGAGCACGGTGGCAAACGACGATGAGACTACGGCGCACGACCGCGAGCGACGGTTGTCGATCGTGAAGGTAGGTGGCCGACCCCCTTAAGGGGGAAGGCACGCCAAGGTTGTTTCACGAGCAATTCACGTGACTTGAGTATGCGTCGCTTTGACCGGCTTGTGAGTGTTGAAATTTTGACCGTTGAATATATGACGTGTCCATAAAACGGGACCCTGGTGGGCCCTTGGGTGCGACCAAAGTAAGTTGGGAACATAAGCCCCCTGCGTGTGGTGTGCGCGAAGGGGCAACCCGAGCGGGTGCCGCAACGCATAAACACTTAGCAAGATTTTGATGTTTGTTGGCCCGAAAGTCATTGATGTCGTCACGACACGATGAGGCTGAAGAATAGGTGGTTCGAGCTACCTCGCGCACCACCTACGTACCAAGGATTGATGTTGGAGGACGTCGCAATGGTGTGTGCGACAAGGGTCTAGTGAAGGGTGCGAGCTCGCGGTTGATGCGAGTGTAATGGAGTTTGCCAAAAAAATTCTTAACTAGGGAATGGGGTGAGATGAGTAAGAGGAGCAATATGAAGGTTGGAGCGCGAGATGCGCGTTATGTCCTCACGAAGATATATATATATATATATATATATATATATATATATATATATATATATATATATATTTTTGGTAGCGTTGTGAGAACTGTTGCAACGGTGGTTGATGATTAGTAATGACGGTCGCCGAGGTGAATGTGGTCGAATGTAGGGCGGCCGTATGTGTGGTGTTGGAGATGGTAGCCGAAGTTGATGGGCTTGGGGGGGAAGGAAATGGAGATGAAGGAAAAATAAAGAGGAGAAGAAAAAAAGAGGGCCAACGGCGGTGCATGGGGCTACCGCATGTTGGTGCAAGGAGGGTGAGGGGGGGGGGGGGGGCTTAGGGTTAGTCGGGGTGGGTAGGAAAAGGAAAAGTGAAAGATGGAAGAGGCAGGGACATCGGCGGCGGTGTGGCCGGTCGAGGAGGGAGCGGGTTGGGGATGGGGGGCTCAATGGGGATAGGGGGATGGGGGGTCGAGGCTGGGGGATCGGCAGGTTGGGGGGTCGGGGAGGGGGGGGGGTCAGCGGGGTGGCTCGGCTTGGTGGTGGATGGTAAAAAAGTGAAGAAAAATGGGGAGGGAGAAGGTGGCGGCCGCTCGGCGTGGGGTTGCTGCGGGTGGATGGGCGGGAGGAGAGAGGTCGGCGGGAAGAGGGGCGACGCCGACAAGGGTCGGCTGGGCATGAGAGTGGCCGAGAAGCTGGTGGCTGCGCAAGAGGGAAGGCGGCGCCTAGGAGAAGAGAGAAAGAGATGATACGGTTAAATTAGGGTTAGGGGAAATTAGGGTTAGGGGGAGCGCGGGTTAGTTTCGGTAGGGTCGGGTCATTGGGTGAATGGGCCGAACCAGGTTTATTTTAAAGGAAATGAAAAGGGGCGTAGACGGGTCTCTCGCGGGTTGCCCAATCTGATTCATTTTGACGTTGAAATTGAAATTCAAGTTTTTTCCCCCAAAGTGGGAGGCCCCCAAGGATTTCTCAAAGTCTATATAAATAGAACGAGAGGGAATGAAAAAAATTGATGAAGAATAATTTTGGAGTGAAAGGGAGAGCATGAAGGAGGTTGAGGATAAATGAAATTTTTTTCTAAGTGTTGGAAAGAGCATTGGAGGGTGAAAAATTTTGTGAAATTTTTTCTAAGTATAGAATGAGGATGAGAGGGCGGTGACCCAACTGCGAGCAGGTAGGGTGAGAGGGAGGAGGCGGAGGGGGTGAAAATTTTTTGAAAAATTTCCAAGTGTTGGACGGAGGAGCCTATGGAGAAGGGGCGTGAATTTTTTTGTCACAATTTTTTTTTCTAAGTGTCAAAAAAAGATGAGTGGTAATGATGCGACCGTAGTAGTGTGGCTCGAGCCACCCCGCGCACCACGTACCAAGTCATTGTAATGTGATGCGGAGGGGGGGGGGGGTTGGGAAGTGGCGAAGCCCCAAGGGAGTAGGTGATGGCATAAATGGTGGTGTCAATAGACTTGAAAAATTTTCTACGTCTGAAAAATCAACTTCATTGATAACATAGGGAGGCAACATGCCTTGATACAAAGGGAGTGAGCATATTGAAACTTGCAAAATGACGGAAAAAAAAATACAAGTGTAGAAAATGCACTAGGGCAGGCTAGGACTTAGGTGGTTGGTTCACATGTTCCGGACTTAGAGCTTGAGCTTGCCAAATGCAATCTTAACAGCGAATGCAAACTTGAGGCCCCTGCACCACTTGAGGCCGTGATCGACTTTTTGATGATAGGGGCAGTAGTTGGGATGGGCTGGGTCTTCTGGGGTAGGTTCAATGTCGGTATCGGGTAGGGTTATGGCATTGTTGTTGATCTAGGTCTCGAGGAGGGATCTAATTGTCTTCAAGTCGCAAGGGTATTCCGGGGCAGGCATCGGCAGCCTTTTCCTATCAGGGTGCCAATCCCATTCTTGGGACTAACGCTTGCGGTTGTTGTCGTCGTTACTGGCTGTTTCTGTCGTTGCGACCAGGGCAACATGAGTTTGGGGCTTTGGGGTTTTTGATGGGCCGATAGACTCAAATGTGCGTCGTGCGGCTTCTTTGAGGTGTCCCAAGACCGAAGCTGAAGGTTTTCAAGGTAGAACCTGTAAGTGTCTTTCATGTTCTTGATGGAAATGGGTCCAAGGGTTTCATCCTTGTTGAATTCAGTGCACTCCAATACTTGTGATGAAATCGTGTGACATAGGTGTTGAGGTCTTCTCCCGGGTTCTGGTGGATGCCTGCAATGTCAACAATGGTCACACGCTCCGTCTCATAGTGAAACTTGTCGAGGAAGAGTTGAATCATGTCAGACCAGGAATGTATAGTACCGTTAGGAATCTGACGATACCAAGAGTAGGCGAGGCCAGTCAGGGACTTGTGAAATTCCCGAAGCCCCCGTAGTGCTGCAGGGTGTCAGCAAAACGGGTGAGGTGCTCGCGAGCGTTGACCTCTTTGTCGTTGAACAGGGTGAAAGCTGGTTGCTTGTACTTGACAGGGTAGGGCATGGTAGCGAGGTCGCCAGAGTAGGGAGCGTGGCCAGACAGCTTAGTGGGGGGTATGGTAAGGATCACTGCTTGAGACGGCGGAGGATGGCGTCAAGGCCATGTTCGGTGACATACGAAGCATGCAATGGTTTGTGCCCTGTAGGGATGATCCTGGCACCAGAGCCCCAGACAGGGCGACCTGAGGCATGTCGAGGATGACAACGGTAGAGAAGGGTTGATGGTGGGGAGCAACTTTTTAGGGTGTGGTGTGGTTTGCACAGGGGTAGTGCCAGCAGCAGGAGGCAGGCTGTCAGGAAGGGCTGATTGAAGCAAGCGGGGGGAACGACTTGTGTTTTGGTGTCAGTTGGTTGTGTTAGGGTTGGGCTCCATTTCAATTGAGTCGTGAGTCTCTGAAGTACTTTGAGCAAATGTAAGACGTGGCGCCGCGGGTTGAGGTGCCACGAGTCTTACTATCAAGGGACAGATGACCACGGCAGCGGTGGTCACGACACTGGGACCTGGGCAGTGTCCAAAACTAGCCCAGGCCCTGAAGGTTGGATATGAGCATGAGGGTCCAACCCCAGAGCTTGGGATGGCACGGGGTGAGTATCAGTCACAGGGTGCGGAGCTCTGAGGCTTCGAGAAGTCGGCGATTGTGAAGTCAAGACTTAGATTGATTTTTTCATTTATAATATCGCGGCCAACAGAGATGATTGTGAGTCTTGGAGGTCGATGATGGCAGGAGTGAGGTGTTGGATTGTGGCGTTGACGATTGCAGTCACATTGGGTGCATCTATCCCGGGAAGAGGCTGAAGTTGGTTATGGCTGGTCCCTTCTTGATCCTCGAGGTGATGCTCATCTTGGATGGCTGGGTTGAGACTTTGGTTGGTAGTCCTGGTAGCCCTGCGTTGCTGAGACATGGTTGCTTGGGTGTGTCAGGCAACGTACGAACTGCACTGCGATGCTCACCTCCCCAGTGGAGTCGCTAAAATGATGCCAATGAAAGTGGATTCGTAGTCGACGTAAAGGTGCCACAAAGAAAACAGTCCGAGTCAGATGCGAAGTATACTGATGTGGGACACAGCAAGGGTGGAACAAGGGCAGATACGAAGGGCTTCCCATACAGAGTCTGCGGGTGGCAGTGTTGCGAAGGCGACGGCGCACGGTGAATATACGACGATGGTCACGGTCTGATGCTTGGGTTCCAGCGTCAGGGGTCCAGCGTCGAGGATCAGATGTCCAACTATGTTTCTCTCTCTAGAACTCCAGAGATAATAGGTTTTGGAGAGAGAAAGTGAAATTGTCAAAATGAGAGAATCCTCTTTAAATGAACTCTCAAGACCCCTACCTATAGAGGTTGAGGTGATGATGTCATCATGCAACACGTGGCGGTCCCCAGGAGTGACACGTCACCTAGGGGCCCACAGCCGTCTGTGCTCCACAGACTGTCGAATCTCATATTCACCCGGCCTGCCCCGCATATCGTCGCTCTGTCTGTCTAGAAAGACTGGCTCCCACAGTGTCAGTGTGGCCAGAGAACCCCTTTATCTAGCCACCAATCCAAGCCTTTGCAGAGTCCCACAGGCCTAGCAGCGGTGGGGAAGACCCAATGCCCAACTACCAGGCGGACTAGGCGCAATGCCTTTCGGTGACCTGCTCCCGTCTCAGAGTGACCCGGGGGTCATAGTCCCTCGGGGTGTTGATGAAGCCCCTAGTGCCGAAGCATGTATGCCAGTCACGCAGACATCCTAGAGGAGATAATGTCTTGGAGGAGTCGCCTATCCCACAGGCCAAGGTAGCATCCCGTATGAGCCGTCTACTTGGCGGAAGGGGAGTCTTCATGCCTGAGCTCTTGGAGCTCCCTGGCGAAGATAGTGTCCCGGAGGAGTCGCCTATCCCCACGGGCGAGTCCTTGTGCCGGAGCACTTAGAGCGCGTCAAGGTAGCATCCCAGAGGAGCCGTCTACCTGACGGGCCGAGGTAGCATCCTGGAGGAGCCGTCTACCTGGCGGAAGGGGAGTTGAAAAGCTCATTGATAGAGATAGTGTCCCGAAGGAGTTGCCTATCCCCGCGGATGAGTCCTTGTGCCGGAGCACTCAGAGCGCGTCAACGTAGCATCCCGGATGAGTGGTCTACCCGACGGGCCGAGGTAGCATCCCGGAAGAGCCATCTACCTGGCGGAAGGGGAGTTGAAAAGCTCCCTGAAGGAGATAGTGTCCCGGAGGAATCGCCTTTCCCCGCGGGATGCTGCACACTCCGGGGAGTGGGTCGAAGCATGTTCCATGTCAATGGCGGGGGTGCATGGTGTGGTGAATGAGAGTGGTGCCTGGGGGTATGTAACATGATTGTGGCGTACGGGCGCGGTGCCAACGGCACGAGACAACGCCTGGTGCCGGGGGCACATATCAATGAAGTCACGCATGGAAGTGGTGAAGTGTGTATGGTGCCGGGGCACGACAGTGTGACAAAGAGCCTAGGGGCATGGTTGTATCAGCGGCGCGACGCATGAGCACGGTGGAGTGAGTGAGGTGATGGCGCATGGGCGCGAGCGACAGGTGTCGCGAAGACGGTGCGCGGGCGACGGGAGTCGTAGAGTTGGCGATCAACCGCGGGTGACGGGCATCGTGGATTCAACAAGTGGGCGACGGCGGGCGTCGCGGATACGACACGCGGCGGCAAGAGACGGTCGCTGCGGCGACGAGCGATGGTCGCTGCGGCGACGAACGACGGTCATCACGGCGGCGAACGACGGTGAGACTACGGCGCACGACACCCCGTGAGCGACGATCGTCGGTCGTGAAGGTAGGTGGCCGACCCCCCCAAGGTGGCCGACCCCCTTAAGGTGGCCGACCCGCACAAGGTGGAAGGCACGCCAAGGCTGCTTCACGAGCAATTCACGTGACTTGAGCATGCGTCGCTTTGACCGGTTTGTGAGCGTTGAAAAGTTGACCGTTGAATATGTGACGTGTTGCACAAAACGGGACTCCTGGTGGGCCCTTGGGTCCGACCAAAGTAGGTTGGGAACATATATACATATATAATGCTTCTATCAGTAGTAAAGGCAGATTGCATGTTAATAATAAAGCTGGGAAGAACTCTTTTGATCCCTGCATATAAAATCTTGAAGAGCATTTTTGAAGAGCACATTGGAATAAGTAATGGGCCTTATGCATTTGTTTTAGCTTATGAAACGCGTTCATCCGGATTTTCCTGCAGTACACAACACTAATGCATCAAACTGTTTAGAATACTCTTTAGAATTGTCCTCTGCACAAGCGTTGCCCAGTGCCCACATACTCAAGGGGCAAAGGAAGATAAACTAAACAAGATGTAAAAGCCTTTCCTTGGACATTTTGTACTAGTAATATTTGAGTTACATAAAAAATGCGTTTTGTGGATTAGTGGATGTACATAACAATATAAATTAGGGTTAAATAGGTAATGACCATCGCTACTATACACGGTGTGCGATTTCCCCCCTCCATTTCAAAATTAAACACTAAACCCCCCACACTTACGAAAATTAGGTACCTTAGACGGAAACAGTTAAACTAAACAGCGCGTGGTCAACACATGCGCTGACTAAAGATTTTTTAAAAAAATGACAATTTTGCCCATTCCTTATCCTTCTTCACTCCCACTTGAATACCCTTGGTCAAAGGGTCTTCTATTTTTTTTTCCAACCAGAACACAACAAGAAGGAATAAGCGGGCGTCGATTGTTGGTGGCCGTCGGCGTTGGTGGGCTGAACGTCGACGTTGGTGGCCATTGGTGGGCTATACCTTCTATGTGAGAACAGAGATGCCAAGAAATGCAAGGAACAAACATGCAAGATCCGCCAAGAGATGAAATGGCAGCGTTTTTCGAAATGACAATTTTGCCCATTCTTTATCCTTCTTCACTCCCACTTGAATACCCTTGGTCAAAGAGTCTTCTATTTTTTTTTTCTAACCAGAAAACAAGAAGGAAGAAGCGGCCGTCGATTGTTGGTGGCCGTCGGCGTTGGTGGGCTGAACATCGACGTTGGTGGCCATTGGTGGGCTATACCTTCTCTGTGAGAACAGAGATGCCAAGAAATGCAAGGAACAAACATGCAAGATCCGCCAAGAGATGAAATGACAGCGTTTTCTCTCTGCAAAATCTGGAAATCTAGAAGATTTCCCGATGATTATGTTGATATGAGACTGCCCACCTATGTTCCAATTCGTTCAAGGTTCTGGAAGACGGTTTTCATCCTAGGTCGAACCTCAGGATCTCCCTCAGTGCAAGCAAGGGCCAAGTGAAATGCTGCCAATACTTCCTTCTTTTGCATGTACTTCTTGAAGCAACATTGGATCTACCATATCTGATATGGGGTTTTCCTCTTCAAATCCCTTCCTTACCCATCTCACAAGATCCAGAACTTCTGTGGAAGTAGAAGTGGTTGGAGATGAAAGCTCTGGAGACTTTCCTGTTAGCAATTCAAGTAACACAACCCCAAATAAGTAGACATCCCATTTTTGGGTAGGTCGGTTACCAGTGACCCGAGTAGAGGGGTTATTACCTACTTAACCCTATAAAATAACCAGTCATTCGTCCCTCCGAAGAGTTTGACCCTAAAATGATCAACCAGAAGTCTGAACCACTTCAGTACAGCCGCAGCCATAATTGAGTGAGTTACAAAACCACAGTTAGAACCTTGCTTCACTCTGAAATCTTAGTCCCCCTAACCTTTCTCCGAATTCGCAGCTTAAGCTTTGATATATGTACATGTCTACAAGCAAGCCCTGCGTTTACTGCAATTTAGTCCAGCCTATCCTCATCTGTCTCCACCCTCGAGTTCTTCTTGATCCTCCATCTGACCATCGTCTTTGCTGCTTATTTTCTCCACCTCCATCTTCATGATTCCAGTTCATATGCTCAAAGAACGAATGAGACGACGTCGAATCATCCTCGTCAAGATCCTCTTCATTTTCCTTGCCTCTCGGGTGTGAAGTTACATTGCTGTCCATCCAAGCGGGACAAAGATGCGTAAGTCCAAGAGCAGCCGGAAGGTGCAAGTGAGCTGAAGGACTTGAACCATCGACGTATTTTCCAGTGGATTCAGACACTCGGGGACTGGGAATGAGAGGAAAGATAGTGGTTTTGAACTCGAGGATTCTTCAGTTAGTCCGTCCAACAATTTTTTTTCCGTAGGTGCCTTCTTGTTGATGTCATCCAGGAATGGTTGGCTTGATATAAGTGGTCTAAATGCTTGACAACTTCTTTTCTGCACGAAAAAAAGTAACTTTACAGTGGTTCTCATAGGAAACTAGTTTGGCATGTGCACAAAATGACGACTATCGAACTGGACATAACTTGTACAGTCTACATCCATGCATATGTCAGAACACTTTTAACACGTAATAAAATGTATGTCAGTTTTGGCGGCAAGCACAAGTCAATCCCTTTTTTCCAAATCAATCAGACGCAACATATTTCTCAAACACGCATATAAGCTTTTTGCTCAAATATACGGTTGTTATTTTCCATTAGGACTTGATAGGAGATGCCGAAGTCGGAAATTCAGAGCTACTGGACTGGACCCGAGACGGAACTTAAGAAGCAGGCTCTCAAGCTGCCCTTCCAGGCTTCCACCATCTATCAATCAAGCAGACTAAATGCCTACCTAGTCTATCTATTCTCCCCATTTGATCAATCTTTTGTTGGAAAATAAACTTGATTTAGTTCTTTACGGTAGTGATTAATGTGACATATTAGTGGGTTATTAAGTTGCGTCGTAGTGAGTACATAAGTTACAAGTGCGTTGTTGTTATGTGTTAATTAGTGAAAGTAGTTGCTATTATGTTGTTGAAATAGTGGATTAGTGATAGCTTAATTACATATCTAAGAGTTACTTATAAGTACTATAAAAATGTTTAAGAATGGTGCAAGTGTAAGATGATGAACAACTATGAGATAAACTTTTTAAGTTATATCACGTGCTCTCTTCAAGTTCTCTCTATATCCTCCTTATATAAGTAAGCGTATGAGTTTGAGTAACCATTTGCCTCCTACAAAGTGGTATCAAAGTCGCAAAGATCCTAGTGGATGTTGCGACGTTAAGTTTGTTAGAGTCCCCACTGTTTTTGAAAAATTATCCACAATGAATATTTGGAGTGTGAAATTGATGCTCTCGAATAATGTGAGAATGAGGAGTGTCCTTTCATGATATCTCATGTGATTTGTGGGATGTGGTCGATGAAAACCCACATAGTAGCTTGTCGAAAGGAGCTATACAAATCGACAAAAGAAGGAAGAAAAGGCATTCCGAGTATTGCCGAAGTCCGTCCATACAGTGAGTGATTTGGATGCGCATTGGAGATGCAAGATCCTCAAGTGGTGTTTAGCAAATGATCGAGGTCATTGCTTCCAACTGTAGACGTGACTTCCTACCCAAGGAGTATTGGGTACAAAGCTGGGAAGAAGATGAGTTAACAAACGAAAAATGTGAACATCTCGAGGAAGAAACTCTAATACATGATAGAAACGAATTTCACGCTTACAAAGCTGAAGAAATAGATGAGACAAATGATGAAGAAGAGTTCAAGACTGTTGAAGCCAGTGAGAACAACGAGTTAACAAATAGAGAAGAGCCATTTAAATGTGGAAGAGAGCGAGAACACAAATGGTGATGACAATGCTCAATATAAAGAGATGGAAGATGAGAGCATTGACAAAGAGATAAAAGTTCACAATGGTCAAAACGTGAGCAACTCAGGTATGACTCTTAATTTTTCTTCACGAGAATAAAATGTGGTATGGTCATTTTCATTATACAGCCTCACCAATTTTGAAGAAGAAAGTGATGATTACTTTTTCATGACTAAGAATGATGTGGTAGTACCACAAGGATGTGTAGCTAAGGTTGTTGTTTTGAAAACTTATTTCATTAAAAATCCTCCTAACGAGTTGTTTTTCATGCCTGCAAAGGAATTTTTTTTTTGTGAAAATTCAAACAAGTTATCCTCAACTTGGTGTGGAGAATTTGTTGAGTAACATAGGTCGGGTAAATATGGAGATGTTTTTGACCCAGAGGAATTACTTGAAATGTCCAAAGAAAATGGTCAAGATCCGGTATGCACACACAAGTGACGGAGAAATGTCAGAGGTGCAATAAGAAGATGGCCCACTTGTGATACACGTCAAAAGAAATGGCAAAGAAGATTGTTGTTGTTGATGTAATTGGAGATGAAGACCATTAGTGGGTTATTAAGTTGTATCTTATTATCCGTTAGTGAAAGTAGTTGCTATTATGTTGTTGAAATAGTGGATTAGTGATAGCTTAATTACATGTCTAGGACACTACAAGAAAATCAAGATATGCCTACAGTACAGTTCCGTAGGGATATGTGCCATGTACCGTACGCATAACCTATCCCTACGGTACGATACCGTCGCCATAAGTGGCGATGTCCTAGATCTATGANTACGGGATTGAAGGATATCCATACGGTTATACCGGAGCCTATATACCTATGACGACTTCATATTGAACCACTTATAGCCACGGTTTTTGGAGGATTAGCCTACGGTATACCCGTAGGAATAAGTTTTAATTTTTGAATTCTATGCCTACGGGCAATACTGTAGGGATATGTTTACCCTATAGGCACCTTAAGCTATACCTACGATATATTCCGTAGGCCAAGGTTAAACCATGACCATTTTTTAAGCCTTTCCTACGGTTTAAACCGTAGGGATTAATGCCCAGAAAATAGAACACAAACCTTTACCTACGGTTTATACCGTAGGTACATGTGCTCTTTTTTTTTTCTTTTAATCGAATGCTGGATCTTGTTTTATCACAATAACTTGCAAATACAATTGAAATATCATAAACATGTTCTGCAACTGAAAGATTATAAAGATGTTTTCAATTGCATAAATAGTGCAATGTTATATAACAATAATTTGTGCACCAAATTCCATACAAAAGCGTCAATCTCAATACTTAATTTCAAAAGCTATCTCCATATCATAATCCTGTCCTAGCACTTAATTTCAAAAGCTATCTCCATATCATATTCTTGTCCTAGCTCTTAATTTCAAAAGCTATCTCCATATCATATTCCTGTCCTAGCACTTAATTTCAAAAGCTATCTCCATATCATATTCCTGTCCTAGCACTTGATTTCAAAAGCTATCTCCATGTCATAATCCTGTCCAAGCTGGTACTATATACATCCACCCACATTAGTTGCGAACCACGAGCAACTCATGGGAACTAGTCCTCATTCGCAGGGCTTGCATCTTGCTCCTCGTCATCGTAACCATCCTACGAAATGAAACAAAGCATCATCAATGACTGAGAGGTTGTACCAAATAATTGGAGTTATATTTTAAGTTAAGGAGATATATATTGTAATCATCCCTAATTAGCAGGCAAGGCATGTGCATCGTTAACATTCAATGAACAAAAGCTAGTAGGAGCATGCACATTCTGCTAATATTTGCAAAGAGCAAACAAATATAAGAACAAGGGGCTGATCTTTGCAAGTAGAAAAAACTGATTTGGACTCTCTTAAACTTATCATATAATGACATTATCAGGTCATCCCACTAGCTTGGCTCTAACTGTTGAGCAATACCAAGTCAAAACATTCCTTCCCAGTACACACCTTACCTGATAACTCAAAACGTCCAGGTAAATCATAGCTGAGAGCGTCGTAAGAAAAACACAAACACAACAACCAGGCATGAATTGACAGTTAAAACCAATTCCATGGCTTTACCCCTAACTAGATACAAGTAGTTATATTGTAAGTATCCCTAATACGCAGGCACGGCATGTGCGTCATCAACAGTCAATCAACAAAAGCTAGTAAGAGCATGCACATTATGTTAATATTTCCAAAGAGGAAGCAGAAATAAGAATTGGGTGGGGTGCACAACAAAATGGTTTCTTTTTTCCCTCCATAACTAGTACTTAGGGGCTGCTATCACTAGTTACACCTTATTTGCTACTGTTAATCTTAAGCATAAACAATTCTGGTGTCGTTGAGAGATAATGGAAACAGCAAGTGTCACGGTCGTTGATAAAGTTTAAGAGCCGGAAAAGAATAAGTGATGAATCTTGCCTGACAATTGAAAGGCCTCAAATTTTGGCTCTGGGTTTGCATGAAATTGGCTTCAAACTCATCCATCTTAGACTTGAACTCTTCCATATTAGACTTTATTCTATTGAATTCTGCAAGTTGAGACTTCATGGTATTAATTTTTTCTAGCTGCGACTTCATGTTGTGAAGTTCTTCTACTTGAGACTTCATAGCATTAACTTCAGCGACGCTCTCTCTCAGCATAACGAGCTCTTCCATAATGCTTGGAGCAGGCTCGGTGCTAATCCTTTTGTTTGTGCCAAAGATGTTTGTAATGTTGGCTCCCAAACTCATGCAACGAACTCTGCCATGGCCGTCTTTTCCATAAGTTTGTGAAAGTATATCATTGCGGCCGGTAGCAAGTGTATTGCTTTCTTCCTCGGATATTGCAGCGGCATCTTGTTTCCTCTTGATCTCATCCTACAAGAGAAAAATCAGTTCATTGGCACGTAACCAAAGGCCTATTTGCGCCAACTATATATAGATGTCACGTTGCCAGCTTTGTTCCAATAAATGTACAACACCATAAATCTTTTCCTAAAAAGAAGCGACTCCTCGGCATAATCCTCTAGCCAATCAATCAACTTAAGACTCCAACCGATTCAGCACAATAAGTAGATTGTATGGTCAGACCATGTCAACGTTTAATTAAACCTTACATATTACAAGTAGAGACGGTGCCAAACATAGAATAGGGCTCTAAATACTATTAAACAAAACCAAATGCACAAGGAGACTAGTCTAATAGCCTAGTAATAAATGCTTCTCTTTTTTCTATGCAAGGTTTCCGGTTAAAGTTACATATCGGGCAAGATAAATGGAGCAAGAAAATTTTATAATTGCAACCACAAAGAAGATGCATAATATAATAGCTTATGATAGTACTCTACCAGATATTATAGGCAAGGCACATAACAAAATTATTTTAGCCTGCAACCTTAATCTTAGAGGTTGATATTTGTAAAATCCAGAATTCATTTCTTTCTATGGCCATAAAAAGAAATGAAATATATCAGTATGTAAATGAACACACAAAGAGCTAACTTAATTTGTGTATGCATTAATATGCGGATAATTTGAATGTAGAGAAAGGAGGGAGGAGGCTGGGTGAGGAGGGCAGGGGGTTTAGGGAGAGAGACATGTCAAATAGAATAGACAAAAAGAAGTAGATGGGAGTGAGATTGTAACATTGAAATATCACTATATTCAGTAGACAAGAAACCCTCTGAAACATCACGCTATTGAGTAGACAAGAAAGCCTCAAGAAGAACTGATGGCACAAACTAAAGGACAAAGCTATAAAGAGTGATTTAAGTAGGTATGTAACTGCTACATTCCAATGTGCCATTTTGCCCTTTTTGGTGTTTTTTCGTCCATGCCTTCTCTGTGAAAGACGAGAAAAAGTCCAGACAGGTCTTGTCATTGGCATCAACATGTACGGTTCTGCGTGCTTGGCTATTTCTATCTTCAGGAAATGATGCCATTCCACCATCAGCCACTGTGTATACCCAACGATTTTCATCATTGAACATTGTCTATGAGTAGCTATCTTAGATAAAATCACGTTTTTTGTTAATTTTTACGCACGAAAATAGAAAGGAAAAGAACCGAAAAAGAGTTTATCATATTGCTTATTACAGTCTCCCATTAATTTCTGGTTTGTGTAATTTCTGGTTTGTATGTGTCTATGTTACAAGGCTTTTGCTCAAGCCACTTCATAACATCAACACATGTTTAATGAGTTCAAATCTTTCTGCATTCATGTAGTGATTTCGCAAAGTAGTGTAGCAAAAACTATGGTTGAAAGCCACATAGATGAAGAAGTTCAGATTGCAGGCAGACTTAAGAAGTGAATGCAGTCAAGGAAACTTGCACACTTTCATTTACATAACTAGGACTTACCAACTTCTCTTTTGCAGATTCTAGCACAGTCCCATCCTTGCAAGTGCGCGACACTACGTACATCTCAGTTCGAGAACGATTTTTTCCATCATCCAAGTACTGCCAAGTAAAAAACAATAGAAAGAAGCACATGTCATTCACAGAATATACATGGCATATATTTTATGCATTTTAAATGTTCTCACCAGTTCGTGGTGCTTCCTAGGGAAAGACATTGAGCCAAGTGTATGCCCTATCAAGTTTCCCTTCCGATTTTTTTAGTTTTGGACTGACTCTTTTTGTTTTTTGTATTTTCGTTAGTAGACGAGGCATCAAAATCACTGAAGTGTATTATCACAACTAATCATTTACCTTTGCTTCACTAGTTAACCAATAGTTAACTAATGTCTCCCACTGGATTTTGTCCACCCTTAAGTCTTTCATATTGCTCAGGGATTTGGCTCGATCATTCTCTATAAAATACTTCTGCTTTAAATCATACTTCCAACCTCTCCACATGTTGTCAAGCCTCTCAAATATATGTTTTTTTTGCCATCGGGTTGTCTGTTGTGTATCGTTTCTGCAAGCATAATGTAAGAGTCAAATAGAGCAAAACCAATATGGAGTTTACATCATGATTATTCAACATAGTTGATGCATTAGTTAGTGCATGTGATTACCATTTAAAGGGTAAAATGGATGGACAATCAATTAGAAAAGCAGCATATAGGGAAGAGTTATGTGTTTCAAGATTAAATATACCATTATTTCAGCCCAAGCAACCTCCAGATCGTCTTTAGTGAAATCAGAGAAGAAAGGTTTATGGATCAGAAAGATATTGTGCTTTCGCGCTAAGGTTCCAAGCCATGCAGTCATCTCTTTCACAGCACCAGTATACATCTGGCCTACATTGTTGTACCCCACATACTTTTGAGTTTCTCTTGCCCACACATTTGCGCACATAGTGGGTCCTCTAGCCTTCTTTCGCGCTGAAAAAATGTAATTTACTTAAACACAAAGCAAGATTTCTTTGAATGGCTAATTTATTTGAGATTTCATGCAACAAATGGTTAGAAAGTAAACTGCACTTACCCTAAAAAGAAAACATTTTTTCATCCATTGTGGTCCAACTGAACCTAGAATGAGCAGGAAACTTGGTATCGAACTGAAATGATATGTAATTAGTATCTTTCGCTTGATGCAAGCAATTTAACATCAACCCAGCGGTAACACCCACGCCATTAGGCTCATTTTTCTACCACAAATTGGTCTCTTTCTAGTTATATATGCCTCAGCTACTCCTAACTAAAAGACCCTTAATTCTAAGCACTGCATACCATATAAACAATCGGATAATGAATCCAGAAGCACAAGTTGCAAGAGTAAATTGAATTTAGCCATAACTCAACTTCAAGAACCAAACCCAAAAATCCAATAACTGTTTCAGGTCAAATAAATCTGGACATTGAAGTATAAGTGAACATAAAGACACAATTTACCAGATTATATCAGCACAATTAAGCACCGAAAGCTCAGCTGTGCAAAATGTTAAAGAAGTGAATAGAAACCATGCAGGAGTGAAGTGTAAAGTGACCTTAAGTGTCAATGTGCCTTCGATGGTTTGAGAGAGTGCAAAGACACCAGATATGATCTCATGTTCATGCCGTTAAGTCTCTCATTCTTTATATAAAATTGAAGGTATTGATTAGTGGAGGTGTCTGTGATTGAGTGGTGCTTGAACTATTTATAGGAGTATGTTGAAAGTGGCAGATTGTAGATGGGTAGTGTGTGTTTATCCAGTGTGTGAGTAGCCACGCGTGGTGCTGGGTGTATTGTTGCCCATGAATGTGTGATGTGTGTGTGCGTAGGCTTGTCGGCAGCCATATGTTAGAGTGTGTGTATTGTTGTGTGTGTTGTTATGTGTGTGTGATGCGAGTGTGTAGGCTGCTGGGCAGTCATGTGTGAGGGTGTCTGAGTCGCTGTGTTACTGTGTGTATTGTCGTGTGTGTGATGTGTGAAGCCTTGTGCACTTGTATATGTGAGATGAAAGAAAACATAAGACTAAGAACACAACTACGCAATTTGCTACCGGCGACTTCTAAGACGGAGTATTTTTACTTACTCTGATATGATGTATTATTCAATTCAAATTTTCTGAATCTCTCCAGTTTAACGGCTTTGTAAAGAAATGCTAAATGAACCCTCGTCGCTCTTTATTATTCTAATTGAAGTCTACTTTCCGACACTACATGTTCTATTTCCATGTAGCAAAGTTCTCTCAAATGTGCAAATCTTTGATGTTTATTCTCTTTTGGGTAGATTCTTTTCTGCAAGTATAGATCATCATCGACCTACTTTGTCATCTAATTAATTTTGTAAATCTACAAACTTATCTTATCTAAGGCCACTGGCATGAAATCTTACTGCAATACTATACCTGGTGACAGCTCCCATTTTCTGCATTCCAAAGATAAACTTCATTACAACCAACGGCAACATATACAAGGGGCCTTGCTGTAACAGACAATGAGGTACTTCGAGGAGCAACAAAAGGACACATTTTTTTCACAGGGCTTGCAGGAGAAAACTGGCATGGGTTGACAGGGATACAAAACCTAAGATCCCATAGAGTAAGTACACCCCTTGAAGACCCTGTAACAAACCAATTTCCACAAGGGCTTGTCACAAGAGAAGTAACATAGCCCTCCTCAGGATCAACTTTTGAATTCCATGCATTAGAACGTCTTCTCGTATCCCGAAGATGGATCCCATATTTTTGTGTGCTGTACAAAATCATTTGACTGGCACCACCATCTGCAGAGTAGTTCAAAAGGCTTAGAATGGCACCTTCACCAATAGAAGTTTTTTTTACATCAGCAATCTCTGAATACTTCTCGACAACATTGCCAATTCCTCTGGAAATGTAATCAACTGAGAACATGTGTATCATACCATCAGAAGCTCAAACAATGACTTGAGCAGATCCCTTGAGCATTGCAACACACATTGCTCGGCTTCCCTCCAGACCTAAAAGAGATATCATTCTCCAATTTCCTGGAATCCCACACCTTAACCGTGCAATCTTTAGATGCACTTACAAAAAAAGAGTGGTCCGTTGAAATTGCAATGTCATTAACAGCAGAAGAGGTAACAGCACAAATAGTCCCTGAACTTTGGGCCATTTTGGGGTGTAGTCCCTGTAGTTCAAAATTCGTACAAACAGTCCCTAAACTATTCAGTTGTAGCCCGTTCAGTCCTTTTATCAACGTCCGTCTATTTTTAGCCTTTAGTGTGCTCCACGACGGGGGTATTTTCGTCTTTTCTCCTTACATTTCAGCCTCCACCACCATCCAAGCTGCTGCTGCTGCCAAAATCCATCCAAATCGATGGTGATGCCAACCATCGAAGAGACGCCATCTAGAGGTAAATTGGCGATTGATTGGATGTGTGGTGGCGCTCGGGGTTCGCGGTGGCCGGCGGTGTGGGCTGTAGTGGGGTCGTATGCATCACCATCGAAGAGACGCGACAGCGTTATGCCTGGTAGTGGGACTTGAGCGACGACGGTAATGGGTGGGCAGATCCATGGAGGCCGCTTCATGGGTGGTCGATTGGTGGCGTTCGTGGCCCTCGGCCGTGCTGGATCGCCGTGACGGTGAAGGGCAGTAGTTACCGGCGGTGTGTGGGTGGACAGATCCATGGAGACCGCTTCATGGGTGGCGTTGGTGGCCCTCGGCCATGCTGGATCGCCAGGACGGTGAAGGGCAGTAGTTACCGGCGGTGTGTGGGAGCGCAGGTCCATTGAGGTCGCTTCATGGATGGTCGACTGGTGGCGTTGGTGGCCCTCGGCCATGCTGGATCGCCAGGACGGTGAAGGGCAGTAGTTACCGGCGGTGTGTGGGTGGGCAGATCCATGGACGCCGCTTCATGGGTGGTCGATTGGTGGCGTTGGTGGCCCTCGGCCGTGCTAGATCGTCGGGACGGTGAAGGGCAGTAGTTACCGGCGGTGTGTGTGGTGTGTGTTTGCGTGTCTGCTGGGGTGTGTGTGAGAGAGAGTTTGTGTGTGTGTGTTGTATAATGACATTTAGAAATTGGGTGGTGGAGGGTTAGATCGGGGGTTAAGGCTAGGGTTAGGTTTGATTTGGGATTTGGGGGAGTGACGATTGGAGGTAGATGGAGAGTGAGAAGGCTAAGGCGAAGGGACGAAAATACCCCCACCAAAAGTCACATTAACGGCTTAAAACAGACGGCCGTGTGGAAAAGGACTTCGGTCGGTAAATTTAAAAAGTATAGGGACTGATCTTACAAATTTTAAACTACAGGGACTACACGTGAGAACAGCCAAAAGTTTAGGGACCATATGTGCTGTTACCTCATAGCATAACCATGCTCTTGGAGGTATGCAACCAAAACACCACGAGGCATCCATCCTGAATCTGGAATTGCCTACGTTCGTGCGAATGATGGCAATCATGTTACCTCGCTAGAGGTATCTTCAGCTGTAATAAAATTCCCCTTCATTCTCGCAGTCAACAGAACATCCAAGTAATGTTTGTACACTGCAAGTACCAGGTGAGTGGTGACCTTCATTGCACACATGAAGGTCACAATACGTGCTCTGCTACAGCTCAAGTACCAGTTTAGTGATTAACCTCTTGCTTGTCTCCTAATGTATGTTGTGAACAAAGAAAACCACGGAAAGTAGGGACTCAAACATCAATCGACCTCTGATTTTCTTGACCCTTCAAGAACACTACAAGCAGTTGAATGAGCTCTTGGGAGGCCCTAATAGACTGTACGGACAAGTTCATCGAGCTGATGATGCCAACTATTGTGCAAGTATTAATTAGTTTCCTCTGCCCTCTATCCAAAACCTGCTAATAATGTATTTAACTCCAACCTCTCTAAAAGGTTAAGACTAGTCACAGCTGCATACTCGTCAGAGGACCTAACTTTAAGCAGAAAGAGTTTGTGTTCACTTGGTCATTTACTAATAATTCTACCCTTTTGAGATGTGTCAGACAAAGATGCAAGCATTAGCAATGGTCACATCTATCTCTCCAACCCAAAGCTTAAAAGTGCAGGGGGGTCACACTAGTGTGGAGCTAAACGAAAAGTTCCCACCCAAAAGATTCTATATCCATCAAGACAGAAGACGGTTTGTAACAACCCACTCTCACGAAAAACATAAAGATTGAGAACGAAAACATATAGTATCCGCTAAGCAAAAATTGCAATCTATGTATGAAAACCACATGTCCACAGTTTAACATCGTCAATAAACTGAAATTGACAAGTATATATGTAATGGACTAACAACTCATGTGTTGATTGAAAAAACCCCTAAAATATCTGCCAGAGTTCATGAACTATTAATGGTGAATCAGGCGTAATAAAATCTAGAACATTCATGAATCATTACATATATAAGAAGTAACATTAAAACCTGTGCTTGAACCCTCTTCCTGTGTCGCCGAACCCTCGACTTGTGAATCATAAGCCTCCGTCGATGAACCATCTGTGTGTGAATCTTGGTCTTCAGCTCATGGTGCATCAGCCTCGGCCTGTAACTATTGATGTTGCCGTCCAACCATGTGAAAAGAGTCTATGCATGTAGGGCAAGCATTAACTCAAGCACCAACTGAAAAAGGTCGCATTATGCATGTACAATGCATGCGCGTCTCATATATTAACATGAGACATCAAATAAAATTAACTCATTTGGCAAAATTTACATGAGCATAAAAGAAAAGAAACCCTTTGGCAGTATGCTTCATTGTTACAAAAAGGAACGCCTTTTTTCAACAATCATGACATTGATTCAAATAAGCATGCAAAAACATAACGCAAATGAGTCTTAATCAGAAACACATGCATTTATGAAACACTCGATCACTTATATGTAGAGATATAATCCTCCTATTCATCTTCGTCTTCATCTTCTTCTTGATCTACATCTTCATCTAGATCTTCATCTTCATCTTCATTTTCATCTTCATCATCAAAATCCTCATCTAGATCTTAATCTTGATCTTCATCTTCATCATCAAAATCACCATCCTCTTCAACATCTTCCTCAGAATTTATATTTTCTTCTTCCTCGTCATTAAAAAAAGCACCAATTATTCTCCTGCTACTTGGGTGACCGGATTGCCCTATCCTCTGTCTGTTTGGCACATCCCTTGTGTCAACTAACTCTCCTTCTACGTCATTCCTAAGCCAAGTAATGTTATCTATGTCTACATCTACAGCTTGTGGCAATGGACTTGAGTTCATAAGGGGCAAATCATTATCAATTTCAGGCTCTGCTTCAGCATTCTCACACAAGTCTCGGGGCTTTTTTCGTATTACAACACGCCAACCATTATCCTTTTCATCATCAATGTAAAACACTTGTTCTACATGAGAGGGAAATATAAACGGATCTGTCTGAAAGGCGAACCTTGTCTTGTTCACAAGAGTGTACTCGTAGCGATCAATCTTAATCCCTCTATCCTGTGATTTAACGTCATACCATTTGCACTTAAACAACCCCATAGTAATCTAACTCTAATATGCTTTCAAGAACACCAAAGTATTCCAAAAGTTGATCCACTGGATTCGTGTCTTTGGACGAGGAATATCCACGGGTCATTGCAGTCACAAAAACGCCGCTGTTTTGAGTTTTACGTTGCATCTCAAAGATATCCGTATGAAATCGGTACCCATTGACTAAGTATCCCTTCCCTATCTTGCATATATCATTTAGGCCCCGTGCCAAGGCTTTAATTTCTTTGGAATCCCCATCTTCTGCAGATTTAATCCACGATTACAAAGATATTAAGCTAAGGAAATCATATTATGATACATATATGTTGCATATGGGTATATATATATATCTGTGTGTGATATGAATTAGATATGCTAAATCCTCACGTAATCACTAAACCACAACAGAAACTCTTTCTTTTGTGCTGTATCAACATCCCGCTGCATCATTCTTTTACGCTTTCTCATCCTTAGTTCACTGGTGTTTCTCCAAATCCTGCAACATGCACCCATCAACAAAGGGCAATGATATAGAGTAGATCATTATGAGACATAATTAAACAACACGTATGACCCCATTCTTACTTGATGTACTTCTCAACCTCATCACATGTGGATAACACATACTGGTGAGCCATCTCTTTATCCTTACAATCAATTGGAATATGCAAATGAGTCCCTAGAAAGCGACCTCTTTGTTCAAATACGGATAAGCTTGCCGTTTGTACAATGTATCCATCGTTGTTTCTTCTGACTCTAATCCAAGAATCATCAACATCTCTTAAGTATCTTAAGCTAAATATAAGGCACTGCTCTGCAATATAGCCTTCTGCGATTGACCCTTCAGGATGACTTCTACATCTAATGTACCCTTTAATCTTGTACATATACCTATATATATCGCATCAAAACATATTACCCCACAAATATCTACAACTGTATAAAAAGAAACACTAGTAAAATAATCATATATAACCTAAAATCCAAACCTTTCAAAAGGGAACATCTGACGATATTTCACTGGACCAGCAAGCCTAGCTTCTTCAGCTAAGTGAATCGGTAAATGCACCATTATATCAAAAAAGGATGGAGGAAATATCATCTCAAGACGACACATAATTTCTGCAATCTTCTTGTTCAGCCGCTCAAAGTCTTCTACTCGGTAGTTTGTCGAGCACAGATCTCTAAAGTAATGGCACAGATCAATAATAGCAGAGCATACATGCGGCGTAAGTGACCCTCTAATTGCTAGTGGAAGTAGTTGTTGCATCAATATGTGACAATCATGGCTTTTCAACCCCGAGATCTTACGCTCTTTGACATTGACGCATCTAGATATATTTGCCGAATAACCATCCGGAACCTTAACATTCTTCAACACTTCAAGAACTTTGGTTTTCTCATCCTTTGACATGGTAAAGCATGCAGCAGGCAATTCGTATCGATCCCCCGACGTGCCAATTGGTCTAGGATGTAATTCTGCCCTAATATTCCTATCTTGCAAGTCAAGTCGAGATTTAAGATTATCCTTTGTCTTCCCCTTCAGACCTAATAATGTTCCCATGAGGCTATCACAAATGTTTTTCTCAATATGCATTACGTCTAAATTGTGGCGATGGAGAATGGTCTTCCAATATGACAATTCAAAGAAAATGCTTTTTTTCCTCCAATTATGCGTGGCAGCTTTGGGGACGGTGTGTTTAGTTTTCTTCCCAAAAGTGATATCAATGTCTTTTATCATTGCAGCTACATCAAAACCAGAAGGTACGACATCACATTCTCCATTGAAACTTCGTTTATCGCGTCTAAATTTATAATCGATGTGCATTGTAACATTGCTTACCACGTATTCTTTCCGAGCACGTACTTCCTAGACAAGCTGGACAGGCTAACTTACCTTTGGTGCTCCATCCAAAAATCATGGCCAATGCCGGAAAGTCACTAATGGTCCATAAAACTATTGCACGCATTGAGAATGAAGGCATGGTAGCAGCATCATATGTTCATATATTTCAATCCCAACAAACAAGGCCTTAAGCTCCTCAATCAATGGTCTTAAATAAACATCAATATCATTCCCAGGGGAAGTCGGTCCAGGTATCAACAATGGTATAATCATATTACACTGCTTCATACACATTGACGGGGGTAAGTTGTAAACAACCGTAGTCACCAACCATATACTATGATTAGAGCCGTGGGTGAAAGGATCCATACCATCAGTTTACAAACCAAGCCTAATGTTGTGAGGGTCAGAAGCGAATAATGGGTGCATTTCATTGAAGTGTTTCCAAGCTAGAGAGTCAGCAGGATGGCGATTTATCTCGTCTTTTCGTCGGTTTCTATCATGCCATACCATATCAATTGTTATTTCAGGCGACATGTACATCCTTTGTAAAGCTTGAGTTAATGAAAAGTGCTGCAACTGTTTAACGGCAACCTTATGACGTTTTGACTTAGAGGTTTGAACTACACTCGTGTCATCTGGCTTGCTTGTACCGTCTTCCACCTTGGTTCGTTACAAACTGAACAAGATCTCTTCTTGTTGTTCTCCTTCCAATATAACATGCAATCGTTTGGGCACACATCAATCTTTTCATAACTAAACCCCAAGTCTCCGATCAATTTTCTTGTTTCATAATAGTTGGCTGGCAGTTGCTCTCCGGCAGGAATTATCACTCTTAATTTGTCTATCAACTTGTCAAATGACTTGTCACTCCACTTACTAGTACACTTCAAATTAAAAAGACAAACAATGAAAGACAACTTAGTTTCTGACTTGCATCCTGGATACAATTCTTGGTTCGCTTCATTCATGTACTTCTCAAATTTTGCAGCCTTGGTGCAAGGATCATCTTGAAGTCGATTTCTAAGACGATTTCTAAGAACATCGTTAACTAGTTCAGGCATTCTATCGACTTCAACTTCGTGTACATGATCCCTGTTGTCAACATCATTCAAAGGCATGTTACCTTCACCTTGAACCTCGCCGTGATTAACCTCGCCATGATCTGTCCATATTCTATAGTGATTTGCAAATCCTCTCATAACTAAATGTTCCTCGACTATCTCCCGTTTCTAGAATAAACCATTGACACACCTCGTACAAGGACACAAAATCTCTCCAGAAGAAGTACCCACGTTACGGAATGCGAAATCAAGAAATCTATTAACACCTTGATGATAAACTTGTGAGGCCCTTGGCAAGTTAAGCCATTCTTTGTTCATATTAGGTTCCTTCATGTAAGTAATAAATTAGTTGAAGCTTAATCATTATCTATGTGAATAAAGGAAAACATAAGTTACTTGTACAAGGTAATAGATATACCAAACTCACCTACCACTAGAGTTGTCAAAAGGGCCGGGTGGCCCGCGGGCTGGCCCGACCCGGCCCGGTTCTGGCCGGCCTGGCCCGGCCGGTGAATAGTAATGGCCCAACAGATTTGGGCTTGGGGCCAGGGCCTGGACTAGGCCAAAGAATTCTTGGAAAAAGCCCGGCCCGGCCCGGTTCTGGCCCGGTTCGGCCCCACCACTTGGTTTGAATTTTTTGGTTTTCCCCCCCTTTCTTCCACCCCTTTTCCAAAATTCCACTTTTACCCCCCCCAACAGCAATATAACGGCTAGTTTGGGGGGTATTTTAGTCTAACTTCATTTTTCCAACTCCTTTAAAGGTTTTTACACTCTTACCCTCCCCAACAACTATAAACGGATAGTTTGTAGGGGTATTTTGGTCTTTTGTGAAGTTTCTAAAATCTATAAATTCACACCATTTCTTTCTAATTTTTCACACAAATCTTCTTACTCTCTCTTACCTAAACATTCTATATTTCTACAAGCTTTGCTACTATTTTCCTCTCTAATTATTACTCTTGCTAATTACTACTAGTATTTACTAATTAGTACTCTTGTTTATTAATTAGTAGTCTTACTAAATTCTAATTACTAACTACTACTCTTATTAATTTGTTACTCTTTAATTCTTTTGTCTAGTAATTAGTGAATTTTTATTTATTAATTACTATTACTAAATGCTTTTTAATTACTAACTCTCTCCACATTGGATCAGAATTACCCTCAGTGATTAATATTTGTTACTCGTTCATTCTTTTAATTGTTATTTCTTATTACTACTCTTATACTTGTGTATTTAGTTACTCTTACAATTTTTAGCGTGAAATATGGCTGGATTATTGAAGAAAATGAGGCGTGCATCGTCATCACGAAAAACATCATCATCATCGCAAGCACCACCACCAGCACAAGCGCCAGCGCCACGGCCATCACAAACACCAATCGAAGCACCAACACAACCATTCGTTCGTGGACGAATGAGTACAGGCTGTATGATAGATACCCAAGCCAATTGGGAGTTCAATCAAAACATTCCAGATTTTGAATACACGCCTGATGAAGACCCCCCCGCATTATAGTCAAGGACGCAGCTCGGTTGGCGAAACTACTACTCAGTGGCATAATCTCAACCCTATGCCTGGTCATGATGAAGAAGGGCCGAGCAATGCCTCCGATAACGTGCCAGAAGTCCAAAAGGGGAAAAAGAAGAAAGCCGAGTGTTGGAATCATTTCGATGTAGTTACGGTGGACGGCATCCGAAAAGCTCGATGTAAGTACTGCGCTAAATTATTTTTGTCTGGTAGTGGTAATGGACATCTTAACAGGCATTACCCTCAGTGTGCACCTCGACAAGGCCACGTCGAACCTACCCAAACGCAGTTATCTTTTGACGGTAAGTTATTTGTTTATAATCAGCGAGAGCAAAGAGACGGTCTCGCTGAATTTGTTATTCATGATGAACAAGCCTTTTCTTTTGCCGATAATTCTAAGTACTCTAGATATATGAACACATACGTTCAACCTTTGTACAAAAAGGTTACTAGAAACACAACTAGATCCGATGCACTCCGACAGTACAATGCTGCCAAAGCACGCCTTATCGATTATTTCGATAAATTTGACGGTAAAGTTAGTCTTACTTCTGATATTTGGCAATCTCCATTTACTTTTGTTAGTTATTCTTGTGTGACCGCTCATTGGATTGATGCAGATTGGGTTATGCACAAGAGAATCATCGCTTTCGAGCACTTTCCTTATCCGCACGATGGAATGAACATTGCTATTCTTATATTAAAAGCATGTACCACATTTAAAATAAAGGATAAGATTATGAGTGTTAGTTTTGATAATGCTTCTAATAATAAAGTTGATGTTGCAACTTTAAAGGAGACGCTTCAACCTGTACTTCATGGTGAATTATTTCATGTTCGCTGTGTTTGTCACATTATTAATTTAATTGTTCAAGATGGTTTAGCTGCTGCAGGAGATATTCTGCTCAAAATGAGGGGTATGACAGCGTATGTTAATGGCTCGAGTTTGAGAACACAACAATTTAAAACGTTGTGTGTTCAATATAATATGCCTCACAGGAGAGCAGTTACAGATGTGGTCCACAGGTGGAACTCTACATACCACATGCTTTTACACATTCTGGCATACTGAGAAGTCTATACGCATTTTCTACTAACCCAGTTCCCAGCCGGCTTGCCAACTCAAGAGGAATGGTAGATGGCCACATACCTAGCTGAATTTTTAAAGGTATTCTACACGTCTACCAATTTATTGTCTGGTACGTACTATCCCACCTCTCCTCTCGCTGTAATAGAAATTCTCAAGATGGCTACAATGTTAACAAAATGGAGATATATAGGACCCTTTCAACAAATAGTAAAAGAGATGGATAAAAAAATTAATAAATATTGGAAGAAATTGCCTGTTATTTTTGTTGTGGCTACTTGTTTAGATCCTAGGTTAAAGTTGCATGGCGTGAACGCCTCGATACAAGAGATATCGAAATTAATGTGCTACACAGCAGATGAGACAACCGCACTCACAGCAAAAGTGAGCAAGAGGTTTGAGGACTTGTTCAACCTCTATCGTAATTCTGCTGACGTGCGCGGGCGAGCTACATCATCATCCACTGCTGAGAGGTATTATGCGCCATACCTTCAGGGCTTTGAACATCTAGTAGCAAGACAACTACCAGGTGAAGGTACTTCTAATTCGGCAGGTTCATATACTTTTTCCTCTTTTAATGAGATTGGTGTATATTCAAATACTGATCATTATTCTGATTTATCAAGGCAAGAACATGTTAATTTTAATTTGTTAAATTTTTGGAAACAAAATCAAAACATGTATAAAACTTTATCACAAATTGCACGGGATGTACTGCCAGTGCAAGCCTCCACGGTTGCTTCAGAGTCGGCATTTTCAGCCAGCGGGAGGGTTTTGGATGGCAGGAGGAGTCGTCTTAACCCCGAGTCGCTCGAGCTATGTGTATGTTGGAAGGATTATCTTGATGCGAATTACCGCGAGCAAGATAAACCGATTGATGATAGGAAGAGCAGTGACTCGGATATTGAAGTACTTCCGGATGATTAGGTAATTTCTTTTTATTTTCCTTCTCTTAAGTTTTAAGAATAAATTTTTTCACAAAATATACTTTTTTTCCATATATATAAAATAAATTTTTACAAGCAAGATATATATTTTTTCGTATATATAAAAAAATAGGTAACTTCGCCTGTTTGTTTACAAGCAGCCGGTCCCAAGCCCGGATAAAAGGAGGAGGGCCTATGAACACATTTATTAAATGTAAAAGTAGCCTACAACAGTTTGCTCTATATAACGATCATTGTCGCTAAATGTTATTAGTGTCATTTTGCATGCATTCTTTTAACAATTGTTTTAGCATTACAATCGTTTTGCATACGTTCTTTTAAGAATTGTTTTAGCGTTACAAAATAAAAGTTACTAGACATATTTAAAAGGAAATACTCATGTAGTAACCAATTTTTTTTCCCAATTCAAGATAAATTCATGAGGAAGTGGTATCTCTAATAAAACAAAATTATGAGAAAAGAGGGATAATTATAGCCAATTAAAGAAAGAAATTACACCCAAAAAAAAATTGGGCCCGGGACTGGCCCAAGCCAGGCCCTAAATATTGGGCCTAGGGCCAGGGCTTGGACTGGGCCTAGCATTTCTCCTCAGTCGGCCCGGCCCGGCCAGGATTGGCAGCCCCTTGGCCCGGCCCCGCTTCAAGCCCGATGGGCCCGGGCTGGGCGGCCCAAGCCCGGCCCGTTTGACACCTCTACCTACCACACAAGGTAACTAGACTTTGCTTCCATAAGTTGTCACTTATGGATACCATATTATTACAGCATTTCAGATTAAATGATTTGATTAGGGAGCCACTTTGATACATCAAATAGATTTTTAAAAAGAAGCATGATGTAGCCCAGCAGAACTCTCATATACGCTCTATTAGTAGTAAAATGACTTATCAATCTGTCTTGGGGTCTTGACACAGCATCATTAAACTTTATGAGATTGACTTTTGGTGACAAGTGTTTAATTGGCCACATAATCCAATTTACCAGTTCAAGCAACACAATTGACTTGTGTGAGGATTTCAGTTTATTGACCACAGAATTTTAACTGCTCAAGCCACACTACTGGCTTATGTGAGGATTTCAGTTCATTGAACCATGGAATCCAATTTAATTGGACGATTTAACCTCAAAAATTCAGTTCATTCTATATTTAGAGGAGTTTCTCCACTTTCTATAATAACAAAACAAGAACAAAACACAATTTTGGCTTATGTAATAAGGAACGTTTATGTGTAAACTTATATTTGACATGCTAAGCAAGAACATTACAGTATGCACATAAAATCAGATTTCTAACTGAAAGTGGCATCAAACAAAAGAACCTAAGCCTATGATCAATTGGCATCAAATATCAAAAATCAGATTTCTAACTGAAAGAGGCATCAAACATAAAAATCCATTTTCTAATTGATATTCTTGTACATGTAAAAAATAGTAAGTGAATTAAAAGTACCTTCAATTGCGCTTAAATGTTTTGAAGCCCCACTTTCAACGAATTCCAAACACACTAATTTATTTTCCCCTATCAAGCCAAGCCCTGCAACAAAAGAACCTAAGCCTTATGCAAGCATCATAACAAGCATGCACCCTGAATTAAGTGTTCTCAGCAAAAGGAGGAAAGGTGAAGAGAAGAAAACCAAAAGCGTCCGCAAATTATAAGCGTAAATAAAACACAAGCATCCTATTAGATGAAACATCATAAATAAAATAAAAAATTAGAGAAAACATCCAAACTTTTTCAAACTCCAATCTAAAGATGCACAATCTCTATCTATGGAGAAAAAAAAGTTTGATATTTTGCGAGGCATGCTTCTTACAAACTAACATTTCTTAGAGAAAGGCAAAAAGAAAATTAACTACCACATAGGATAGAAAATTTCTCGCCAGACGATAGCCATATGTACTACAACAGATCATTTCAAGGGCCTATTTACAAACTCAAAAACTTCATATGGTATCAATGTCACTCAAGATATGTGGAGATCGATCAACACAGCCACCAACCAATCATACATACATATCGAGAGACAGAAAGATAGCTCAAACCATCAATCTACCCCAAGCTTCAGCCGATTTCAGCAAATTAAGCTATGTATGTGTGTGTGATTTCAGCAAATTGAGTTGTGTAAGTGCAGATTCAGCCAATAGTTGAGTACGTGTCTGTGATTTCAGCATTGTTTTGCATGAATTTTTCAGAAAATTGAGCTATATATGTGTGTGAAAGAGAGGTTTCAGCAAATTGAACAATGTGTGTGTCTGAGATTTCAGCAGAATGAACTGTGTGTGTGGGTGCATGTGTGTGTGTGTGATTTCAGCAAACTGAACTCTATGTGTGTTTGTATTTATGTGGGTAAGATTTTAGCAAATTGAACTCTCTCCACGTGTGTGAGAATTCAGCAAATTGAGCAATGTGTGAGATTCCAGCAAACTTAAAGCACACCACAGTGTGTAACTAAACAAATCATAGTACAGTGAGAGTGAATGTGTGTGTTTGTGTGTGTGTGAAGGCGTAAGCATCAACCTTTCAGAGCCATTAAGCTAATAAGCTAGACAGCTGATTAAAAATTTTCAAAGCCTAAGCACAACCTAAGCTGTTGTAGGAGTTGCAACGTAACACCAATCAAAATGGCCAACATTGCCCCAGAATGTTGATCTAATTTCAGCTAAGAAGACTTTTCTGGAAAAACCTAGAGTCGAATAAGACTTTTCTGAAAATCCTACTAGACTCTATGAGATACGAGGTATCTTGGATCTTGTAAGGTTATAACTGACTGCAGTTGTATGCAACTGGTTACTCCTTAGAGAGCCCTCTTCTCAAATCATAGCGAAACCATTCATGCAATGTTGCCACAACCTATTTCTGGTTCATGCTAGAAAACTTTGTGTTATCAGCAAACTAATATCAAACCCAAATAAAAAGAAAAGGCATAATTGTTTCAGCATACGTTGTGATCGATAGAAGAAGAGAGAAGAAGATCGGCATGGTGTGAGTGATCGACAAAAAGAAGCAAGAAGAACGTCATACCTAGAAGTCGATCTTCACTGAAATTCTTGTTGCCCCCCAAAATCTCATTCGAGATAGGTTTTGTGCAATTCCAATTGCCAAAATTATGCCCGCGAATTTCTCCCGCATGATCGTCAATTCCTAGCCCCACGGTAATCAGCCGTGGGGTTTGCGTTTGAGAGATTCAATCGCCAAAGTTCTCCAACGTAACCTGATTTTGCACCCAATTCCTACAGTAAGCACCGTTGCAATTGGGTTCCAATTTCGAGAAGAACCAATGGCCACGGTTCAATCTTAACCGTCAGTCTAAGGGGGACTTGTATCTACGGTTCCGTTTATACCGTAGGTTGTTTTGTCACTATAGCTTAGTTTTGTTGTAGTGTGCAAAATTATTGACATGCTGCTTTGTAGTTATAGAGTTCTGAAAAAAGTAGTCCACCATATACCCTATTAAAACCTGTATTTGCATAAAACTACCCAAAGCTCCCTAATCACTGCATAGCTCCATTTCAAAAATCCCACCTCCAATTGTGAAGTCAATCAACTAAAGCCGAGGAAAGAACCTACCAATGTAGTTATGTTAATGCCACTGCACATTAAAGTATCTTATAGAAAAAACCCTAAACAACAAAAATCTCTTCTTACGAGCAACATCCAATGAGCCTATTTTAAAAAATGCTGGATGTTTACAACAAATCACGTTTTGTATAAACACATTATACAAGACAAGAGCTGTGCACTTGGCCGCTCTTATCCTCCGGTGGGTTACTTGAACCACTTTATCTTTAGTGAGACACTAGGACCACTCATGTACCTTCAAGAGTCAATACACAAACGGGTATGTACAACTTGTAACTGAAATGTTTCATCAAAGAATGCAGACACGAATAATATACAAAGGCCGCCGGAAGAGAGAAAAGCCATTCGTCGAAGATAAAGAAAAATGATAATAGGAAAGTATACTGGAAGGCACATTCAGTATACCATGACAGAAGTGTAGAGAAGAAACATAAAACAAAAAAATTGGTTATTATGGCTGACAAATTGTCCATACATATCAAAGCAGGTATTTGTAGGGCATATACATAATATAACGAGAAAAACACTGAAAATTGAGATAAGGGAAATGACCTCATAACATCATTCTGAACCTTCTATGTAAAAGGTAGAGATTAATAATAGCCCTTAAGTCTAAAGTCTCTAGATGAATAATAACAACTGGTGCGTCTCAGAACAACCACTCCATTACAGGATAGCCGGCTACAGTGCACTACTTTACTCATCGTGGCACACAACTCTACAGCTTTCCCTCGTCCCTCCAGGAAGACCAACAAATAAAAATGTTGTGGCAGTCATATTAGCTCGTCTCAGCCAGATGTCCCACATGAGACACCAATGGTTTGAATAAAACTGGAGTAGGGCTCTATATGACCATCATGCAGCCAAGCCAAGCTAGGCGTGAAGGCCCTCTCAGGCCTGCTCCCATGCTGCGGTGACCCGTTGGGTCATCTCCCTTGAAGGTTTTAGTAAGTGTTGGCAACATTGGTGTGGATATTACATGACAATATGTTCCTAGCATCAAGCTTGCACCTTGTGCTGGGCCATTCCTGTGTAGCAGGTAGGCGAAATTGCCCCTTTATAATAGGATGTTCAAGTAACAGTGCACCCTGCTGGATGTGCCTATTGTGCGACATGCAGGAATCTGTTGATTCAATTGGGACCACGACGAGATTTTCCTTGAAGTTCAAAGCATTGGGGTTGATGGTGGAAATGAAGTGGAAGGAGAGCAGCACAACGCAGAGGGCAACAAATCTGTTGATTTGTGAACACTGATTTGGCAAAGGTGGATTTAAGAATTTTCTTGTCATCTACTTGTTTGGGTTTGATCGGTTAGATAAGATTCGATGAGTTCTAGTAAGTGATAAAGATCAAATGATTAGGAAGCATTAGTATGTATATGATTAATGGTGTTCACTTCACAACATTGGTTTTGGTGGTGGTATTAATGGTGAATCAGGAGTAATAAGATCTAGAACATTCAGGAAATAACAAGTTCATTACACATATAAGGAGTAACATTAAAACCTGTGCTTGAACCATCTTCCTGTGTCGATATTAGGTTCCTTCATGTAGGTAATAAATTAGTTGCAGCTTAATCATTAAATATGTGAATAAAGGAAAACATAAGTTACTTGAAAAAGGTCATGGGTATACCAAACTCACCTACCATATACGTTAACTTTCAGAACACAACACAATTACTTTAAAACTAAAATTGTGTTAGCTGCATAAACCTTGTGATAGTAATTCTGAAGTATGGAATGTGCAGCTTTAGGGTCCTAAGCTAATTTTGCACTCTTTCCTCTCAAATGTATATTCACAGTCCTTAGGGTCCATGAATTTCCCCCACTTACTGGGGCACTTTGGTTCTTTTTATCTCATTGTACTTAACAAAGTAGTATGTGATCCAAAACATATAACCAATTGGCATCAAGTATCAAAAATCAGTTCTCTAATTGAAAGTCAATTGGACCATTTAACCTAAGAATTCCAGTTCATTCTATACTTAGAAAAGTTGCTCCACTTTCTCCACATGTCAAAACAAAACATGCTTAGGAAACAATTTTGGCTTATGTAATGAGGAATGTTCGTGTGTAAACTTAGACTGACACTCTAAGCAAGAAAATCGCAAGCATGTAGCTAATACTATGAAATTAAGTCGCCATTTCTATGGAATGAAATTTGAAATATGTGCACATTAGTAGAAAGAGAGAAACACATATTATAGACTTCATACAGTATTAAGGCAGCTAGTACTAGACTCAACTGACATCTAATATCAATAATCAGATTGCTAACTGAAAGTAAGTTGGCATCAAGTATAAAACATCAGTTTTCTAATGGGTATTCATGTATATGTAAGAAATAGTAAGTGAATTAAAAGTACCTTCAATTGAGCCTAAATAGTTCAAAGCCCCACTTTCAACGGATCCCAAATACACCAACGTATTTTCCCTTATCAAGAGCTGCCACAAAAGAACCTAACATCATAACAGAAATAGGACTGAAAATGACAAAGAGAAAATAATAAAACAAAATATATTTGAGTACAAGGGTCAAGCCGTCGACCTAAGACTAATTATAGCCTGACCAGCTGCTATTTTTGCCAATCCAGGCCTAACACATCAACGCCCTCATGCAAACCCACAATATATCAAATGGCACACACATCATTCCCAACAGATTTTTCCCCTCTCCCTCACACATCTACAAACACCAAAAAATTCACACTCTCGCTGCCACTAGGCAGCCCTTTCTCACACCCACATCACCTTTCCACCCTCACATCTCACACACAAAACACCACACACATGCTGCCACACGGCAGCTTCCCTTCACCCATCAACACCCCGCATTATACATACAATCACCCAAACACTCACACAGTACACAGAAAGTTCCCCCCTTTCCCCTTACACACACAACACACTTTATATGCCCAAGCACACACACACACACACTAACACAGCAGCAGCAGCCCCTCATTGCTGCTGTTTTCCCCCCTTCCTTTTAACCCATTTCATACACACAAAACACCACAAAGACACCCACACAGTACTTCCCTACGACAGTCTCCCTTCCCCTTCTATTTTCACCTCGACACACACACAAACACCCGCATAGCATCACCTTTTGCAAGTCAAATAACTCATAACTAAAAAAAAAGATACATACATAATAATACATATACGCAATGTAAATCAGCAACAAAGCCAAAAATGAATGGATATAATTGTCAGGGTAAAAAGTGATTATGACTAAAATCACTGGAGCTTTGATCAGACACCTCATACTAATACACTTTTGGCTTCCAACAAGAAAAAAGTCTAATCATGCCTTATGGAATTCAAGTAGACATCACTTCTGGTGCTCTTCTTCCTTAGCCTTTATTGTCTAGACACAATCCATATTATTGGTACTCATATGACCTATCATACCTTGTTAAAAGGTATGATAGGTGCAACACTCTTTATTGCGGATAAATGCCTTTGAAATATGATGATACACACTAACTTCAGATTCCAAGTTCACACAGTCATGAAAAACTGCAATCACATAAAAAAAAATTCACGAAACCCATCACATTAATGACTCCATAATTATATAACCCGGAGTTTTAACCAGCTAATAAGACAATCTAGACTTTAACAAGACTTTTCTTAAAACTCTTAACTAGACTCTTTTGCCACACAACTGAGGGCACCAATTTTAAGTACTGAAGCAACTCTAAACCTATTCAGATGGTGATTGCCCGCTGAGATCGCTCGATGCCTAGTAAGATGCTATCAACGGCTCACTACTAAAAGCAGCCTCATTTCAAATTGTTTTTAAGCTTTATTGTTACACAACTTGATAAAGGAGATGTAATGATGTGGGTTCATGTCAGCAGTGTCACATAGTGATAGTGGTATGCATCTGGAACTCGTCTCTAAAGCACAAGAGAAAGATGTTGCTGACTTGCTGCCTACTCCCTGTCATTATTTTCACACGAAAAAACCGTGAAGGACCTTCTTGACCACAATTATACGTCAACTATCTCGATAGTAATCCTGGAGCTCATATGGCAATATTTATTACCATTTTGGATCCATACCATAACTTAGAACTTTTGCATGGCCAATGTTCACGGTTCTCCAAGAAAAATGATCTTCCTCCACATTCTATATCTAACTCCCTCACCCCACTAAAAGAAATGACCTTCCTTTCTTTCTCGTATCCCAAGATTAGTCAATAGTCAAGCAGTTGATAGGATCACTGCCTAAAAGCACCCAATAAATATACCCACATAAACTAAAAGAACATAATAAGAATAAGAAAACAGTTGATGGCGGCAGAACCATACTATATGTCGTATGAGGCGAAAAGTTAGGGGAAAAAATTGCAAGTGGATATGTCACTCCATTGTCTCTTTGCATCACTACCGAAGGTATAATACATACTCGAAGTAATTGAATGATGAAAATTTTATCTAATGGCAGAAAATGATAAAAAGCACTCTCTAGGCTATCTAAATGCTACTCATGGAGCGTGATAATGGAGCTACTTGTGAGGTTATGACAAATACTACTTCAGGAACATGAAAATGAAGCCACTCATGGGAATATGAAGAATGATACTTATGAAGCATGATAATGGAGCCACTCCAGAGCTACACACATGCTACTCATAGAGCCAATCAGACAAGAAAACCAAATGAAGGCAAATAAAGATGTAGCAATATATGCTCCATCTTGTGTGAAGTATGAACCACATTACACAAGGTGCGTTATGATAACATCGAACCGACGAACCGGGCAGAAAAATGAGACAATAGAGATTCAAGGACCCCAAATACACCTCATTGTGCCAAAAAATTTCAAGCTCAGTATCCAGTACTTATTATAGTGCAACGAAAACTCTATTTTCTTGAAGTGATCTCCCATCCCTGCAATGACTCCATAATTACATAACCTGGAGTTTTAACCGGCTAATAAGACAATCTAGACTTTAACAAGACTTTTCTGAAAAATCTTAGCTAGACTCTGTTGATGCAAATGTAAAAAAGCTTGGATTTTACACACAAAACTTTGTAATTGACTCATGTTCTAATTATTCCAAACCATCAATTAGCTTTTCTACCAAATAACTGAATCTAGGGTTCAACCTAGCATCAAAATCGTGTATGGTGTAAACCCAAATAAAAAGAAATGGTATAATTGTTTCACCATACATTGTGTTGCGCAAAATTCAAAGTAGAAGAATGTGCAGAATGCTGGGAGTGATCGACAAAAGAAGAGAAAATAAAATCGTCAGTATGATGTGAGTAATCGACCAAAAAAAGCGAGAAGAATGTCATACCTAGAAGTCAATCTTAATCGAAATTCCAATTGCCCTCAAAATCTCATTCGAGATAGGTTTTGTGCAATTCCAATTGCCAAAAATCTGCCCGCAAAATTCTCTCACCTGATCGTCGACCCCTATCCCGACGGTAATCAGTCGTGGGGTTTGCGTTTGCGAGATTCAATCACCAACAATGTGCGGTTGTTGCTGATTTTCCACCCATTTTCCCACGGTAAGCTATGTTGCAATTGCGTTCCAATTTCAAACAGCACCATCGGCCACGGTTCAATATTAACCGTAGGTCTAAGTGGACTTGTACCTACGGTTCCTTGTATACCGTAGGTTCTTTTATCGCCATAGACTAGTTTTGTTGTAGTGGGAGTTACTTATAATTACTATAAAAGGGTGTAAGATGATGCAAGTGTGAGATGAGGAAGAACTATGAGATAAATTTTTTAAGTTATATCATGCATTATCTTCAAGTTCTCTCTATGTTCTCCTCATATAAGTGAGTGAATGAGTTTGAGTGATTCTTTGTCTCCTACATCTTTAGCATCACATCCGTGAACCCCTCTCTCGGCTCTTTAGCCAGGCCATCTCTCTGCAGTTAGAAATTGTCCATTAGCCAAGCCGTCATGCTCAAGCTCCTCTAGGACATCTTCGGACACAATTAACCTCCCTGCAGAAACACCTCTTCGGGATGATTCAAATGCAACAAAGAGCAAATGGCCAAAGCAGAGTTTTAAGCTACAGTATTACCCTTGAGCTACGGAAATATCCAAAAGAGATCCTCAGACAATAGTCCGGCTTGATGCTCTAGCAACCAGCATACATTCGACTTCTTTTATCACCCGCCTTCTCCCAAGACTGCTATAGAAATATTGAGCCATGCTCTTCATCCTTTATCAACTCAATATCTCATCGACCTTCACTCATATGCTTTTCTATTCCAAACCTCTTCTCATGGCCTTGCATCTCAAAGTTGGTAAACTGTTGCCCATCACCAACATGCAAGAAAATGTTTCCACAAATTGAGCATCAGCATAACTTCTTTATTCCCTCCGTTGAACCCCCCTATCACCACCATACGCTGCAGAGTTGTACTCGTATCGCCTCTCCCTGGCGCTATCAAACACGCACTGCTTGTCTGCGACTCACGAATAGTCCACAACTATAACTGAATCTTCTTTCCTTTGGATGATATGAAGCTATTCTACACGATCCATTGGCTCGAGACTGAATCGTAAGTTTATCAACTCTCCGCTCCACCTCCAATCAAATCCACCACCGATCATCCATCTCATCAGCATGAGCAGGTATGAATTCTCTGTTTGACTCCTTACCAATTGTCCCTATCAACGCGTCACATCAGTACCCTAGAATACTATATTTGAAGAGTCGTCGCCTACCAAGTGCCTGCTGCTGCTATCATTTGCCGCATACAGTCTGTACTCAACACTGAATCTGGACAGCTGTTTGTCTGCCCAGGACCAGTCGGATCACTGTCAGATTTCTGTATTCAAGACCCTCATGTTGGCTGGTCTCAAATGTAGTAATGGAGAAGTATAAAAATGGGAGCCGCCTACCCCAGCCCCCCCAAAGTCCAGTAGCTTCCTTGTTTTGTTGCCGTAGAAACTCTCCCCTTTACAAGGAGTTCATGCATGTCATGAATTAGTGGATAACTTTTCTCATTTGTGGTGGCTATGTAGGTCACTATGGGTATCGGCGATGAGCTTATTCCCTTGCGATGGCTCTGGTGGTGAGGAGTGGTGTTAAGGTGGTGCTATGGTGGTGATGGTTGTGATATCACAGTGGGGCCATGGAGATGGATCAGTGGTACTGCATTGGTTCTTTCGCTGGCTGCAATGTCGATAAGTGATGGCTGCAATGTCGATAAGTGATGGCAAGGGTTTTTTTTTTCCTTGAACGGAGGAGGCTGATGTTGTTGATGTCATGGTGGTGCCTTAGTGGTTTCAGTGGAGGAGGAAAGATGGATATGATTGATGTCACACAATGCTTTGAAAAAGGATAAGCAGTCATTTTTTCTTACATTCTTTCTTACTCAGAGTTCCACTTCTTAGGGAAATTGTGAAAACACCTTCTTTTTTTTAAGTTTGGATCTTTTATTCAAAATAAAAACAAAAAAGTATAAACAAGTAAATAAAAAGCATATTTTCCATCATCGTTACATAATTAAGAAATGAAAATTGTGAGCAAAGGCCTCCTAAATATCTGGGGAAGAAACTTCTTTTTGATTCAACTCTTTCGTACAAAAAATTGTCACTAAAAAATATCGGAGCAATCTTACGTCTATTACCAGTAATGTTTTTCTGAATGTGTCATTAGCATGTCAATTTGAAATCACCTTTGGATTCCAAGAGTGGGGACACTTGTCTTTATCTCAAGGAGAGAAATGAGAATATTGAGAGGTAGCCAAAGCATTTGACTTTTGTGTTGTGTCACCTCATGTGGAACCGTATGTTAGTGGCAAACTTATACATCCTTTTTATATTAGGACTAGGCTAAATTTGTACCTTTTCTGGTTAAATTTACGTCCTTTCATCATAAAGAAAGTTAATTTAGCCTCGATTGTGATTGCATAGTTGTGGTAAAGAGAAAGGGTTGTTTAACTGAAGTTCCTTGAATATTAGTCTTTGTGACAAAAGTAAGGTAACCAACAAAGGAACTTCTTTTGGGGTACTGTAAGTTACTGTGCTTACGATAGGCAATTGAAAAATCTAAGCCATATCGAACATTATATAAGTTGTGCGTACTTTGGCCATCTATATCGATGGGTCCCCAAAAATGACTCAAATGTTCATCAGCGATGCCTAAATAGAAACTTTATTAAAGGGGCCTTCATTATGCCTCAGATAAAATAACAATCAACAAACTCAAAAGAGATATTAATATATGGATTTCAAAAGTATTAGGTAGAACACCACAAGTATCATGAGATAAAAAGAATTACTCAGCTCGAGATCAGACTGAAATTCCATGTCTAGAACGGGTGACTATTAAAAAGCTATCAAACTACTATCATGTCAGTTGATATCGCTTCCTCGCTGGATCGAAACTAAGCTCTCACTATAAGCAACAGCCCTGAAACTTTCTTGAGTTCCGTACACTTGAAATTCCTTTAATCTTTGGGATTTGAGGTCGCACGATACCAACTGGCTATTGGCTTTTTCCAGAAGGAGCTCATGCTTCCAAAACAATACAGGCCGCTCAACTTGTACAAGTGGCCCAATAGTAAATTGTTTTGTCCACAACTCAGCAACACCATAATCAGTCATCAACCATATGTCGAAGGACGCCTACCTGAGGGATTGAAAAGAAGTAATGCAATGGATTCATTTAAAATTAGAAGAGCCCTCTCGTTTCTGTATGGAAATGCAAAAACATCAAGCAACCATATCTCTTGAAAAACCTTTGTGCTGATGTGGAAGCTCGCCGCTATATGTAACGCCCCAGAAATCTGGAACGTTAGACACTCATTTGATCAGTTACACTAAGACAGTAATGTCCTGATAACACAAAGTGGACAACCATCATCAGAGCAATTATATGTCAATCAAACCATACTCTCAATAGACTGTCATAATTGAAATACCAAATCTAAGTCTGAAAAGTTTTAAATAACAATATTCACCCACAAAGAGGTTCCAATGGACAATACGGTAACTTAAGTTCACTCGCTCGCTTGCCTATAGTCTATTTTCAAGTAATCTAACACTGGTTATTACCTGCAGAAAGAAAGTCAAACGAGAGTGAACTTTTGAGAGCCCAGTAAGGTCGATCAAAGATTAAAAACATAGCGATTCGGATGATTTTCCATATACAGTCAAATAAAAAAATTTATAAGGATTTTTTGAATAAAAGCCACAACTTTCCGATATAGCCATAGAGACGTGTATCAACTCAATTCCTCAAAACTCAATAAATAGTTCAAAACATTTCAGATAAAATAAAATAGAATAGGTAACATTGAACACGAGCAATACATATTAGTAAAGCCACCCCGACAGTGGTCAGATACTGACTACATATGCATATGTACACTAACTAATCCATTTTATGACAACCGAATCGATAAAACAAATGAGAATTAATAATGAAATTCAAACGATCACTTAAAGGTTCAAGTTAGGGTTGCATGGGCAGTTCCACAATATTTTTATATCAATCATAAAATCGAAGTTTAATGAACTTCGTAAAACTGTTATAATAAAATATTTGAATTCAAAACGATGAAAATAGGGTTCGGATGAAATTCATTTACCTCGATCCAAGCGTTGCGTTGCTAATCAACCTCGCTCAAAATTGCTTGAATTAACATAAATTAAGAAATTTCACTATCAGAATAAATCTAACATCTTAACATTATGAGTCCAATAGTAATTGCTTAAATGTTACTTACACTGACACTCTCAACTTAATTCAAATCGAAACGGATCCCACACATGACCAAATATAACCGAAAACCCCGCACATTCCTTAAGGCCTAAGGATAACCCAAAATTCATTATAAATTATAGCGAAGCAATATCACTACAAGAAAAGAGGGAATTAGCGACGGACTTTTAGCGACGGACTAAATTCCGTCGCTAAAAGTCATTTCAGAGACGGAAATAACCGTCGGTAAAAGTCCGTCGGTAAAACTATTTAACGACGGAATTATTCCGTCGGTAAACACACCCGTCGGTGAAAGTAGGGTTTTCCCGACGGACTTTAACCGACGGGTGTGCTCCGTCGGTAAAAGACTTAAAAAGATCCGATCCTTTTCTTTCTCCCGTTGCTCTCTCTCTCTCTTTTCTCCCGTTGCTCTCTCTCTCTCTCTCTCTCTCTCTCTCTCCCTCTCTCTCTCACCGGCGATATTCCTTCTGTCGCCATCCCCGTCAACCTAGCCCCGGACGGAATAGAGCCTGCCACCGCCACTGCCGCCCATCTTCAAAACCGAAGGACCGCCGCCACCACTGCCGCCCATCTTCAAAACCGAAGGACCGCCGCCACCACTGCCGCGCTGCCACCACTGTCGCGCCGCCACCACTGCCGATCTGCCACCACTGTCGCGCCGCCACCACTGCCGCGCTGCCACCACTGTCGCGCCGCCACCACTGCCGATCTGCCACCACTGTCGCGCCGCCACCACTGCCGCGCCGCCACCACTGCCGCGCCGCCACCACTGTCGCGCCGCCACCACTGCCGCGCTGCCACCACTGTAGCGCCGCCACCACTGCCGCGCTGCCACCACTGTCGCGCCGCCGCCACTGCGATTATAAAGCGATCGTAATTTCACGGGTAATAATAAACTTGCAAGTCTACATTTGAAATGAGTGTTTGACTTGGGATTTTTCTTTTTTGACGGTGATGTAGAAAACATTTGGTTCTAATTTTTGTAGTATGACGGACGTAATTTATTATGATTGTATTCACACTGTTAGTAAGTGTAAGACGTTATAATAACTCCTAATTTGGAGTATAAAAATTAGTTAGTCTGGGTCTAAAGGCATTCATATCGTTCTACTGTAATTTATCTATCAACCGAAAGCCTCTGGTGGACCAAACACAATATTGCAAGTACTCATTCGTTGAAAAAAAATTAGTTGTTATAGTTACAATTTTTTATATAGCGACAACTAATAGTCACTAGATGTATTATGTGACATTTCTGCTTATATTTTTATCGACAATATTCAGCAGCACTTTATTTAGTATCACTAAATAAAAACTACTAATTAAAACATATGACGACCGTTAATTGTCGTTGTACGGTGTTGTAACTATTTTCTTACAACTCGAGTGGAAGTCAAAACTTTTTTCTCGTTTATTTCCCTAAACCCTAAACCCTAAACCTCAATCCAACCGAACCCTAAATTGAACTAATTGAACTCTAAATTGAATGCCTCAAATCAACCGAACCCTAAATTGAATCAATAGAGCCCCCTAATTGAACCCTAAATTGAAGTAATTGAACCCTAAATTGAATGCCCTAATTGAATCGAACCCTAAATTAAACTAATTGAACCCCTAATTAAACCCTAAATTGATTGCCCCAATCTAACCGAACCCTAATTGAACCCCAAATTGAATGCCCTAATCCAACCGAACCCTAAATTGAACTAATTGAACCCTAAATTTAATGCCTCAAATCAACTGAACCCTAAATTGAATCAATAGAACCCCCTAATTGAACCGAACCCTAAATTGAACTAATTGAATCCTAAATTTAATGCCTCAAATCAACTGAACCCTAAATTAAATCAATAGAACCCCCTAATTGAACCCTAAATTGAAGTAATTGAACCCTAAATTGAATGTCCTAATCGAACCGAACCCTAAATGAAACTAATTGAACCCTAAATTGAATGCCCTAATACAATCGAACCCTAAATTGAAATAATTCAAGCGCATCGGATATGTGAATTTTGAACATTTTTTTCCCATTTGAACATTGATCATTTGTTTGATAATTTTAGGTTGTTAATTGTGCGTTTTAGAATTGTGATTATTGATCGATGATTTTAGGTTATTAGCTGTGCATTTGAAGTAATTGCGATTATGAATTGATGATTTTAGGTTGTTAATTGATGATTTTAGATTGTTAATTGTGCATTGAGCATTTGAGATATTGAGATTATTGACGGAGGATGGGACCCAATTGGATTGAATGTGTGATTTTTGTTAATTTTTATTGCATTGAGCATTTGAGAATTGAGAATTGAGATTGTTGACGGAGGATGGGACCCAATTGGATTGAGATACCTGTTAGTTAGCGCAGACACAGACACCACGTCTGATCGACGGTGTCCGACATTTAGAAAACAAATTAACGTATGCCGATGTGTCTGGAGGTGCGTGTCGGTGGGCGTCGGACACGTGTCCGGAGGCGTCAGACACGTGTCCAAAGGCGTCGGACACGTGTTGGTATGTGTCGGACACGTGTCGGTATGTGTCGGACACGTATCAGACACCATATCGACACCCTATATGAGGTGTCGGAATTGAGGTTGTTGAATGTGCATTAAATTTAGGTTAGTTAGGTTAATGCGACATTTTTAGCATGCACCCCCTGGAATATAATCGTGGCTCCAGCGCTGGCTATAATTAGCCCTAATTAGTCCTGATTAACAATATTTTAGTAAATCAATTAACAATTAGCCCTAATTAGTCATGATTAACCCTAATTAGTCCTAATCAACCCTAATTAGCTATAATTATTCGAAACTAGCCCTCATTAACATTAATTAGCTCTAACATAACCCAATTAAGCCTAATTAGCCCTAATTAGGACTAATCATCACTACTCGGCACAATTAAACCCTAATTAGTCATAATCAACCCTAATTAGCTATAATTATCCGAAATCTCATTGGTATATAACTATCAAGTCCAAGAAATTGCCCGTGGCATATGACAGTGAGCTAGACTCCTTTCAAGCCGACCAACCACGTGTCTTGTTCCCTGTTGAGGTCAACAACGAGGAGGACGATCTTCCTCTTCCAACAACATTTCTTGTGGGAGAAGAAGTCGTAGATGATGACGCGGAAGATGTTGAAAGTGTTGGAGATGATGTGACCGAGTCTACTGATAAAGAGGATGAATTAGAAGATGAAGAGGACGACAAGTCCCACGAAGAAGAGGGCGACGAGGATAGTGATGAAGATGATTCGCAAACTGAAAATGATTGACTTGTAATGTTGTAACATCACGGAAAAAATGTAGTAACATTTTAGAACTTGGTGTTTATTGATGTGTTTTTGCACATCCGTTCATATATATATATATAGTGCCGATGATGATTTATGCCTAAATTATTGTTTTTCACGTGTTAATGTCTTTGTATATAATCTATATGAAGTCAGATATGGATAGGATACGGGCTATTCGTGGCCGGGCTGGACGCCGAGCTGCTTCCTCGCCGGTTAGTCCCACCTCATCATTGCCTACTGATGACGAGGCACAGAGTGATCGCGGACAGCCATCGGGGGCCCAGCCCCAGCCGTCGCCGTCACCGTCGCCCCAGCCATCGCCATCGCCCCAGCCGTTGCCGTCGCCCCAGCCGTCTCCATCTTCCGTGGGTTCTACCTCAGGTATAGTTGATAACGGTGTTTCGTACATTTTCGCTAGCCTTATATTTGAACTGTATTAATGTCTGTGTTTTGTAGGATCTCGACGAGGCCGTGGTCTGACACGCGGGGTACGCATCGACCCCCAGCGTAAACAGAGAGTTACGCTCACGCAGGAGGGCCTGTAAGTACTAAAAATATCACCTCATGCCTTATGTTTAAAATTTTTGGGTGTTAATTTATATTTGAACTGTATTAATTAATTTAATTACTTCTTTGGCAGGATCCTGGAGAATATGGCGAGGACGAAGATCGGCGTTCTTGTGAAGGGCCGATTCTTCGAGCCACGCATGTACTGGAAGGACTGGGATGCCGTTGAGAGGGAGGCCCTATGGGAGGAGTGGCTGGTACGGTGAAGTATTTTTTTCAGCGTTAGTAAATGTTAAATTACAGTTTGTTTTATGTTGTTAATTTGTGTTATTGAATGCATTACAGGAGGGGTTCACGTTTGATACGCCTGAGCAGCAGGCTTTCTTTGCCTACATCGGCAAGAATTATCGGCGATGGCTCCACGATGCACGGGACCGAGTGAAGAAGGCGCTGCCCGCGGGTGCCCCGATGACGGACATGACGAAATATCCCCCACATTGGATATCTCACCATGTATGGGGGGAGATGATAGATCGGTGGGCTGCGGATCCAGGTTGGGACGCCAAGAGTAAGAGCGGGGCTGAGAACAGACAGAACAGAGATCCGACGCACACGGGGGGGTCGGTGCCACACGACATCGTCCGACACATGAACGCGGTCGAGCACCCGGATCTAGAGGAGGATGAGGTCATAGCTCTGACCTATACTCAGACGCACGTGCGGAAGAAGGACAAGGACGAGACGCACCAGGCGGGCGACTATATTTCAGATATTGCCCGGCGGATCGATGTGAGTCAATTTATTTAAGTTAATGTTTTTTCTTTCTATCCTCAATGTCTGTTTCGTTAATTAATGCCCTAACATATCGTTAAACCACTATTTTTGCAGGCCTCGTATGAACAGCTAAGGGGGTCCGAGCAGCAGTCCGGACAGCCATCAGTGTCCACTAGTACGGCTGCGAGTACTGGGGGGTTGAAGCGATGGCTGGATACGCCGGAGGTCGTGAATCGGCCGAAAGGCCGCATACGCGGCCTGCCTAGCACGACTCCTCGTGCCGTGATAGGAGCGTCCTCACCCCCTGCTGCCCTTCCATAGACACCGGCTCCTCGGCCTCAGTTGGACGACGAGGAGATCCAGCGCATTGCTACAGTGGTGTGCCGGATGATGAGGGAGCAGGGCACTGCTGGACCAACCGCCCCGGCCCCGGCCCCGGTTCAGCAGGATCCAGATTCGGGACTCGGGAACCCCTGATGAGCCCCTTCCCGTGCCCGTTCCTAGCTTCCCCAACCCCCCCCCCCCCCCCCCGCGCCCGGGTTGTACTCTTCTCCCCTCTCCTAACCGGCTATGCCGGTTCCCGGCTTATACATGTATGAGTTTCTTTTATAATAAATATTTTTTAGATTTGATTATATATATTTATTTTTGCATTTCGCTTATTGCGCGTTGTTGAGAATTGTATTTCTGTACAGGTTTAGGTAATTGAAAAATAAAAAAAAATTCAAAAAAAAAATTGACTTTTGGCAACGGATTTATTCCGTCGCTAAAGTATTCCTTTCAATTAAATATTTAGCGACGGAATATTCCGTCGCTAAAAAACTTATTTAGCGACGGAATATTTCGTCGCTAAATATTTAATCCGTCGCTAATTGGACAAAAAAGAAAATAAAATAAAATTCTAAAAATATAATTAGCGACGGAATATCCGTCGCTAATGAAAAATAAATCCGTCGGTAAAAAGCACATATTTAGCGACGGATTTAAAAATTCCGTCGCTAAACTATTAGTGACGGGCTTTTATACGAGGGATTTTTAGCGACGGTGAATCCGTCGCTAATTCTTTTAGCGACGGAATTTGGGCTTTTAGCGACGGATATCCCCGTCGCTAAAAGCCTGTTTTCTTGTAGTGTATTATAGCTTAAAAATTTATAAAAAGTGAAAATATGAATTTTTTGGTCCTTGAAATTTTTGAATTAAAAAAAATCTTTAAAACCAGAAAAGTGCAAAAATAGCTGTTAATATTTCTAGCTCAAATCAAAGTCCCATAAATTTACAATAGCTTTGCAATAAATAAGGATGATACGAAAATTGAATTCAAAAATTTAAAAGCATCAAAACTATTTTAAAATCATATGTTTTGTTAAATCAAATGCGATATGGATTTAGCACCAAATCAACTTTAAAAATTCTGAAACTAAAATTTAAACTTCTTAATATCATAAAGACATTATTGAAATTGTTTTGGAATTTAATAAGATTTCTAAGGACCCCAAACGAACCTTAGAAAAACTAAACATGCAGAAAGTATTAAAATACCAAACGATATGAGACCAAATCTGAAAATTTACCAGTAATTCTAATATTATACTAAGAAACTTTCACTACAAGAAAAGACTGATTTAGTGACGGACTTTTAGCGACGGAATCCATTCCGTCGCTAAAAAATATTTCAGCGACGGGTTTTATCGTCGATAAAACACCCGTCGCTAAAACTTTTTACCGACGAAATTATTCGTCGGTAAAAGAATTAGCCAACGGACTTTTACCGACGGATATTTACAGACAAATGTTACTGTCGCTAAATAGTTTTTAGAATTTTTTATTTTCAATGATTTTTTAAAAAATATTTAAGCGACGGAATAGTTCTGTCGGTGAAAAGTGTCTTTTACCGACGGGGTCGTCCTGTCGCTAAAAGTCCTATCTTAAATCTTGGATCCCATTCTTTCTCTTCTTTTTCCCGTTTCTCTCTCTCTGTTAATTATTTCTCACCGACTTCCTCTACGGCAGCCCCCCTCCGGCGACACCCCCGTCTTCCCGCCGATGCCACGCCACCTTTGGCGGCGTTGTCTGCAACTCCGACCACGCTTACTAGAAAATTTCTTTGATCTCCGGCCAACTTCGATAAAGTAATGACCTTCCACCTTAACAATCAATTGTTTAAATTTGCTATATTTCCTTTTCCATGGTATTAATTTGCTATTGTTGTTGTATGCTTACCAATCTATGCATGCACTGTATGCTTACCAATTCTTTCGGGTCTCTCTTATTGTTCGTTGCTGGGGTTGGGATTTATTGATTTCGGTGCACTTGTGAATCTAGATTGATTGACAGGGGTAGTAATTGTTGTAATTGAGCAATAACTTTCACCTTGCACCAGGATCATGCCCGTGCAACTTTTATCTCCCTTCACTTTTTTTGAATTTCTGACATATAATCTGAATAACTAATGGCTAAACTTAGTCTGTAATGATGGATGCGTGAAATATTAGTCAAATTAGGGCAGAAACAACTAGAAAGTCAATGTTTACATGATTGCTCAAATGCTAGTCTAGAATGTCTGAAAAAATCAAAAGGATAAAAAGTACTTAAGGATTTATAATCTTGGTTGTTTGGACAACGAAGAAGAATCTTCGCGGTGGGTAATTGACAGAAATAAGTTACATGAACTGGATTTAGGGCCTATTATTCATTTTCTTCTATCTGTACATTGAGCGGATCAACAACTTAGGCAATTAGGTGATCAATTGACTGGGTATGATCATTTTATTAATGTTACTCTATCTTAGCCAGATTAGCAGTTCTGTATTTTGATGGATTTACTTATATGGAACCAAGAAAAAGCAGGTATTGAGCAATCGTGCAACTCCCACTTTATGCTACAACGATTATACTTGAGCCCCTGCTTTGACTTGTTTGTCACTGTCTATCAGTACCTATTATCTATCAGTAAAACATATGTCAAATTAGAGAACAAACATCAAGTCACTGTGTACATGCTCAATAACTAGCTAGTCTAGATTTTTAGAAAATGTCGAGGGTATAAAATTATCAAAAAGAGGGAGTACTATCTCTCTCTCTCTCCCTCTCTCTCTCTCTTCATAAATGTGATCAGGGAGCCCATTTGTATTCTCTGACAAATTGTAAAAATTAAAAATAAAAGAGAACGTGGCAATACTTCAAGGTTTTCAAAAGAGTAAACATTAGATTTGTTTGAATGGATATGAGGATCGTCGGTATTGTTTTTATGATGCTCTATTTCATTAGAACACCAAAATAAGATCATACACTTCTTAATGCATGATATACAATGGTTGAGCTATTGTTTAAATCCTTAAGCTTTCAGAACATATGGTAACTTCTCATGGTATTATCAGATATCTGATTTTCACAAGGTTTTGAATTCGATTCTTCCCGCCTGAATATTTGCAAGCACCCCCCCCCCCCCCCTCTTCCCTCCTCAATAGCACAATTTGCAGTCTGATTATTTGTGCACTTGGCGATTGCGCACCTTAATTTTAGGTTGTTAATTGATGATTTTAGATTGTTAATTTTGCATTGAGCATTTGAGATATTGAGATTGTTAACGAAGGATGGGACCCAATTGGATTGCATTTGTGATTTTTATTGCATTTGAGAATTGAGATTGTTGACGGAGGATGTGACCCAATTGGATTGCATTTGTGATTTTTATTGCATTTGAGAATTGAGATTGTTGACGGAGGATGTGACCCAATTGGATTGAGATACGTGTTAGGTAGCACAGACATTGGGTTCGATCGACACCGAAATTCAATATTTTGGCGACATACTTGTGGACACCCTTAGTTCGGTGTCCGGCACCTCTTCAATGGGTACACGGTGTTCGACAATTAAATAATAAATCAATGTCTTCGGACACCGCTGAGAGTTATCAGACACGTGTTCGGATGTGTCGATGAGGTGTCGAGGTGTCGGTAGGTCACGGACACCGCGTCCGATCGACACCGACACTGAAATGTCACATTTTGGCTTTATACTTGTGGACACCTCTTCAAGAGTGTTCGACACCTCTTCAAGGGGTGACGGACACCTCTTCAAGGGGTGACGAACACCTCTTCAAGGGGTGACGAACACAGTATCTAGAATTTAAAAAATAAATCAATGTCTTCAGATGTGTCCGGAGGTTTCAGACACGTGCCGGTAGGCATCAGACACGTGTCCAAAGATGTCGGACACATGTCGATAGACGTCGGACACGTGTCGGTAGGTGTCGGACACGTGTCTAACGAGCCTAATTAGTTTTAATTAACCTTAAGAGCCCCAATGAAAATCAAATTAGCTGTAATTACCCGAAGTTAGCCCTAATTAACACTAATCAGTCCTAACATAACCCAATTAAGCCTAATTAGCCCAAATTAGGACCAATCAACACTAGGCACAATTATACCCTAATTATGACTAAATAACCCTAATTAGTCCTAATCAACCCTAATTAGCTATAATTAGCCCAAGGTACTCCTCATTAACACTAATTAGCCCTAACATATCTTAATAAATCCTAATTAGATTAATTAAACCCATAACGCTAAACCCTAAACCCTGAAAATCGTAATTAACCCTAATAACCCAGTTAGCCCTAATTTGCCCTTGGTCATCCCAAAATTACTCCATATTGCCCAGATATGGTTTGAGTGCAGCAAATCTTTGAACTTTGGTGGTTTTTTTTTTTTTTTTTGTCTTCGTTGAGATCCAATGATTGGATTTGCACTAGGGTTAGGTTTCATTCAGTGATTGGTTTGAGATTTTTGGGGTTGTTATTTGTAATATGTGAGTGACGTTCAACAGTATAGGTGGCTATTTGGGTGGTGAAATGATGATGTGCGTAGTAGAGATTTTTGTGGTAGTCATTTTAGCTACAACTCACTGTGGATCTATTTTTTTAGTATCAGTACTTTAACATAATTTGATAGATTTAATTTATCAATCAAATTGATGCTCATCGATTGAATAATCCTCGATTGGTCTTTCGTGTTAAACTAGGTTAAATGACTTATGCTTCAGTGAACAGGGACGTTTCAGTCAGCCGAGAGTTCTTCAAGGTGATGATGCCTGGTTTTCATACTGATCTTGTATGCCTTCTCGCTTTCTCTGTGTTTTCGTGTGTGTTAAAAGTTTTATCTTTGGTTAAAAACGTACATGTCTTACTGTATTATGAATATGTTAGGCCATACCGGTAGCATTTTGCAGATTGCTTACCACATTGAGATTTGAAGCAACTTTAACCAGCCGCAAGGGGTCATGACCTGTTAAATTGAAGAAGAAGCTTGGCCAAGAGGAACTTTGCTTCGAAGAGGGTTGGAACGAATTCGTGCAGCAGCATGACCTCCATCTAGGAGACTTTGTAATCTTTCAACACATGGGGCAAATGCGTTTTCAAGTGCTGGTGTTTGATCAAAGCACTTGCGAAAAACCTTTTCCCCAAATGTTGAACTCTGAGTCGTAATTAGACAATATTTTAAATTAATCGCACCGGATATGTACATTTTGAACAATTCGGGTTATTTGAACATTGACTATTTGTTTGATAATTTTAGGTTGTTAATTGAGCATTTGATAATTGTGATTATTGATCGATGATTTGTTAATTGATGCATTTTAGATTGTTAATCGTGCATTTGAGATATTGAGATTGTTGACGGAGGATGGGTCCTAATTGGTTTGAGTTTTTTATTACAGGTTTGGGCATTAAAAAATTTTTAAAAATTGAAAAAATGACTTTTAGTGGCGGATTAATTCTGTCGCCAAAAATTTTATCTGGTCGCTAATTTCGTAAAAAAATAAATAAATTAAAGTACGTAAAACAGAAGTAGCGACGGATATTTCGTCGCTAATTTACAAAATAAATTCGTCGCCAAACGTTCTATATTAGACAACGGATTTAATAATTCCGTCGCAAAACTTTTAGTAACGGCTTTTTATATGAGGGACTTTTAGCGACGGGGATTCCGTCGCTAAAACTTTTAGCGACTGAATCTAGCCTTTTAGCGACGGATTTTTCCGTCGCTAAAAACCTTATTCCTTGTAGTGTTTGTGTAAAGTTTCAGCATTTTAGGACAATCGCACGATACCCCGCAGCCACGTGGTACAACTATGCAAGCACAGTTGTACCACCTTTACTACACAAGCCCATAACTGTGTACTCTTATTCTTCCTTACTACTCTTGTGCAAACCCCGCACTCACTCCCTTATATAAACCACTCACTGCAGCCCTTCCCCTTTTCGTTACACACGTTTACAACACACACACACACCCATACCTGCTACACAACTCTTCCCTTTCCACACACAAACACCACGCATACCCACACAGTTTCTCATGCGCGCGCGCGCACACACACACACTCTGCCATTCGGCAGTCCTCTCTACCTTGCTTACACACACATATACACATATCTTATATCTTCATTGTACACATCACAGCAGTCCCCTTCTTCTTACAGCTTACACACATACATCACACACTTACACCAATTACACTTACACCACTTATTTCTCACTATAGACAGCGTACTCACAAGACCCACAATACCTACGCACATATGAACACCCACACGACACATACATAACACATACACTAACGCACGGCATAGCTTTCTTGATCGTAATATTCATCATTTGCGCAAAAGAAAATGTCCATTAAATAAAAGGTCAGAACAGGGAAAGAACCAAACGCAGGGCACATATGTGTGTATTTCTCTCCAAGAGTTGGTACTCAGGTTGTAAATTTCAACATTAACATAATGAAACTTGTAGCCCCAGCTTTCATCATCTTCGTGGAGTTCTGCAATTCTAATAACCTTGTATTCGCTACGCTAGAGACTGGATCAAAGCCAAATCCCACGCCCATCGTGCTAGAAAACAAACCCTGGGGATAGTTAAATGAAGGAGTAATAAGGACCTTAAACTTCCTGATTAAAGGATTACATAAGATAATATCACGGTCATCCGTAAGACATACGAAGCCATTGCAAGGACCCAACATCTGTAGAAATTCATTGGAGTGCAGTAAGGTGATCTCTGTTCGTGGGACATGATCATCACCACTAATTTCATCGCTAAGGACAGACACAAAACTTTTGTTACTTTCTTGTAGAAAATGCTTAATGAGGATACAATGGTTTCTTTTAAGAGACACACTGCAATTAAGATGTGTAGTTGTGAAATTAGGCATTGTTATCAAAGTATACCAACTCTTGCAAACAGACTTGCATCTCAACAAGGATTTCACAGGAAGCATAACGAGAATTTGTGTAACCACATCTTCTGGCAAATTCCTACTGCCATTTGATCTCTAAAGGTTGTCCGTGTACAATATCACGAGTTGCAGAACGTGGGAATAAGGACGAATGTGCGACATCGACAATTGTTAAAAATCAATTAGAAACCAAGGCAACTAATGCAAATGATGACGGAGACCATCTTGTATGGCACCAACCAATGTCATTTATCGCCAATAATCTCAATATAAACGCAGTTGTTATCGCTATCGTGTACATTATACAAAACCCAGGCTTGACACACAAATGAATGAGTTTACACTATAAGCGTAAGAAATTTAAAATGCATCAGTACAACCGTGCAAACTATCAAAGTATGTCTCCACAGGGAGATTATATACAAGTAGTGCAAGGGATTCTTTCAGGACCAGAGTACCATTTATCATGTATTATGGAGAGAGAGAGCTGGTGGACGGGAGATTAATTCGTAAAATTAAACGCTTGAATACTTGAAACTTGGATGGATCTGTCAAGATCAAATTCGCCGGCAGCCATGCAAGACCACTTGAAATGGGTGGTGAATTGGGGATCAGAAGCCAACTTGATGGTTTCTAGGGTTTGCAATCTGAGCGAGAGAAATGAGGATAAATAGGGTGGTGTAGAGAGAGTTCATATATTTCGTTAGCCACTCATGATTTCGGACCAGTGCAAAATCCTCATTCTGAATTGGCAAAACTACTCTTTAGTCGGAGATGGACCCCAAGAAAATTATTGGTTGAGAAATTGAGAGAACTTTGCGTTTATGATCGGAACATTCGGAGTGATCGCCGGAGGAATGAAGTAGCCGCAAGGGCCTTGAGCTCTCTGATCGAAGGATTACAAAGACAATATCGCGGTAATCCATTGTACCTTATAAATTTGATGTCCATTAAGTGTCGGGAGTAAGGACAGAAGTAATGGTGGTGATGACCGTTGATTTATTTCGGAGGTTGATTGGAATTTGGATGGTGCTAATAGATAGTACAATGGTAAACTCAGTAATTAGGACTTCTAAATAGAGTACTTTTGGATTCAACTAGAAACAGTTATAACTGCTTTAGCAAAAGCCCCTACGCTATGTCGACAAGGACCATTTGTTAAGCTAGTTTGGTGCACGTGCGTTGCACGTAAACAATGAGGTAATTGTACAATTATTTTACCTAAAATAATAATGGTTAAATAAAAATCTTTTTGAGTGTACACTCTTGTTACTCTTACGTGCAATTATTGTACCTAAATTTAGAATATTGCAACCATACTTTCAACAGTAATATTCATGAAAGGGAGTCTCATAAAAAAATGTTTTATAATGTCCCACCCAATAGATTGTTATCGTATTTAAGTGTTTTCTAAATACGGACAATTTAACATGCTAAGTTGTGAAATGCTAGTGGAGACTTAAAAGAGAAGAAATTTTTTTTTTTTTCTGATACTGCAAATTAAGATTAGTTTTTTCAACCTACCTTTGAAACCTAAATTTAGTTTAAAAACAAAAGAAAAGTTGAAAATAATAAACAAAGCATAAGCTACTCCTCATTTTTATTGAAACCTTATGGGATAAGTTTACTTTAATATTTGCTTCTATCCTCCCTTGACTTATCAAATGATATTAATTAAAGGGTTAAATACACTTTAATACTCTGAAAGTGCACAAAAATTTCACTTGAGGGCCCAAATATTCGATATTGTTACATTTAAGGGTCTGTAGTTTCAATTAGGCAATAAGTAAGTACTTCTGTCCAAAATCCCAAACTTTGGAATAATCTGTCAGGGGCAAAATTTTCTGCACGTCTGGTTTTTCTCTTATCTTTTTTTAATTTTTCACTTTTTCTTCTTCACCCGCCCCCTCACCCACCCTACCCCTCCCCACCAAGCCAACCCCTTGCCCAAGCCCCACCCATGGCTGAAATACACACACAGTCTCTCTCTCTCTCGCGCATACGACACAGAGATCGGGTCTGGGCAAAATGATGTGCACACTGGCCATCATCTTGAAAAGGGTCGGGCTAGATTGGGTCTTGTCTACTGGAGGTGGGGACATCGGGTTTAGCAGGCCGGGCATCAGGGCCAAATTGTCAGAGAAATGGAATCCGGTGGCCATGGTGAGGATAGAGGTGGTGGATGAGAGGGTTTGGGGGCAGCGGGGCAGCACTATCGGGGGAGACAACGATGGGAGGAGTTTGCGGATGAGAAAGAGTTAGATGGCGAGTTCGCGAAGGTAAAGATGGTGATTTTGCTGTAGCGGCGGCGTTTGGGTTTGTTGGTGGCCTGTGCGGCGGAGGAGAAGGAGAAGGAGGAGGAGGAGGAGGAGGGAGGGAGGGAGGGAGGGAGAGAGAGAGAGAGAGAGTGTGTTTGTGTGAGTGTGTGGGCGTGTGTGTGTGAGAGAGAGAGAGAGAGAGAGAGAGAGACACACAGAGAGAGAGTCTGTGTGTGGGTGTGTGCGCGCGTGTGTGTATTTCGGTTGTGGGTGGGGCTTGGGCAAAGGGGTGGGTGAGGTGGGGTGGGGTGGGGTAGGTGATTGGTGATGGGCGTGGGGGCGAGTGGGTCTGGGTCCTAAAGAAGAAGAAGATGAAGAAGTGAAAAACTAAAAAAGAGAGGAAAAACCAAATATGTGCAAACGATTTTGCCCTTAACGGATTTGTTCCAAAGTTAGGGCCTTGGACATAAATACTTATTAATGGCCTAGTTGAAACTCTAAACCCTTAATTGTAAAAATTGAACATTTGGGTTCTCAAGTGCGATTTTCGTGTTCCGCGTACTTTTGGGGTACTAAAGTGTATTTAACCCTTAATTAAATCTGGGTTTGCTATTTGAGTTCACATTGATGATTACATGCACCATTTTGTAATGGGATTTTACAAAAAGTCAAATAATAAACCAAAGTATTTTATTACTCTCGTTTCTATCTTCTTGATGTTCATTGCGTTACAATTAGAACTCATAAATTTTGTCCATTTATTCAATAGGAGCTCAAAAATAAAACATACTAACCATCATGGACTTTATAACTCAAGAAACGTAAAAATACTGACAATCGCGAACTTGTTAGCTTATCTCCCATAGTGATAACACTGATTGCATTATTCTTTTATTTTTAAGCAGTATAACTTCAAACTGAATTTCAAAACATGTGTCATGTAGGTCGTAGGTTTATATATTATTTCTTAGTACTACCTGAGTCCCATATTCGTCCCCAATTCTTACAGAATTCTGTCACAAGTCTCGGATCCCTTGAACATACCAAGGGATTTCCCTCCCTTTAAGTGATTTCCCCAACAATGATTCCATTTTCTTAGAGATGTAAAAAGGCCAGGCATGGGCCGGCCCAGCTCGGGCCCTTTGGTCTTTTCAGAAAAGAGGACCGAACAGGCTTAAGCCAGGGGAAAAAGGGCCGGGCTTGGGTCGGCCTCCTCAAGAATATGAGGGTCCGACCCTAACCCAAGCCCTTGACCCAAAATTTAGCGCGGACCAACCTCGAACAGGCACAAAAAAAATCATTTTTGTAAACTTTTTTAGTCATTTTTTATTTTGCGCTAAAATTAAATTTATGATATATTTATTTATAGGCCCTCCTCCTTTAATCCGGGCTTAGGACCGGATGCTTGTAAACAAGCAGGTGAAATTACATATTCTTTTTATATATAAAAGATTTATAACCCAAAAAAAGTGAGAAAATTTTCGATTTTGCTTGTAAATAATAACATTCTTATGTGTATTTTCTAGTTTAGATACATTTGATTTGATTGAAAAAATCCACTGCAAAAATCTAAACAATATTTTGAGAAAAAAATATATATTCTGAAAAGTTGAAATAAGGAAAAGAAGAAGAAATTACCTAATCATCTGGAAGGATCTTTAACGCTCGAACCATTTATCTTCCTATCATCAACTAGTGTATTTTGCTCCCGGTATTTTGCATCAAGATAATCCTTCCAACAAATACATAATTCGAGTGACTCTGGATTAAGTTGACTCATCATGCCATCCAACACACTCCCACTTGCTGAAAAAGCACCACGCTGAAGCAACCGTGGAGGCTTGCACTGGTAATACATCCAGGGCAATTGCGATAAAATTCGATACATTTTTGCATTTTGTTTCCAAAAAGTTAACAAATCAAAATTCATTAGCCCATCCATTGACAGTGAACAATAATGATCAGTATTTGCATATAAACTAATTTCACTAAAATAGGAAAATAAAGACAAACGTGTAGAAGTATCTTCAACTCTTTCTTGTTTTGCCACTATATGTTCAATGCCCCTAACAAATTACCCGTAATATTTTTTCCCGCTCAATGATTTAGCGCCCATGCGTCAGCAGAATTTCATTAAAAGTTATAAAGATCTTTAAACGATGTATCACAGTCTATGTAAGCTTGCTTGTTGCAGCTGCCTTGTAGTCCATTTTTTTCTCTGTGTAAGCTTGCTTGTTGCAATTTCCCTATAGCCCATTTTTTCACATATTTGAAACATGTATAACATGTAACTTGAACCTAGGATCAAAAGTAATGGCTATATCAAAAATAATAGGCATTTTTTAAATTTTATTAAATTTAATGTCCATCTTTTCCACTATATCACAAAAGGCTTCCATATGTGTCAATTTCTCTAAAATTTTAGTCATTTTCAGAATTTTTAGTACAACGATAGAGGACGTGGGATAGTACGTACCCAACAATAGAACGGTAGACATGTAAAATACCTCCAAAAATTCAATTAGGTGTGCAACTAACTACCATTCGTCAGGAGTTGGCAAGCCTTGTTGGAACACAGTTATTCCGTAGTAGGCAGTGAATTTACACTTGTTTGTATATCATAACATGTAAAAGCATTGTAAATGTAGAGTTCCACCTATACAAGACATCTGTAAATGGTCTCCTACGAGGCAAACCATATTAAGCACACAAAGTTTTAAATTCATGTATTCTTGGACCCCAAGAATTAAGAATAGCAAACCATCTTCAACAATTAACTTAATTATATGGCAAACACATTTAACATAAAAAAAGGTTCCTATCTAACATAGGTTTATGGTTCGTCTTTAAGACTTGAACAATAGCTTTATTATTAGAAACATTATCAAAACTGACACTCATTATCTTGTCAATTAGTTTAAAGGTGTTACATACTCAGAGTGTGTAATACGGGCAACGTGTATTCTAAACATACATATATGTTAACTACAATATCGTTATCTTCTAAACGTAGGAGATAAACTTCTTGAAAACTACTTGTTCTTGATCCAAATTCACTGGCTTCGACAATTGTTACAAGAAGCTCACTTTAACAAATTAAAGGTGGTGCATGAAATCTAGTTAATAGGCTACTTTAACCTCCACTTAACCCGTACCTTAGAGCAAACCCTTAACTTCATGGCATAAATAGAGAGTGAAAGAGAGATTTGATAGGTTCAAAATTCTAGAAGTTTGATCAATTTAGGGGGAGAAATCCAAGAACAAAAAGTCTTAAATTATGATAAATCTAATAGAAGAGAAGTCTTTAAATGTAAGAATAGGAGAATTAATAAATGAGGACATAAGTTATAACGGGAAGAAGAAGAGGAAGGGTTTGCTTCCATCCGTGTTAGTAGTACATTCATTGTAACTTTATATTTCAGACCAATATTCATAATATCATTTTTTGTGGCGGTATTTCAGTCCAAAAAATGATTTTAATCTATCCATACTTTTACAAGTTACATTAGCTAAATACTAGTGCACTGTTTAGAACCAATTCCTTCAGAAATTAAATTATGAATTAGAAATTTGATTTCTTTTCTTTATTTGAAACAAAAAAAAAAGATTTAATTCACATAAATCTTATTTCATGTTGGAGGTGAAAATTGAAAGGTAATACACTTTTTAAGATTTAAATCCTCATCTTACAATGAAGAAACTATGGAAAGTAGCTTCATGCCTGGTGGATGCAACGCACGCTCGCGGTGGTGTACGCGAGTTATAGTCACCATGTACTACCACTTATGGTGGAAGTGGTGAGAGTGGTGGTGGTGGCGTGGCATCGACGATGCTGTATGGAGTGGTCCAGTGATGGTGTTCGTCATGGTTGTATTAAGGTGTCACTAGTGGTATTGTTGATGACAGTAGTGATGATAACAAAAGCAGCCACTACAATAAAAGAGACTTTTTGCGACGGATTTTTCCGTCGCTAAAAGTACATTTTCCGTCGGTAAAGACTTTAAGCGACGGACTGTCCGTCGCTAAAAGTCCGTTGCAATAAAGGCCGTTGCTAAAAGATTTACCGACGGAAATAAATTATTTTACAGTAAAAGTATCTTTTAATTTTTGTAATTTCTGCAAAAAAATGTAAAAAATACTTTTAGCGACGGAATTTCCATTGCAAAAAGTTCATGGTTGAAAAGAGAAGACTAGCAACAAAAAGTCCGTCGCTAAAATTTGAAATTTTTCGTGACATATTTCCGTAGCTAAAAATCATTTATGATTTGTTTAAAATACTTATGGCGACATAATGTCGTCGCTAAAAGTCCATCAGCAAAAATTGTAAAAAGATTGTTTTTCAATTTGTTTTTATGTTTTAAAATTCCAAACTTGCTTCCTGTAATTAAATTCACACAAACAAATAAATCAACTAATCCATCGACAATTTCATTATTTAAACTAACATCCATTATTTACCAAATTTCAAGTCATACATATAAGATTTAAGTCACGCACCATATCAATTAACATTCAATACTAACTTTACAAAATATACTAGATCACATCGTACATATTCCAATGTAAAATTTTAACTTTCATCGGAACAAAAGATACAAAGGGAGCAAAGACCGAAAGAATTACAAGTCCATCAGAAGCTGCTGCTGTTACTTCACCCATCAAGAAACTTTAAAATCTGAAAGAGAAATGTGTGAAATTAAGCAAAACTCCTTCAACAAGAACTAAAAAAATTGCTTCAACAAGAACTAAAAGATCACACTTTCTTGTAAGTAACACAAAGGGAGCAAAGACTGATGTGCACTTGATGTATACAAATCATTACAATGTGAAACAGAAGGGAAACCTTGGTTTTAACATCCAACTGAATATGTACGAACCTCAAAAGCCTATCCACAAATGAGTCGTACTTTTGTCAAGCTAGTGAATCAACTGCAACTAGTTTCAGAGCCCAACTATCTCAAGACGTAATAGCAATGCGCACGTAAAGTTCCAAGAATGTAACAATCTATTCACGAGCTTCCAACTTCGCATCATTGTATCTCGCTAAGAGTTACAATTTTTAGCAACAACAATGGAGCGTATTCGTTTGCAAGCTGGAGTTGGGGGTATCTTGCTTGAGGTTTTGGATATGAGAGTTGCTCTTTGCATCTTGGAACTTAAGAATCTTGTAACTCTTGTTATATTTAAGAATCTGGCGCAATTCACCATCTATTAGTCAGTTTGGTTTACAGCAAATTCTCATATGACAGACAATAACACCACGATCGTCGTATTCAAGTGTGATCATCCCATTATATCTATAGAGCTTTAACGTCAAATCGAATAACACTTGAAAAAGAAATACAATGAATAAACTGCACCAGGTTTGTATCATAGCAAGAAAACAAGGAAAAACAAACTTCTAATAACCAGTTATCATAAAGCAAACTAATGGTCCTTTAGTTGAGTCTAGAAGCTGGCCCTTCAACGACGAGACATATTTAAGGTCATTTAGTTGAGATATAAATTCAACATACATAAAATAATACAGTAACTAACACTTTACATTATATATGCCAGGCCTCTACCTCATAATTCACATTATTATGTCAGGCCTCTACCTCATAATTCAACATACATAAAAATGCTTCCTATAATTAACAAAAATGCTTCCTGATAACCAAACAAGCTCAATATCCAAACAAGCTCCTAAGAATTGGAACCAACAGTACATTTCAGATTCCCAAATAGCTAAATACAAACATGAATATCTTGAAAAAACAACATAGATTTATGCAGGGCTAATGAACTTTATGATATCGTTTTATTCAAGCAATTTTGGCACTAAAAACTGACTGGTAAGGACCAGGCAGATGCTCTCCAAATTTAGTTTGTTAAGCATAAACATTTCATTTTGGTGCTGTTTCTATTTTCTTATATTAGAGAAATGGATGGAATTAAGAATGAAACAAGCCAGAAAGGCAGAATTTTATTATAGGGTCATTATTTTTTAAAGACATTATCATTTCTAGAAGAACAGAGATCCACATCTTAATCTATCTTTTCCGGGATAATCTCTCAGCTTGTGGCAATGCAATCAACAAGATAAAAGTTTAAGAATCCATATGCTACGTCCTACTGCTACTGCCATCCTTCCCCCCATAAAAAAACATAAGAGTCTAAGAAATCAGGAAAGGAGGGCGAATACGTACCCAAATGGCGACAAGACAAAATGGTTGGCCGGTGGAGTCCTCAACGTCGTCGTCAGCAGAGGGATGTTGGCCGGTTCCGTGGAGTCTTTGCCGGTCACTCGCCTCCGTCGCCGGCAGCGGAGGTGGTGGACGCGGCAGCGGCGCAGTAGATGCATTGTTTAGACTGCGTGGGAGTTGGGCGGCAGTAGCGTCGGAGTGGGGCAGCGAGGTGGAGGTGGCGTTGGGTAGGGATGGCGTCGAAAGTGGGTTGCGAAGGTGGGCGGTGGAGGTGAGTGGGTGAGAGATCGAGAGACGGATCTAGATAGAAAGAGAGAGGGGCAGGGGAGCGGCGGGTAGAATAAGAAATAGAATAGGGTTTCCGTTCTTTTAATGCGGGCAAAAGAAAGGGTCAAAAATGAGAAAATTTCAAAAATATCATTTAGCGACGGATATTCCGTCGGAAATAATCCGTCGCTAAAAATATTTACCGACGGAATTTTCTGTGGGTAAAGATTTTTAGCGACGGACTTTTACTGACGGACAAATCAGTAGGTAAAGGGCACTTTTAGCGACGGAAGTATTTTCATCGCTAAAAGTCTGTCGTTAAAAACTGTTTTTCTTGTAGTGATCAACAATGGTGCTGGTGGTGGTGATGACCGCCATGTTCATTGCGAGATGGAAATTTTATTAATTAATTGTTGTGCCCATATCTAACAGGTGAAGGTTAGATTTCGGGTTCTTGTTAATGGGACTAAACGTTGACATGATATGCAGTACTGTTGCATATGGCTGCCCCTACTTCCATATTAGTGGTTAATCTGAGGTGAGATTCCGAGTTCAAGTTAGTGGGACGAAACACTGATCGCATCATACTAAAAAAAAAAAAGAATAGTTGTTACTGGACTGACTCATATGATGAGTTTTTTTTGCATGCTAAATGGTTTATGTGCCCTCAGAACTATTTTTGTTTATTATTGTATTTTTTATTCCAATGAATTGATCACAATTTGGAGACAAAATCTATGGCATGTTTACAAAATCTAAATCCTATTTTGGGATGGTATATGTACTTGCTGACCTCTAGCTCGTCCCTCTGTTTTCCTCAAGCTAGTTAAGTAGTTGGCTCAGAAACTTATGAGAGTCACGAGGTTGAGGCTATGGTTGCTAGATAACAGAGTCCCGTTTAGACTTTATTATTTCTTGATGAGGCTACAGTTAACATATTCGTGTTTGGAGATTGTAATAAGCTAATATGTCTCCTTATGTACAAGTAGATTTTTACGCACCAGCATTATCTTTTTGAATTTTATTGGTTCGTAGAATATTGTGAGAGGATATCTTTGGCGACGTCTTTGGAAAAGTTTGAAACCACTTTGGTTCGAACTTAGCGCCTTTTGAAAATTGGTATATGCAAGTAATTGTAAGGCCTGACGGAGTCCTTGGTGAGAGTCCAACGGGCCTGCGGCCAATAGCAGACCTAACTCATGAGTCCAACTATAAATTCGTGTCATGATACCAGGACTCCTAGAGCACTGATGAGATCAAAAGTTGCCCTGCCTGCTTTATTGAAGAGAAAACTTTTACAATGAGAGCATATGTTATGAACCTTCTCAATTAGATCATTAGAAATAGGTTTGTTTGAATTCGAGCCAAAACCGTCTGAGTCCCAAATATGGAGTTCCGGGCAAGAAATTTTATAAGGGACCCAACATAACCTAATCTTATGGAATCAGGTCTCTAGATCTACGTTTTGGACCTGAAATTTGGCAGGAAAAATTATTCGCCCGAACTCGGGTCAAAACCATCTAATTCCAAAAGTGTAGGTCAATAGAAGCAGAGGGAGTTAAGGGAATTTCCGTAGAGAGCTCTAAGTCGAAAGGCATTTTTTCGACAGCTTTTACGCTACCACCTAGACTATGAGAGCAGAATTTCAAGTACCCAATTACTGGATATAAGCGTAGTATAAAAGAAGGACAATAGGTTTAGTAGCCTTTTTCACCTAAATTTATTTATTTACCCGCCAGGTTACCACGGGTGCTAGAAGTTTGCCAGTTAAGATGATGGGTTCTGAGGAGGGTGAATTATGAGGTCACACACTTGTTGTGTACTAGAGTGGATGGAGGAAAGATTGTGATCCATATTAGACAATGCTTGGAAAAAGGATAAATAGTCGTTTATTCTTACATTTTCCTGACACAGAGCTCAACTTAGTCGGGAAAAATGTGAAAACACCATCTTTCTTTTTACGGTTTGAATCGTATCAAAATGAAAATGAAAAAGTATAAACGACAAACAAAAGGCACCTTTTCCATCAACATTGCAAAATTCGGAAATAAAAAATGAGAACAAACACCTCCTAAATATTTCGGAGAAACTTCTTTTTGCTTTAACCCCTTGGTACCAAAAATTGTCCGTGAAAATTGTGAACCAATTTTGACGTATAATACCGATAAATTTATTCTGAGGGTGTCATTAGCATGTCAATTTGAAATCCGTTTTGTATCCTAAGAGTGGTGACATTTATCTTTAGTTGAAGGAGAGACATGAAAATTTTGAGAGGGTCACATAAATGTTATCCCTAAGCCAAAGCATTTGACTTTTGTCAATGTCGTGGTTGTGTCACCTAATTTGGAACTGTACGCTCTGTCAAACTTGTATGTTCTTTGATATTAGGACTAGGCTAAACAGTAGTAGATGAGATATGTATATATTTTTGGCATGGGTGAAGCTGAATTAAAACCTTTTCTGGTTGAACTTATATATTTTCATCAATAGAAAAGATAGTGATACTTTTAAATCTCCAAATGACAAAATGTACGACATTAGTGAATAAACAAAAAGCCAATTTGGCCTGGGTTTTGATAGCATACTGGTACCCAAGAGAAAGGTCAATGAACTAACATTCATTGAATAATAGTCTTTGTAACAATGGTAAGGTAACCGATAGTGCAACTTCTTTGGGGGTACAGACCTTCTTCGTGCCAGTGAGTTACTATGCTTACTGTTGTGGATGAAATCTGGAACACACTTCTGACGATTCGTGAATTAACCTGCGCAGCAAAAACAACACCGATTACTTCGCCGGAAGTGTTTCCGGCGGAGACACTCCGATGCTTAAGTCAGTTAATCTGTCTGAATTTGACTATTACTGTTGAAACTGAGCACTTACCTCTTTCTTTGTCTCCATTTCCTTTATATAGAGCTCTGCAACAGAAGGTAGTTATGTCTCTTTATTAGGGGGTTACCCGAAGTAGAGATTTATTCCAGGATTAATGATCCGTTAATCTCCCTTTAATGGGCTGTTACCAACATTGATGAAGAGGTGGATTCAATGCATAAGTTATAGGTCTTTCAGATGACGACACGTGTCGTCATCTTGACTATGATAATTTTTGCCTGTATCATTTGCCCCCCATTCCATGTTCTCTTTTCCGAAGAGGATTATGGAATGTTGGAATATTTTCCCTTCTGCCTGATTAAAAATTATTCTGCCAATGAGTTGAAGAGAAATGTTGTAGGGGCCGAACAGATCAGACGGGAGTCGTCTACTCGGCGAAGCCGAGCAGAGACTTAGGGGCTCGTCTGCTCGTTTTGGCCGAGTAGAGAGAGACGCCTTTGGAAGTTGTCTACTCGGTTTAGCCGAGCAGGGATGCTTCCAGAAATCGTCTGTTCGTTTTGGCCGAGCAGAGAGGCCTTTTGAGGTTTACTCGTCTTAGCCGAGCCGAGACGGCTTTGGAAGTCGTCTACTCGGCTTAGCCGAGCAGAGACGTATTTCCAAGTCGTCTACTCGGCTTGGCCGAGCAGAGACGTGTTGGATGTCGTCTACTCGGCTCGGCCGAGCAGAGAAGTGTTTCCAAGTCGTCTACTCGGCTTGGCCGAGCAGAGACGTGTTTGGAAGTCTACTGTAGAGGCGTTTGGAGGTCGTCTACTCGGCTTGGCCGAGCAGAGACGTGTTTCCAAGTCGTCTACTCGGCTTGGCCGAGCAGAGACGTGTTTCCAAGACGTCTTTGGAAAAGCTTGAAGCCACTAGTCGCAAAGCAATTGGTTCAAACTTAGCACCTTTTAACAATTAGTATATACAAGTAATAGTAAGGCCTAACAGAGCCCTTAGTGAGAGTCCAATGGGCCTGCGACCAATAGCAGACTTAACTCATGAGCCCAACTGGGACATGATACCAGGACTCCTAGAGCACTGATGAGATCAAAAGTTGCCCTGCCTGCTTTAGTAAAGAGAACACTTCTCCGAGAAGAGCATATGTTCTGAACCTTCCCGATTAAATCACTGAAAATATGTTTGCTGGAATCCGAGCCAAATTCGTCTTAGTCCCAAATATGGAGTTCCGGACGAGAAATTTTGTCAGAGACCCGACATAACCTAATCTTATGGCATCAAGTCTCTAGATCTACATTTTGGACCTGAAATTTGACAAGAAAAATTATTCGCCCGAACTCGGGTCAAAACCATCTGAATTCCAAACTGTGGGTCAATAGAAGCAGAGGGAGTTAAGGGAATGTCCAGTGAGAGTTCTTAGTCGAAGAGCATTTTTCCGATAGCTTTTATGTTACCACCTAAACCGTGAGAACGAAATTTCAAGTACCCAATTACTGGATATAAGCGTAGAATAAAACAAGGACAATTAGGTTTAGTAACTTTTTTGACCTAAATTTATTTGTTTACCGGCCAGGTTCCTATGGGTACTAGAAGTGTGCCAGTTAAGATGGTTGGGTTCTGAGGAGGGTGAATTGTCAGATCGCACACTTGTTATGTACTAGAGTGGATAGGGGAAAGATTGTGATCGATGCTAGACAATGCTCGGAAAAAGGAAAAATAGCCGTTTATTTTTATATTTTCCTGACATAGAGTTCCACTTAGTTGGAAAAATGTGATAACACCTTTTTTCTTTTTACGGTTTGAATCGTTGATTCAAAATGAAAACGAAAAAGTAGAAACGAGCAAACAAAATGCATCTTTTCCATCAACATTGCAAAATTCGGAAATAAAAAATGAGAACAAACACCTTTTAATTATTTCGGGGAAACTTCTTTTTGCTTCAACCCCTTCGTACCAAAAATTGACCCTTAAAATTTTGAAGCAGTTTTGACGTGTATTAGCGATAAAGTTTATTCTAAAGGTGTCATTAGCATCTCAATTTGAAATCGGCTTTGTGTCCTAAGAGTGGAGACATTTATCTTTAGTTCAAGGAAAAAGATGAGAATTTTGAGAGGGTAACGCAAATGTTAGCCCTAAACCAAAGCAATTGACTTTTGTCAATGTCGTAGTTTTGTCACAATTTGGAACTGTATGCTCTGGCAAACTTGTATATTCTTTGATATTAGGACAAGGTTAACCAATATTAGAGGAGATATCTATATATTTTTGGCATGGATGAGGCTGAATTTAAACTTTTTCTGGTAAAACTTACATCTTTTCATCAATAGAAAAGATAATGATAATTTTAATTCTCCAAATGACAAAACTGTACGACATTACTAAAAAAACAAAAAGCCAATTTAACCTGGATTTTGATAGCATACAGGTGGTACCCGAGAGAAAGGGTCATTTAACTAACGTTCATTGAATAACAGTCCTTGTAACAACGGTAAGGTAACCGATAGTGCAACTTGTTTGGAGGTACAGACTTTCTACTTGCCAGTGAGTTACTATGCTTACTGTTGTGGATGAAATCTGGAACACACTTCTGACGATTCGTGAATTAACCTGCGCAGCAAAAACAACACCGATTACTTCGCCGGAAGTGTTTCCGGCGGAGACACTCCGATGCTTAAGTCAGTTAATCTGTCTGAATTTGACTATTACTGTTGAAACTGAGCACTTACCTCTTTCTTTGTCTCCATTTCCTTTATATAGAGCTCCCCAACAGAAGGTAGTTATGTCTCTTTATTAGGGGGTTACCCGAAGTAGAGATTTATTCCAGGATTAATGATCCGTTAATCTCCCTTTAATGGGCTGTTACCAATATTGATGAAGAGGTGGATTCAATGCATAAGTTATAGTTCTTTCAGATGACGACACGTGTCGTCATCTTGACTATGATAATTTTTGCCTGTATCATTTGCCCCCCATTCCATGTTCTCTTTTCCGAAGAGGATTATGGAATGTTGGAATATTTTCCCTTTGCCTGATTAAAAATTACACTGCCAATATGAGTTGAAGAGAAATGTTGTAGGGGCCGAACAGATCAGACGGGAGTCGTCTACTCGGCGAAGCCGAGCAGAGACTTAGGGGCTCGTCTGCTCGTTTTGGCCGAGTAGAGAGAGACGCCTTTGGAAGTTGTCTACTCGGTTTAGCCGAGCAGGGATGCTTCCAGAAATTGTCAGTTTGTTTTGGCCGAGCAGAGAGGCCTTTTGAGGTTTACTCGTCTTAGCCGAGTAGAGACGCCTTTGGAGGTCGTCTACTCGGCTTAGCCGAGCAGAGACGTATTTCCAAGTCGTCTACTCGGCTTGGCCGAGCAGAGACGTGTTGGATGTCGTCTACTCGGCTCGGCCGAGCAGAGAAGTGTTTCCAAGTCGCCTACTCGGCTTGGCGGAGCAGAGACGTGTTTGGAAGTTATTGTAGACGTTTGGAAGTCGTCTACTCGGTTTGGCCGAGCAGAGACGTGTTTCCAAGTCGTCTACTCGGCTTGGCCGAGCAGAGACGTGTTTCCAAGACGTCTTTGGAAAAGCTTGAAGCCACTAGTCGCAAAGCAATTGGTTCAAACTTAGCACCTTTTAACAATTGATATATGCAAGTAACAGTAAGGCCTGGCGAAGTCGTTGATGAGAGTCCAATGGGCCTGCGACCAATAGCAGACTTAACTCATGAGCCCAACTGGGACATGATACCAGAGTCCCAAGAGCACTGATGAGATAAAAAATTGCCCTGCCTGCTTTATTAAAGAGCAAACTTTTTCAACGAGAGCATCTATTCTGAACCTTCTCAATTAAATCATTGAAAAGAGGTTTGCTCGAATCCGAGACAAAACCGTCTGAGTCCCAAATATGGAGTTCCGGACGAGAAATTTTGTCAGAGACCCGACATAACCTAATCTTATGGCATCAAGTCTCTAGATCTACATTTTGGACCTGAAATTTGACAGGAAAAATTCTTCGTCGAACTCGGGTCAAAACCATCAGAATTCCAAATTGTGGGTCAATAGAAGCGAGGGAGTTAAGGGAATTTCCAGTGAGAGTTCTTAGTCGAAGAGCATTTTTTTCTATATTTTTTATGTTACAACCTAAATTATAAGAGTGAAATTTCAAGTACCCAATTACTGGATATAAGCGTAGTATAAAAGAATGACAATTAGGTCCAGTAGCTTTTTTCACCTAAATTTGTTTGTTTACCAGTAAGGTTCCTACGGGTACTAGAAGTTTGCCAGTGAAGATGCTAGATTCCGAGGAGGGTGCATTGTGAGATCACAGACTTGTTGTGTACTAGAGTGGATGGGGGAAAGATTGTGAGCGATGTTAGAGAATGCTCGAAAAAAGGATAAATAGTCGTTTATTGTTATATTTTCCTGACACAGAGCTCAACTTAGTCGGGAAAAATGTGAAAACACCATCTTTCTTTTTACGGTTTGAATCGTATCAAAATGAAAATGAAAAAGTATAAACGACAAACAAAAGGCACCTTTTCCATCAACATTGCAAAATTCGGAAATAAAAAATGAGAACAAACACCTCCTAATCATTTCGGTGAAACATCTTTTTTGGATTCAACCCCTTCGTATCAAAAAGTTTCGCTAAAAATTTTGAAGCAATTTTGACGTGTATTAGCAATAAAGTTTATTATGAAGGTGTCATTAGCATCTCAATTTGAAATCGGCTTTGTGTCCTAAGAGTGGAGACATTTATCTTTAGTTCAAGGAAAAAGATGAGAATTTTGAGAGGGTAACGCAAATGTTAGCCCTAAGCCAAAGCAATTGACTTTTGTCAATGTCGTGGTTTTGTCACCTAATTTGGAACTGTACGCTCTGGCAAACTTGTATATTCTTTGATATTAGGACTAGGCTGAACAGTAGTAGATGAGATATCTATATATTTTTGGCATGGGTGAAGCTGAATTAAAACCTTTTCTGGTTGAACTTATATATTTTCATCAATAGAAAAGATAATGATAATTTTACTTCTCCAAATGACAAAACTGTATGACATTACTAAAAAAACAAAAAGCCAATTTAACCTGGATTTTGATAGCATACAGGTGGTACCCGAGAGAAAGGGTCATTTAACTAACGTTCATTGAATAACAGTCCTTGTAACAACGGTAAGGTAACCGATAGTGCAACTTGTTTGGAGGTACAGACTTTCTACTTGCCAGTGAGTTACTATGCTTACTGTTGTGGATGAAATCTGGAACACACTTCTGACGATTCGTGAATTAACCTGCGCAGCAAAAACAACACCGATTACTTCGCCGGAAGTGTTTCCGGCGGAGACACTCCGATGCTTAAGTCAGTTAATCTGTCTGAATTTGACTATTACTGTTGAAACTGAGCACTTACCTCTTTCTTTGTCTCCATTTCCTTTATATAGAGCTCCCCAACAGAAGGTAGTTATGTCTCTTTATTAGGGGGTTACCCGAAGTAGAGATTTATTCCAGGATTAATGATCCGTTAATCTCCCTTTAATGGGCTGTTACCAATATTGATGAAGAGGTGGATTCAATGCATAAGTTATAGTTCTTTCAGATGACGACACGTGTCGTCATCTTGACTATGATAATTTTTGCCTGTATCATTTGCCCCACATTCCATGTTCTCTTTTCCGAAGAGGATTATGGAATGTTGGAATATTTTCCCTTCTGCCTGATTAAAAATTATTCTGCCAATGAGTTGAAGAGAAATGTTGTAGGGGCCGAACAGATCAGACGGGAGTTGTCTATTCGGCGAAGCCGAGCAGAGACTTAGGGGCTCGTCTGCTCGTTTTGGCCGAGTAGAGAGAGACGCCTTTGGAAGTTGTCTACTCGGTTTAGCCGAGCAGGGATGCTTCCAGAAATTGTCAGTTTGTTTTGGCCGAGCAGAGAGGCCTTTTGAGGTTTACTCGTCTTAGCCGAGTAGAGACGCCTTTGGAGGTCGTCTACTCGGCTTAGCCGAGCAGAGACGTATTTCCAAGTCGTCTACTCGGCTTGGCCGAGCAGAGACGTGTTGGATGTCGTCTACTCGGCTCGGCCGAGCAGAGAAGTGTTTCCAAGTCGCCTACTCGGCTTGGCGGAGCAGAGACGTGTTTGGAAGTTATTGTAGACGTTTGGAAGTCGTCTACTCGGTTTGGCCGAGCAGAGACGTGTTTCCAAGTCGTCTACTCGGCTTGGCCGAGCAGAGACGTGTTTCCAAGTCGTCTACTCGGCTTGGCCGAGCAGAGACGTGTTGGAGGTCGTCTACTCGGCTTGGCCGAGCAGAGACGTGTTGGAGGTCGTCTACTCGGCTTGGCCGAGCAGAGACGTGTTTCCAAGTCGTCTACTCGGCTTGGCCGAGCAGAGACGTGTTTCCAAGTCGTCTACTCGGCTTGCCGAGCAGAGACGTGTTGGAGGTCGTCTACTCGGCTTGGCCGAGCAGGGACGCGTGGTCCATAGGGCTCGTCTGCTCTGCAGAGGCTAGGACTAAGTCGCTCGTCTGCTCGTCCAGAGCAGAGGCGTGGTCCATAGGGCTCGTCTGCTCGGCAGAGGCTAGGACTAAGTAGCTCGTCTGCTCGTCAAGAGCAGAGGCGTGGTCCATAGGGCTCGTCTGCTCAGCAGAGGCTAGGACTAAGTAGCTCGTCTGCTCGTCAAGAGCAGAGGCGTGGTCCATAGGGCTCGTCTGCTCGGCAGAGGCTAGGACTAAGTAGCTCGTCTGCTCGTCAAGAGCAGAGGCGTGGTCCATAGGGCTCGTCTGCTCGGCAGAGGCTAGGACTAAGTAGCTCGTCTGCTCGTCAAGAGCAGAGGCGTGGTCCATAGGGCTCGTCTGCTCGGCAGAGGCTAGGACTAAGTAGCTCGTCTGCTCGTCAAGAGCAGAGGCGTGGTCCATAGGGCTCGTCTGCTCGGCAGAGGCTAGGACTAAGTAGCTCGTCTGCTCGTCAAGAGCAGAGGCGTGGTCCATAGGGCTCGTCTGCTCGGCAGAGGCTAGGACTAAGTAGCTCGTCTGCTCGTCAAGAGCAGAGGCGTGGTCCATAGGGCTCGTCTGCTCGGCAGAGGCTAGGACTAAGTAGCTTGTCTGGTGGTCAAGAGCAGAGGCGTGGTCCATAGGGCTCGTCTGCTCGGCAGAGGCTAGGACTAAGTAGCTCGTCTGCTCGTCAAGAGCAGAGGCGTGGTCCATAGGGCTCGTCTGCTCGGCAGAGGCTAGGACTAAGTAGCTCGTCTGCTCGTCAAGAGCAGAGGCGTGGTCCATAGGGCTCGTCTGCTCGGCAGAGGCTAGGACTAAGTAGCTCGTCTGCTCGTCAAGAGCAGAGGCGTGGTTCATAGGGCTCGTCTGCTCGGCAGAGGCTAGGACTAAGTAGCTCGTCTGCTCGTCAAGAGCAGAGGCGTGGTCCATAGGGCTCGTCTGCTCGGCAGAGGCTAGGACTAAGTAGCTCGTCTACTCGTCTCTATTGTAGTTATCGTCATGGGGTAAATAGGTAATTTTGTCCCTGTTAAGTTCTTTTAGATGTATGCCAAGTGTCAAGTGACTTGATAGGTCATGAGATCTCATCCATTGGATGGGTCTATCGTTTTCTATATAAGGAGTGAAACCTTTTTACCCACTTCACTACTTGCTTCATTTTCTCAGAGAGTGAGGGAGAGAGATCGTCTTGGAGCCTTTGAAGATTTTTAAGTTTTGAGTTTGAAGATCTACTCTTTTTTTTCAAGTAAGTTTCAAACTTTTTCTTTTGAAATCCTCTGTTTTGATCTGAAATTATGTCAAATGAAGGTGAGGAACATGTTTCTGAACTTGATCCACTAGGTTTTAGGATAGAGCCTACCTTTGATCCCTTGTTCTTAGAAATTGGAATTCCCTTGGTTCCTTTTCAAGAATCGAGGGGTGTGCCTGCTAAGGAGGTGTTGACGGAGAATGCCCAGTCTCCCAAACCTTTCGATGCGCACACACTAAGAAGTAAGCTAAGTAGTTACGACCTGAAGCTTCTACGCGATCGTTGTGAAATTCCGTCGATTGTAAAATTAAGGCTTCCAGACGAGGATGAAGCGGCAAACATGACTACAATTGACGAAATAGGTGTTTACTGGGACATGTTTATCAATGGTTTTAGAGTTCCCCTCCACCCCTTCTTTGTTAAGCTTCTAAATGCTTATGGGCTTGCTCCCGGCCAACTTTCCCCCCATGCATGGCGCTTTATGAGTTTCTTTATCTACCGATGCCATAAGCTAGGACTGAACCCTAGAGTTAGGGTATTCAGATGGTTCTTTACCATCTGTGCAATCACTAAACAAGTAGGTTGGTATTTTTTAAGTCGTCGCCCAAAGGCCGAAGCCAACTTGTTTCCACACCCCCCATCATCCAACCATAATTGGAAGGAGAGGTTTTTGTTTGTTAAGCTGCCCAAGTCCCAAAGGGGCGAGGTCTGTAACGTATGGCTCCCAGAATGTGAGACGAGGGCCTGTAATAGACTGAAAGAAAAGGACTTGTCGGAAACTGACCTTGAGCATATTTCGAAGCTTAAGGAAGCCGAGCCTTTAGAATCCAGATATCCCTTGAGCAATTCCCAGCTCCGTGAGTGCGGCATTATTCTTCCCCTTGAGCCTCAAGATTTTGATGAGGAGGAAGAGGAGGGCGAGAATGATCCTGGTAAAGCTCTTATCAAAGCTTATACTTTCATAATATTGAATGGTGTAACTTACTGTTTCGTGTGCAGAAAACATGTCGTCGCGCGCACAAGGGGATCCTCCATTGTTCAATGCCCAAGGCGTTTTGGGGGAGATCATTCCTGATGAGCTGGCTACCGCCCACGGTATTGAGGAGGAAGTGCAGGACCTGGATTTTGGAGCTTTGGTTTCTGGATCGCAGCCGAAGGTGGCACAATCCGAAGACTTTGTTTTGGCTCTGTCTAGGGTAGACAAGTCACAAGAAGGTACCAAGAAACGAAGAATTTCTGGTAAAGGTGGGAGCAGAGCTACTTCTTCTTCTGTTCGTCCTGACACTCCGCATCGTCCAGCCTGGGGAGTATCGATTGATGAATCTGTCTTCAAATCTCCTCGTACGGCATGGGACTGGTCTAGTCATGCAATCATTCCCATGGATCGTAAGACATTGTCGGGCTACGGCGTCAATGAGACGGCCAATGGCATGGTCCAACTGATGTCTCAGGCCATGGCGCAGGTGCAAATTGGGGCTGAGAAGCTTATTGCTGCTGACAAAGTACTGGACGAGGAGAAGAAAAATGTTATGATAGAGAACAACTTTCGTCGAGAAGCAGAGAAGAAGGTGGAAGATTTGGGCAGGAAGGTGGAGCAACTAACGACTCGAGTCAATTGCTTTGATGCTGAGAAGTCATCGATTGCTGCTCAGGCCGTGCAGCAGTTCAAGAAGTCTCAGTTTTTCATGGACCTGCGTTACCGTGACTCAAAAAGGGCACTTGTTCATGGTTATAAGGAGTGCAAGGCGGACATTTTGAAGGATCATCCTGAATATGACTTGAGTATCTACGAGCATAAATTTGCTCGTGAAGCTGCTGCAGAGGATGCTCTTCGGGCTGAAGATGCCGAGCGTAGAGCTGCTGGTCTGCGGGTGCCTAGTTCCTCAATTAGTCGCAGTTTGGGTGCTTCAGGGTCAGGATCAGGAACGATCCCAAGGCAATCGGTGCTTACGACCGAAGGTTCTTCTCATGAGCTGGTGGTGCCGGGAGATGCTGATGATCAGGATGAGTAGATAGGATTTCTGTCTAGAGTAGGCTAGATTTTAAGATTTCCTGTTGTACTGCCTAGGATCCTCGTATCTTTGGAATTTAATGCAATCAAGTTTTTATTGACGCAATCAAATCTTCATGCATTTTGATTTTTATTCATATCAAAACATGCCTCTGGAGCTAACGAAAAATTAAGGCGATCAACTTAAAAAATAAAAAGACTGAGGCTGAGAGATCAGCTTAAAACATAAACAGACTGGGAAGGCTGAGAGATCAGCTTAGACTGGGGGAAGGGATTGCCCCCCCCCCCCCTTCGGTCTGTTTATGGATAATATCGCCTTAAATGCATCGCATTCCATGTTCGAGGAATTGCCTTGCCATCCAACTGTTCCAAATGATAGGCCCCTGGGCCTCCTAATCTCACAACCCTGTAAGGGCCCTCCCAGTTGGGTGCTAACTTGCCAATGGCTTCGCGCGGGGCTGAAGCTTCTATGCGACGTAGGACTAAGTCGCCCACTCGGAAAGCCCGTGGACGAACTCTCTGGTCATAGAATTTGGATACATGATGTTGGTAAGCTGCGAGGCGCATGGCCGCTTGCTCACGACGTTCATCAAGGAGGTCGAGATTGGCTCGGAGAGCCTCCTCATTTTGTATCGGGGCATACGATGTGAGCCGAAGAGAAGGTAACCCGACTTCCACAGGTATGAGAGCTTCCGTTCCGAAAGACAGACTGAAGGGGGTTTCGCCAGTAGGAGTTCTAGTGGTGGTATTGTAGGCCCAAAGAATTTTGGGCAACTTTTCGACCCACAAACCTTTCGCTCCATCCAGCCTCTTCTTTATCCCTTGAAGAAGTGTGCGGTTCATAACTTCAGTTTGCCCATTCGTCTGTGGGTGTGCCACGAAAGTGAAGCGTTGCTCGATCGATAGATTAGTGCAAAAACTCCGAAAAGTTGAGTTGTCAAATTGTTTGCCATTATCTGTGACGAGCACCCGTGGAATTCCAAAACGGCAAACAATGGCTCGCCAGAAAAAGTCTTCACATTTCTTTTCAGTAATCGTGGCCAAAGCTTCTGCTTCTGCCCACTTGGTGAAATAATCAATTGCCACGATTATGAATCGACGCTGAGCTGTTGCTGTAGGGAAAGGATCCATGATGTCCATTCCCCACATAGCAAAAGGTATGCAGCAACTCAATGATGACAAGGGGCTTGGTGATTGCCTGGGGATTGAAGAAAAACGTTGGCAAGCATCACATTTTTTTGTGAAGTCCAAGGCGTCACGATGCATTGTCGGCCAATAATACCCATGTCGAAGAACTTTGTGTGCCAAGGCGCGTCCTCCCAAGTGTTGTCCGCAAATGCCTTCATGAACTTCTCGCAGAGCATAATTCGATTCTGTCGGTGTGAGGCAACGGAGGTAAGGAAGTGTGAAGGAACGCTTGTATAGTACATCGTCCACAATAGCATACCGAGCCGAGCGAAGAATGATGCTCCTGGCTTGTTTCCGGTCGGCAGGTAACGTGCCGTCCTGAAGGTAGGCCTTGATGGGATCAATCCACGATGGTTCATGCTCGGTTTGCATGACTTCCTTCGTTGCAATACTCGGTTCATGAAGAAGTTCGAGATGAATGGTGCGGCCAAAACCGGATGGATCTTGAGAGGCTAACCTTGAAAGTGCATCTGCAGAAGTGTTATCCTCGCGGCGAATTTGAGTGATTTTGAAGAGAGTAAATATGCGAGCTACTTCTTTGGCTTTAGACAGGTAAGTGGCCATTTTAGGATCCTTTGCTTCGTATTCTCCTGACATTTGTTTTACAACGAGAGCTGAATCGCTGAAAGCATGAAGGGACGCTGCTCGCATGGCGTGAGCGAGGTGTATCCCTGCTATCAAAGCTTCATACTCAGCTTCATTGTTCGAAGCTTGGAAATCAAAACGAAGAGCGTACTCAATGATCAGGCCCTCCGGTCCATTAAGAATTAATCCCGCACCACTTCCGTGTGCGTTTGAGGATCCATCCACGAAGAGTGTCCAAGCAAACGATTCAGGTTGGACGAGTGGTTCTTCGTCTTCAATGGGAAAAGTACACTCAACAACGAAGTCAGCCAAAGCTTGTCCCTTAATGGAGGGCCGTGGTCGATAATGGATGTCAAACTCGCCTAACTCTATTGACCATGGAACGAGACGACCCGAGAGATCAGGCTTGTGCAATATTCGCCTGAGAGGTTTGTCGGTGAGCACGACCATTGTGTGAGACTGAAAGTACGGGCGAAGCTTCCTTGCGGCGATCAGAAGGGCAAACGCCAATTTTTCTGTATTCGGATATCTCTGTTCAGCTCCTTGAAGAATCTTGCTCACATAATAGATAGGGAGCTGTCGACCATCTTGCTCTCGGATTAAAACCGCACTGACGGCGGATTCTGAAACGGCCAAATAAAGGAAAAGATCTTCTCCAGGTAGGGGCTTAGAGAGCAGAGGCGGTGAGGCAAGATATTCTTTCAGTTTGTCGAAGGAGGTTTGACATTCTTCCGTCCACTCGAAATTTTTGATGTTCTTTAACGCCTTAAAGAACGGCAAGCAGCGCTCAGCTGACCTAGAGAGAAATCTGCTATTCTTCCCGTCAGGACTTGTATTTCCTTCATGCGTCTGGGAGCGACCATTTCTTGAATTGCTTGGATCTTTTCGGGGTTAGCTTCAATTCCCCTTTCGGAGATCATAAACCCAAGGAACTTTCCTGACGATACTCCAAAAGCGCATTTGGTAGGATTGAGGCGCATGCGATACTCGCGGAGGAGTGCGAAACACTGTTGTAGATCAGCAATGTGGTCCTCTGCTTGAAGGCTTTTGACAAGCATGTCGTCGACATAGACCTCCATGCCCTTTCCAATGAGAGGTTTGAATATTTTATCAACTAACCGTTGGTACGTTGCACCAGCATTTTTTAACCCGAAAGGCATGACGTTGTAGCAAAATAGACCTTGATCCGTGATAAAGGCCGTCTTAGCTACGTCGTCTGCGTGCATTCGGATCTGATTATATCCAGAAAATGCGTCCATGAAGCTAAGTAGCTGGTGACCCGACGTAGCGTCGATTAACGTATCGATGCGAGGCAGTGGGTAACTATCTTTGGGACATGCCATGTTCAGATCCGTGTAATCAATGCAGATTCTCCATTTGTTTGCTCCCGCCTTTGGTACCATAACCACATTGGCTATCCACTCGGGATAGTCAATTTCCTTGATGAAATCAGCTGCCAGGAGCTTATCGATTTCGGTTTTGATTATCGCCTGTCTTTCTGGTGCGAAAGGTCGCTTCTTCTGTTTGACGGGTTTGAACGTGGGGTCGACCGAAAGCTGGTGAGTGATTACTGACGGATCAATGCCCTGCATGTCCGCTGCACTCCACGCGAAGACGTCCATATTGGATCGAAGGAAAGAGACTAGCTGGTCTCTAACTCTTGGCTCTAGCATTGAACCAATCCTCACTTGCCGCTCGTCATCCCCCTCTCTGATTGAGACAGAAACAAGAGCTTCTACAGGCTCCGCGTGTCTCAAAGTCTTTTCGTCTCGTTGGTCGTCAATAGAGAGTGTCTCTTCGATCTTGCACGATGCCACGTAACATCTTCGAGCTAGAATTTGATCTCCTTTCACATAACCAACTCCCCTTGGCGTAGGGAACTTCATGATGAGATGGTAAGTTGATGCCACTGCCTGCAATTTGTTGAGGCCTGTTCGTCCCAAAATCCCATTGTACGACGATTTAACTTTGACAATAAGGAAATCAAGTGTGTGCACCGCCTGACGAGGCATTTCTCCTGCGACGACCGTTAGGGAAGCAATCCCTCTTACCGGTGCAGAAGCACCTGTGAAGCCGTATAAAGGGGAAGATATTGGCTTGATCCTATCTTCGGAGATCCCCATTTGATTGAACGCATCATCGAAAAGGATGTCGGCCGAGCTTCCTGTATCGACCAAGATGCGTTTGATTTGGAAAGCATCTATCCTCAAAGTGATGACGAGTGCATCGTCATGCGGAAGGCTCACTCCCTCTAGGTCGGTATTGTCAAATTCTAGCGAGGTGAGTTCTTTTGCTCGCTTTGCCGGTCCTTGTGCAAGATTTACCTGTCTAGCATAAGCTTTTCGTGAAGAGCTAGATAGGCCGCCGGCGCTAGGTCCTCCAGAGATGGTATGTATAACAGGCGGATCCTTTGGAGGAGCTTCGTCGGTTCTTCGTGGATTAGCTCTTCCCCCAGTCTGCTGCCGATGATTGTTTTTGACGAACTGCTTAAGATGTCCCCTGGCGATGAGATTCTCTATTTCTCGCTGAAGCACCTTGCAGTCTTCTGTCGTGTGACCGTGATCCTTGTGGAAATGGCAGTATACTTGAGTATCCCTTCTTTCCGCTGGACCTCTCATAGGTTTGGGCCATTTGAGGATGTTTTGGCCCTTGATTTGGTGAAGAATATGTCCGCGCGTAGTATTAAGGGGAGTAAAGGATTTTGAGAGGGCCACTCGTGAACGTTTTGGTTCATCCTGATTGTTCCCTTCCAGACGGTCACGCCTCTTCTGCCCAGAGTGGATCTCTTCTTTTTGTGACGATGTCGAATCTTCCTCTGCCCGAAGGTACTTCTCTACTCGGTTCAGAAGATCTGACATATCTGTTGGTGGGCGCTTGTTTAAAGAGAAACGTAGAGGCGTTCCCGGCCTGACTCCCCTAGCCATCGCTGCAAAGGTTACTCCTGGATCCAAATGATCGATGAGGAGCTTTTCGGTGTTAAAACGAGCGTAGTATGATTTTAGGGATTCCCTTGGCCCCTGAATTATACTAAAAAGGGCCGAAGAATTTTTCCTCTGAATGCGACTTGTGAGAAAATTGCTTCGAAAGGATTCAGCCAACTGGGCCCAGCAAGAAATGGAACGAGGAGCTAAGTGTTGGAACCATACGTGTGCGGCTCCTTTTAATGTCACAGGGAAAGCCCGGCACATTATTTGATCAGGAACCAGATGCAGATTCATCCCCGAGGTGAAGCGGGCTAAGTGTTCCATTGGGTCTCCCTTGCCATCATATGACTCGCACGGAGTCATTTTGAAGTGTGGCGGAGTTGGGAAGAGATCGATCTCTTCGGAGAATGGCTGTCCAATTATAATTGGAGCATTGGAGTATTGTTCTGCCCGATTACCCCCAGTATTGGGGTATGAGTGAGCCTCATTATAATTTTCTCGACGCTTTCTAGATCTTGGATTTCGCCTTTCGTCGTCAAATTCTTCATCTGTTACCTGGGTCTCGTGTTGGTTGTGACTTGTTTGCTCCGGGGTCTTTGAAGTGCCTGGAGGCCTGAGAGGTTCCGACTGTGGAGGCGGATGTTCTATGGCAGCTTGCAATTTCTCAATAGATTGTTGCATTGCTCGGATAACAGCCATTAGGTCGGTTTGGTTATCCATAGATGGAGCGACGTTCACTCCCATTGTGGTGACAGTGGTAATGGGAGGTTCAGATATGCCAGCAGTTTGGAGTGGACGATGAACTGTGTTTCCGGATGGAGGAGTAAATGTTACTGCCGGCGGTATCACTGCAATAGATGCCGGTGCCGTTACGACAGTTGGTATTATTGCAGGAATCACAGGTACCGTAGTGGTTCGCGCCATAGTAGTGATGGATGGCGTATTCATGACCTTTTTGCCGCGGTTGGGCGGCTGAGATGTGGATACCCCACGAATTGGGTCGCGCATCAGAGGTGAAGACGACCCTGGTGGAGGGGTTCCTCCTAACTGAGCTTGCGGATTAGGATTCTGCGACATGATTTACTCACGATTTTCGGGTCCCACGGATGGCGCCAAAATGTTGTGGATGAAATCTGGAACACACTTCTGACGATTCGTGAATTAACCTGCGCAGCAAAAACAACACCGATTACTTCGCCGGAAGTGTTTCCGGCGGAGACACTCCAATGCTTAAGTCAGTTAATCTGTCTGAATTTGACTATTACTGTTGAAACTGAGCACTTACCTCTTTCTTTGTCTCCATTTCCTTTATATAGAGCTCCCCAACAGAAGGTAGTTATGTCTCTTTATTAGGGGGTTACCCGAAGTAGAGATTTATTCCAGGATTAATGATCCGTTAATCTCCCTTTAATGGGCTGTTACCAATATTGATGAAGAGGTGGATTCAATGCATAAGTTATAGTTCTTTCAGATGACGACACGTGTCGTCATCTTGACTATGATAATTTTTGCCTGTATCACTTACCTTAGGCAATTGAAAAATCTAAGCCATCGACCCTTATATCAGCTGTACGCAGGGGCGGAGCCAGAAAGTTTAATCGGGGGGTGCCAAAAAATTATAAGAAAAATTAATGGCTACCGTAAAAGAATTCGCGTCACTATTTAATGTGTTAAATGCAAAATAGATTACTTAATTTGACAACTAATCATACAAGTTTACTATTCATACTGATTTACTTAAATTGGTAACAACAAATTACTAATTTTCTATATAAAAAAAAATACCTCTTATTGTCGATCTATTATGTCTTACTATTAATTGTACGAGAAAAATAATCACGAATAAGTTAAAATACGGCAAGAATTTAAAAGAACTAACTTTGATCTCTTCTTCATAACTGTAACATAGAAATTTGAAAGAATGAAGATGAACAAGTGAAAAAAAAAAAAAAAAAAATATGACAGCCGGTGAGACAAAAAGTCAAAGACACAATAAATAAAATAATACATTAAGGTTTTTACAATATAATGACAAGTTTCCTAAATATTTTAAACTTGATTAACCATTACATAAAATAGGTTAACACAAATTTTCAAATTTGCGGGGCTGCCATGCCCCCCATTGGCCATGCTTTGCATCCGCCCCTGGCAGTATGTACACTGGCCCTCTATATCCATGGGCTGCCCAAGAATGAGCCAAAAATTCATCGATGGTGACCAAATAAAAACTTTACTAAAGGGGCCTTTAGTATGCGTTACAATAACAAAGCACACTCATAGACTCTGTCAGCAAACACAAAAGATAAATCTAACATATCTATACTACCTATAAAAGTATGAATCTTGTAAATCTTTTTATTCGCTTTTTTTCCTTCGTTAATCACTATAATAACACTCTGATCCTTTAATAATTACTACTCATTGTTTCCCTACCCTTTCATAAATACTATTGTTAATTACTAATTGTGTAATCATTTTGGGTTTTACCCTCTATTAGTTATTTCAATAACAACTTTACATTCCCTAATTAGTTTTTTTCTACTGTGTTTAAGAAACACTATGTTATAAATTTAGTCTAAATCAATATTTACATATTGGGAAACAAAATATGTAGTTGTTAAATATATATATATATGTATGCGTGTGTGTGGATGTGTGTGGATGTATGCGCGCGCGCACTACCTCTAAAAGTATAAATTTTATAAATTATTTTTTGATGATTATGTCCTCCGTTAGTTACATTCTTACCCTTATTTTATTACTCATTTTAAATTTTGATAAAATTAAAAGAACATTATGTAATGAATCTATTCTATACATTGAAAAATGAAAAGTATAATGAGAAAGAAAAACAGAACAAAAAAGTTCATTTATTATATGATGGTAATATACATAACATAATATAAATATTAGATATTGACCTGGTTAATGAGAATTATAATTTTCTTTCTTCATTTTGGGTTAGTAAACAATTAGCCAATTGAAAAACTTAAAAATAAAAACAACATAAAGAAACTAATATACGTTAAAAATCAATTAAGAAACAGAAAATTGTTAGGAAAACAAAAAAAAGGGTTAAAAAAAAACAAGGCTCAAATATGGTGCAAATTTGAATTGAAAATATGTTCGGTCATTACAGTTGAAGACTGAGTATTTTGTGTTTCTTATTGATGAAACATAAAGGACCTGGTCTTGAAAATTACAAATCTTAACCATTAACCAATTTAATAATTTACAAAAATAGAGACGTACATTCATTCTTTTAAGTTCTCTATTTGCTTTTATTTTCAACAGTACCATTAAACATTTTTTCAATCCAAAGCTTACAAAGAATATTTTCAAACATTGAATTGATTACAATTGCGATCATCAAATAACATTTCTTCTAAAAAATTCACAAAAAGTTGAGAACATAATTGAATTACATTATTTTTTATCCCAAGTAAGATAATAATATCACCTCAAATATTTTTCTCGACTATATTCTCGTGCAACGCGCGTGCTCTCTAGTATATTTTAAAAGTATTAGAGAGAACACCACAAGCATTGTGAGACACAGGAAGTACTGGTCAGCTCCAGATTAGACTGAAATTCCAAGTCTAGAATACTGATGTAAAGAAGGGCAAGTGTTAAAAAGCTACACTACCATTAGACTGAAATTCCATGTCTAGAATAGTGAGGTAAAGAAGGGCAAGTGTTAAAAAGCTATCACACTACCATCATGTCAGTTATATCGCTTTCTCGCTTGATCAGAACTAAGCTCTCACTATAAACAAGAGCCCTTAAACTTTCTTGAGCTCCATACACTTGAAATTCCTTTAATCTTTGGGATTTGAGGTCGTATGATACCAACTGGCCATTGGCTTTTTCTAGAAGCAGCTCATGCTTCCAAAACAAAACAGGCCGCTCGACTTGTACAAGCGGTCCAATGGTAAAATGTTTTGTCCACGACTCAGCAACACCATATTCAGTCATCAACCATATGTCGAAGGACGTCTGCTCTGAGGAATCGAACAAAAGTAATGCAAAGGATTCGTTTAAAACTAGAAAAGCCCTCTCGTTTCCATCTGGAAATGCACAAACATCAGGCAACCGTGTCTCCTGGAAAACCTCCGTGCTGATGTGGAAAGAAAGGATCCACTCGTCGCCATCGTCATATGCCCACCAATGAAAAGCTCCATTAAATAAAAGCTGAGAACAGGGAAAGTAACAAACATAGGGCACAACAACGTCTATTCCTCTCCAAGAGTTGCTACTCAGATCGAAAATTTCAACAATAACATAATGAAACACGTAGCCCACGCCATCCTCATCATCTTCGTGGAGCTCTGCAATTCTGATAACCTTGTATTCGCTGGAGTGCGGATCAAAGCCAAATCCCACATTTAACGTCCTAGAAAACAAACCCTGGGGATAGTTGAATGAAGGAGCAGGAAGGACCTTGAAGTCCCTGATTGAAGGGTTACATAAGATGATATCATGGTGATCTGTAAGACATATTATGCCGTTGCAAGGACCCAGCATCTGTAGAAAGTGATTGGAGTGCGGTATGGTGATCTCTGTTGGTGGGACATGATCATCACCGCTAATTTCGTCGCTAAGGAAGGACAAGACACTTTTGTTACTTTCTTTTAGAAAACGTTTAATGAGGATACTATGGTTTTTTCTAAGAGCAACGTTGCAATTAAGGTGTGCAGTTGTGAAACTAGGCTTTGTTATCAAAGTATACCAACTCTTACAAAGAGACTTGCATCTCAACAAGGATTTAACAGGAAGCATCAGGAGAATTTCTGTAACCACATCTTCTGGCAAATTCCCATTGTCCATTTGATCACTGCAAATTGTTTGTGTACAATATCAAGAATTTCATAACGAGGGAATAAGGACGAACGTGCTATATATACAATTGTTGAAACTCGGATAGAAAATAAGGCAACTAATGCAAATGATGCAGGAGACTATCATGTAAGGCACCAACCAACGTCATTCATCGCCCAATAATCTTAAAATAAACGTTGCTGTTATCGCTTTTGTATACAAAACTCATGATTGACACATAAATGAGATTACTTGATAAGCATATATAAGAAATTCGGAAATACATCATTTCAACGGTGCAAACTATCAAAGTACGTCTCCACAGGGAGATTATATGCAAGTAGTGCAAGGGATTCTTTCAGGACCAGAGTAAGAGAGGGAGAGACCTGGTGGACAGGCGACTAATTCTTGAAATCAAACGCTTGAATACTTGAATGTTGGATGGATCTGTCAAGATCAAAGTCGTAGGCAGTTGTACAAGACCAATTGAAATGGGTGCCAGATTGGGGATCACAAACCAGCTTGATGGTTTGCAATTTGAGTGAGAGAAATGAGAGAATAAATAGGGTGGTGTAGTGAGAGTTCATATTTTTGGTAAGCTACTCATGATTCAGAGGATCTGCGCAAAATCCTCACTCTGAATTGACAAAACTACCCTTTAGTCGGAGATGGGCTCCAGCAAAAAATTGTTGGTTGAGAAATTGATCGGAAAATTTGGAGTGATTAACGGAGGATCGGAATGAAGCAACAAGAAGGGCCTTGAACTCTCTGATCGTAGGATTACAAAGACAATATCGCGGCAATACATCGTACCATATAGATTCTGATGTCTATTAAGTGTAGGGTTAAAGACAGAGGTAAACAATTATAACTGCTTTAGCAAATGCCCGTACTGTGGTGTCAACAAAGACCATTTGTTAAATTAGTTAGGTACACGTGCGTTGCTCATTATGGTCCATATCCGATTCATCCTTTGGAACCATATCACATCCTGGATATGATGAAATAGGATGAATTGAAAATAAGATTTCATTATTTGACAAGAAATCCATTTTTTTATTTACAATGACCATAAAAACAAATTACAATGACCATAAAATAGGTTGTTATTGCATTTAACTGTTTTCTCAATACACTCAATTCAACATGCTAAGTCTTGAAATGCTAGTGGAGACTTAAAAGATGGGAATTCTCCTTTGAGATGTTGCAAATTAAGTTTAGTTTTTGCAATCTACCTTTGAAACCTAAATTTAGTAAAAATAAATTGAAAATAGTAAACACAGCATAAATTACTCCCTCAATTTTACTGAATAATCCCTCTTTGCAATTGGTTTCCTACAAATTTATGGGATAAATTTATTTTTATTTTTTTATAAACAAGTTCGTTCAAGAAGAAAACAGCATACAGAAAGAGTCTAGTTCCCCTCATCATCCATTAACAAAAGGAGGTGGTGGATGGAGGATGTTGGAACTTCACCCACAAAAAGATTGTAGTCTGCCCATTTAGCCAAAGTATGGGCAAGCCTATTTACATGTCTACTTACTTTAACAAAACACCAGCAAATTAACGCTTTATGAGCAAGTTCAATCATGAAAAAAACAGCATACAGAAAGAGTCTAGTTCCCCTCATCATCCATTAACAAAAGGGATAAATTTACTTTAATATCTGATTTATCCTGCCTTGACTTGTCAAATGATATTAATTAAATTTATGTTTTCTATTTGAGTTCGCTTTGATGATTACATGCACCAATTTGTAATGGGATTTTGCAAAAAGTCAAATAAAAAACCAGAGTATTTTTTTACTCTCGTTACTATCTTCTTGCTCTTCATTGTGTTACACTTAGAACTCATAATCTTTGTCCATTTATTCAATAAGAGCTGAAAAATAAAACATACTAACCATCATGGACTTTATAACTCAAGAAAAAGTTAAAATACCGACTATCGTGGACTTGCAATGTTCTTCTATTTTGTTTCTTAAACAATATAACTTCAAACTGAATTTCAAAACATGCATCATGTAGGTCGTAGGTTTGTATAATATTTCTCAGTACTACCTGAGCCCTCTATTCGTCCTCAATTCTTCTTTCACAAGTCTGGGATCCCTTGAGCATACCAAGTGATTTCCCTCCCTTGAAGCGGTTTCCCCAACAATGATCCCACAAGGTTTTCTCCAATGCTGAAACCAAAGATTGCAAAGAGACCATTGCTAGTTAACCAATCATACAATAAGATTGCAAAATATGAGAAAGAAATAAAAATGATGAGCACTTTGGTTCATGGAAAGCAATTAAAAGAAACTTTTGCTTAACGACACGAGCCATATTACTTGAGCATCATTGGTGCAGGCAAAAAATGCCATAAAATTCGACATTGTATTTTCTTCTTTCTTATTGAGTATTTGTTTGTATAACGACCAATCCAAATATCGAAAGTATAGACATGTAGATTATCAAGTATTGAAGACCTTGAAGAAGATAAGAACCACATACTGAGGTCCGATAGTGCATTCTTGTTTAATAGAACAACCTGAACATTCTTTGGTAACAAAATTCAAGTGTTCCACGTAGATATATCTTGACTACAATATCGTTGTATTCTAAACGTAGGAAATAAACTTCTTGAAAACTACTTGTTCTTGATCCAAATTCACTGGCTTCAACAATTGTTACAAGAAGCTCACTTTAACAACTTATAGGTGGGGCAGAAAATCTAGTTAATGCGCTACTTTAACCTGCACTTGACTCGTACCTTAAAGCAAACCTGTAACTTCATGGCATAATAAAGAGGGAGTGGGAGCGAGAAAGAGAGGGAGCGAGAGCGAGAGAATTGATAGGTTCAAAACTCTAGCAGTTTGATCCATTTAAGGGGAGAAATCCAAGAAGAGCATAAGTCTTTAATTAGGTCGATAAGTCTAATAGAGGATAAGTCTTTAAATGTAGGAATATGAGAAGTTTAAGAACTAATAAATGAGGACACGAGTTAACGGGAAGAAGATGAGGTGGAGTTCGATTCCGGTCCGTGTAGTAACTAAAAATGTATTAGTACATTCATTGTAACTAATATATTGAAGATTATTATTCAAATTTTTTTTTTTTGCGTGGGTACTTCAATCCAAAAAATGATTTTCTTCCATCCGTACTATTACAAGTAGTATACATTAGTTAAATACTACTGCACACATTAGAACCAATTCTGTCAAAAATTAAATTACGAATTAGAAATTTGATTTATTTTGCTTTATTTGAAACAAAAGAAGATTCAAATAACATATATCTTATTTTGTGTTGGAGAAGAAAATTAGAAGGTAATAGACCTTTTGAGATTTAAATCCTCAACTTACAATGAGAAGAAACTAAGGTAAGTAGTTTCATGCGTGATGGACGCGGCGCACGGTCACGATGGTGTACGAGTTATAGGCACATCGTAGTACCACTAACGGTGGAAGTGGTGAGGGTGGTGGTGGCAGCATGGCATCAACGATGCTGTATGGAGTGGTCTAGTGATGGTAGCGGTGGTGTTGGACGTGGTGGTATTAAGGTGTCACTAGTGGTATTGTTGATGACAATAGTGATGGTAGCAGAAGTAGCAACAATGGTGGTGGTGGCGGCGATGACCGCTATGTTGATTCCTAGATGGAAATTATGTTAATCGGTTGATATGCCTCATGTCTTACAGGTGAAGGTTAGACTTTAGGTGTAAATGGGACCAAATGTTGACGTGATATGAGTATTGTTACATATGGTCACCTTACTTCCATATTAGCGATTATTCTGAGGTGGGATTTGGAGCTCAAGTCAGTATGGCCAAACGCTGCCGCAACATACTAAAAAAATATTGTTATTGGACTAAGTAATATAACGAGTTTCTTTTTTCATGCTAAATGGTTTATATCAGAACTACTTTTACTTGTAATTATTACATTTCTATGGATTATATGTATCTTTTCTTCTTATCTATGGGCTGTCCAAAAACGACCCATATGTTCATAGAGAGAGAGAGAGAGAGAGAGAGCTGGTGGGCTGGCGTCTAATTCAGGAAATCAAACGCAAGATGGATCAAATTCGCCGCCAGCTGTGCAAGACAAATTGGACTGGGTGGTAGATATAAAGGCAGGCATTGTTCTATGTGTTCTTTAATTCAATTACAGTGTATATATAACAGCATCGTTGTAGTCTTGTATATATGCTTACTAGCCTTTTACTAGAACCCGTATTTTCGAGATACTCTTTAGTCAAGGATATTTTCGCGAAGAAATTATCGAATAATATGCTTGCAATTAGACTTTTTTGCAAGTGTATCTACTTACGTCCATCTTTATGTTATATGCAATTTTATCAATTAGCAAGGACTAATCTTTTTCAATTGGAGGATATTTAGTTATATTCAAACCCCTGACTATACATGATATTGAAGTGGAAAACGAGTGACAACAAGTATATGATCCGAAAAAACTAACAATTTAACCCCTCGACTTTGTCAAAATTACATAATTGCCCCTGTTAGAATTGCTTGTCTTTGACCATTCTTCTCTTTGGCAAATAAAATTACTGCAATCACAAGGGGAAATGCAAGAATTGCTTGCCTAAGTTGTAAGTTTTTATAAAGTTGCTTTTTGGGTCTTTGCAACAGAAATGTTGTAGTTTAGATCATCTGATCAACTTGTTTCAGCTAACGGTCGAATCCAAATTGCCTAATCGGTGCGAAAGAATAGAGGAAAAGCTCCCAACGTACTTGTCAAAATCGATATTTGTGGTCCGTGAGAAGCAATTACTACATCAATAATTACCTTCAGCCCGACATCTATGATACAAGTAGGCGTTACTCTCCCCAGGCATTCCCCTAACTTCTTATGGATATCCTCTCTCAACAATTTCAAATTTATTCCCTCCAAACCAAAAAGAACCAAAAAAATTCCCTCCTTCCCTTTGTATGTTTATCATGGGGGTCTGCATCGTGTCAACAGTAAAATGTACGGGGAACAATCATTTACATCGCGCCAAAAATGTGGTCTAAACAAACTGTTGATCGGTGTTTGTCGTTGTGCTGGTGTCTATGGAAGGGCAGCGAGGGGTGGGGACGCTTCTATCACGGCACGTGCAGTCGTGCTAGGCAGGCCGCGTATGTCGCCTTTCGGCCGATTGACGACCTCCGGTGTATCCAGCCATCGCTTTAACGCCCCATTACTCGCACCCGTACTAGTGGATGCTGATGGTTGTCTGGACGGCTGCTCAGATCCCTTATGTTGTTCATACGAGGCTTGCAAGAACAGTGATTTAAAGATATGTTAGTGCATTAACGCAACAAACATTGAATAGAAAGACAAAAATTTAACAAATTTACTCGAACTCACATCGATCCGCCGGGCAATATCTGAAATATAGTCGCCCGCCCGGTGCGTCTCGTCCTTGTCCTTCTTCTGCACGTGCGTCTGAATATACGACAGTGCTATGACCTCATCCTCCTCCAGATCCGGGTGCTTGACCGCGTTCATGTGTCGGACGATGTCATGTGGCACCGACCCCCCCCCCCCGTGTGCGTCGGATCTTTGTTCTGTTTGTTCTCGGTCTCGCTCTTACTCTTGGCGTCTCATCCTGGATTCGCAACCCACCGATTATCATCTGCCCTCATACACGATGAGATATCCAATGTGGGGGATATGTCTTCATCTCCGTCATCGGGGCACCCTCGGGCAGCATCCTCTTAGCCCGGTCTCGTGCGTCGTGGAGCCATCGGCGGTAATTCTTGCCGATGTATGCAAAGAAGGCCTGCCGCCCTAGTGCCTGCTGATCAAGTGAGTCAAACGTCTATTGAAAGGCATTCAATAACACAAATTAATTTAAATACAAACTCTAATTAAACAAATACTATTGCTGAAAAAAATACTTCACCGTACCAGCCACTCCTCCCATAGGGCCTCCCTCGCAGCGGCATCCCAGTCCTTCCAGTATAGGCGTGGCTCGAAGAATCGGCCCTTCACAAGAACGCCGATCTTCATCCTCGCCTGATTCTCCAGGATCCTGCCAAAGAAGTAAATAAATTAATTAATACAGTTTAAATTTAAATTTTTAAATATAATAAACACCCAAAAAAATTTAAATATAAGGCATGATATGATTTTTTTTTACTTACTTGCCCTCCTGGGTGAGCGTAACTCTCTGTTTACGCTGGGGGTCGATGCGTACCCCGCGTGTCGGACCACGGCCTCGTCGAGATCCTACAAAACACAGACATTAATACAGTTCAAATATACTTTAAATATAAGGCTAGCGAAAATGTACTAAACACCGTTATAAACTATACCTAAGGTAGAACCCACAAAAGAAAGAGAATCAACGCGCGTGTGGGAGGAATCTGCGTCGGGCTGGGGCGACGGCTGGGGCTGGATCTGGGGCCCAGTCTGCTGTGTGCAAGCACTATGTGCCTCATCATCAGTGGGCAATGACGAGGTGGGACCCACCGGGGAGGAAGCAGCTCGGCGTCCAGCCCGGCCACGAATAGCCCGTATCCTATCCATATCTGACTTCATATAGATTATATACAAAGACATTAACACGTTAAAAACAATAATTTGGCATAAATCATCATCGGCACTATATATATGAACGTGTGTGCAAAAACACATCAATAAACACCAAGTTCTAAAATGTTACTACATTTTTTCCGTGATGTTACAACATTACAAGTCAATCATTTTCAGTTTGCGAATCATCATAATCTTCATCCTCGTCGCCCTCTTCTTCGTGGGACTCGTCGTCCTCTTCATCTTCTAATTCATCATCTTCATCAGTAGACTCGGTCACATCATCTCCAACACTTTCCACGTCTTCCGCGTCATCATCTACGACTTCTTCTCCTACATGAAGTGTTGTTGGAAGAGGAAGATCGTCCTCCTCGTTGTTGACCTCAACAGGGAACAAGACACGTGGTTGGTCGGCTTGAAAGGAGTCTAGCTCACTGTCATATGTCACGGGCAATTTCTTGGACTTGATAGTTGTATACCAATGAGATTTGGGATTGGCGACGTCCTCCGCGTAAAAGACTTGTACAGCTTGACTAGCAAACACAAAGGGCTCGTCTGATGCAAGTCTTGACTTGACATTGACATCTACAATCCCTTGAGAGCTAACACGGATTCCTCTACTGCATGTGACATCGAACCACGTACACTTGAACATTACCAGGCGGTTTTGGGAACCCAGATATGTTAGCTCAACAATCTCATCTAGCTCTCCGTAAAAATCCATGCAATTCTCGGCATAACAGTCGCCGTTGACCAAGACTCCACTGTTTTGGGTTTGTTTTGTTCGGTCATCATCTTTTACGTTAAACCTAAACCCGTTGATGATATAGCCTCCGTAACAGGATGTTTGTTTGTTAGGGCCTTGGACTTGTAATTTCAAGCAGGAGGCCACTGGTCTATCCATTGACTGAACCTATTGTAGATGACGGTAAAAATTAAGGATAAATCAGTATACTAATTGGCCACAGAACTGTATATAACACATAATATAATTTCGTTAAATAATCTTACACGCCTTTTGAACCACTGTACAAAATGTGATTTCAGATGAGATTCAAGTCCAGCGGGATCAGTGATTAAAGATTCCGCATCGAACTCACTGTAAACCAATGTAGTTGACTCGCTTATCTCACACTTTCAATTATGTACAACAATGTAAGTGAATTAAGACTTTAACTTACTCAACGAATGCCGAAACTTCATCGCAATTTAGAAGGGCGTATATTGTTGCAGCACTGTATATACGTTCGGCCGAACGGACTACCTGACTGCTTGAATATTGACAATTGCCCTTCCAAATTTGTGCTTGATCCGGGGTCATTTCGGCCTAGTTGATTTAACCTTGTACCAACATCAGGCCCGAAATATTGACTACAAAAGTTTACAAGTTCTTCCATTACGTAAGCCTCCGCAATTGAGCCCTCAACCCGAGCCTTATTACGGACTTTTTTTTTAAATGGAACATGAACCTAGAAGTTTAGCGAATCGAGTTAGGTGGAATATCAATGATAACAGGTGTCGCATTAAGTGTAAACGAACAACTGTAACAATTTAAAGATTACCTCTCGAAGGGATACATCCACCGATATTGCACAGGTCCACCCATCTTAGCTTCATATGCCAAGTGAACAGGCAGATGCTCCATTGAATCAAAGAACGAAGGTGGGAAGATTTTCTCCAGCTTGCAAATCGTCACCACAATGTTCTTCTCAAGCACTTCCATGTTACTCACCCGGATCGTAGAAGAACATATATCTCGAAAGAAATGAGATAATTCAGTCAAAGTCTCGCAAACAACCCGTGGCAACAGTCCCCGGAAGGCAATAGGAATGAATCTCTCCATGAATACGTGGCAGTCGTGACTCTTCATACCTTGGAACTTGCACTCTGATACATTACAACAACGAGATATGCTGCACGCATACCCATCCAGAAGCTTAAAATTCTTAATCCACTGATAGACCTTCTCCACTTGATTCTTGTCTAGATAGTAAGGTGCTTTCGGAAGTATCATCCTCCCGGTGACTATCCGAGGATGCAATTCACGGCGTACACCCAACGGTTGTAGATCCCTTCTCGCTTTAAGGTGATCTTTTGATTTGCCCTTGACATTCATCACTGTGTTGAACACGTTATAAAAAACATTCTTCTCAATATGCATCACATCCATGTTGTTTCGGATAACGAGCATCCTTGAGTAGGCTAACTCCTAAAAAATACAAAATTTCCTCCAGTTGTGCTATTTCCCATACCCTGGAATCTTCTGATCCAACACACCCTTGTCGTGTGGTATGTCAGTATCAAGTGCCTCTAGGTGTGAGAGAACTTCTTCACCAGATGAGAAGTCCAGTGTGACAACCTCACGCTCCATTGTCCCGCCGAATTTATTCTTATGCCTACAGAACTGATGGTCCGGTGGCAAAAGCTTTCAATGGCATCTGAACCACGAGGGCTTTCCATCGTGCTTTAACGTATGACCGGGGTTCACGCCCATACAAGCATGCTAACTTCCCATGTGTGCTCCAGCCACAAGTCATTCCCAATGCGGGGAAATCATGTATAGTCCACATTAAAGAAGCCCTCATCTGAAAGTTCTGTTTAAGGGATGAGTCATCTATATGTTTCGACTCCTTGATTCCATAACTATTTTAACTCATCAATCAACGGCCTTAAATACACACCTATATCCTTGACAGGACTCTTCGGCCCCGGAATAAGCAATGACAAAAACATGTACGGCTTCTTCATGCACATGCATGGTGGAAGGTTGTACGGGACAATAATAACAGGCCATGTGGAGTAAGACGTGCTAGACTGTCCAAAAGGATTGAATCCATCGGTTTCCAAACCAAGTCTAACATTCTGAACTTCTTGAGCAAAGGCTTGATGCATGCGGTCAAACTCCTTCCACGCCTTCCCATCAGCCGGGTGTGTCATCACATAGGCATCATTGTTACGTGTCTCACGGTGAGCCCTTTTCTTCTTCCCTTTGTCCGGTTATTACCTCGAATGATCACATATTGGGCACCGTGACAACTCATTATTCTCTTTCCAGAACAATACACAATCGTTATTTCACACATCTATTCGTTCATAGCTCAACCCAAGTTTCTTCATCATCTTCTTCGAGTCATAGTATGACGGCGGTAGCTTCTCACTTTCGGGCAAAATTTCTTTGATTAAGGTAACAAACTCGTTAAATCCTTTCTCACTCAGCATGTGGTCTGATTTTAACTGTAATAACCTACTAACCGTAGACAACCATGTGTTTTTTGGAGCTCCATCCCACAACAGCTTTTTCGCAGCTCTCAATAACTCATAAAACTGATGAGCCCCCTCGTTCGGCTACTGGGGACTTTCGTCACCACTGTCGTTACCCCAGTCAACATTAGCATGCCCAGCATCCATAATCATATCTCAGTAATCATACCGTGCCTCCTCCCTAACTTCAGTTTGACTAGCCGGGTTGGACGACACTACTATCGGTTCCCCGTGCTGCGTCCACCTTGTGTATCCACTCATAAAACCGTACCAACGAAGATGCCATTTTACTTCAATTCTTTTTCTCCAATGCAACAACTCACATCCATCGCACAGACACCTTATCTTATCAAAGTCAACATGTGTAGGATGTGCGTAAGCGAAGTCGAGAAATTCATCATAGCGATCCTCAAAATCGTCAGCATTCTTCATTTCATCCAACTTCGATCGACCGGCATGACGACTGAGATAATGTACTGTATACCACCTTCAATTATGACCAATCATTAGGTAGGGTCGATGTAAATATGAATGCATGAATGTGACAACATGTCTATATATTTCCCCTCCATTCTATAATAGGTAGTGGTCCTATCCCATTCAGAAAAGCACATGTTTATAAAACAGTGAAGAACTCATGCTTAGTCCAAGTGTTACGAAAAATTCGGTAGCACCTCCTCGAATTTCTCCAAGTACACGACATCGATTAAGTGTTCTAACATTCATCTAACCTTGCCTTGTAAGGTTTGACGAATGTTAGAACATCAGATCTGTATGTACCTGTAGAAGCACATGCGAACGTGTACCAAATATTCACGACATAAAGCACAAAACATGAGGTGAAACACTGTTTTATAAATACCTAGCTTTTCCAAATTGTCCAAACTGGACATTCAAAGACTTATTACAAAGTATTGCTTTGTAATGATTACCTTTGAATTGGAACTAAGGGTTTTGAAACCAATAAAATAACCCTAGAGGGGGGTGAATAGGGTTTTTGAAAAATTAATGGGAAAATTAAACTAAGCACTCTCACGAATCTCAATCAAACCAAGTAATACTTCAATGAAGATGTTAACTAAACAATCTTAAACAATTAAAAAACAATAAGTAAAGAGATTGAGTTAGAGATACTTGACAATGAGATTTAAATGGTTCGGCTTGAACTACCCTCAAGCCTACATCCACCTCTTCAAGGAAGTCCCTTGCAAGAGCACTAGAATCCACTAGCAACAATCTTCTTCCGGGTTAAGATCAAAACCCTTACAACACTTGGTGATATCCCCACACCAAGCACAAGCCTTGAATCCACAAAGCTCACCCAAGACTTGACAAACCCAAGCCTTGATCACAATCATTTTACAAAGATCAAATGTGTACAAAGAAACCCTCTTGAAAGGAAATGAGTACAAATGAAGCTCTAGTGCAATAGAGAGATGAGAGAATTGATGACTTGAAGGATGCTCACTCTCAATCAAAGAATTGCTCACAAAGATGCTCTCTTTAATGATGTAAAATCATGAAGATGAAGAGAGATAAGTTTAATCTATGAGCCTTGATGTTTCTCTAATGAATAGAGGCTTAGAATGTGGTTTCCATAGTGTATGATGAAGCCCCAAATCATTTATATAGAGAGAAAATGAAATATAGCCGTTATAGGCATAATATGGGCAAAACTTCCATTGTAGTCGACTGTAATACCAATGCAGTCGACTGTATTCCCTCGAAAATAGCCGTTGGAGTTTTGTCCTTGAATATAGCCGTTGGAACTGAATTTTGACCAATGTAGTCGACTGCATTGGAATACAGTCGACTGGATTAAAAACAGTCGACTGTATTACCCTACTGCCTATCGGTTGCCTCACGGAACCCCCTTTCCTATTTTGGGCATAACTTTCTCTAGAAAAATCGGATTGAGGTGCCGTTTTTTGCGTTGGAAAAATAATGAAAATTTTTATCAATATATGAAAATATTAGCACCAAAATGTTTTTTGAGAAAATCTGAGTAAGCTCCAAAGTTCACTCATTTTCAAGAACCGCACTTGTGTGAATGGTTATGAACTCACATGCAATGCACAAGGTGTCCTAAGGTCTTTTTAGGTCATAGTCATCAATCCAAGCATCAAACCAAGACTAGTTACATAATAAAAAAGATCAATTATAATCGATAGTAACTTAGCCGATACATTCTTTGTTGCTCTTCGACATTGGACTTGATGAAGCTTCTATAGCATGTCCACTATAACTTTAAGCTTCTTTGGCTTTAATCCATCTATCCAACTTCTCAAATGTGTCTTCATGAGTGTGCATGTATATACCTACTAAGAATACACTCAAAACACACATTAAAACATAATCAATGTGTAGTTATCATCAAAACAAGATATAAGCCTAGGTTATCCAACCATAGGGCTAACAGGTTTTTATGCATGCATGCATTCAGAAATTGATAACATAGGTAAGAATCTTTCCCAAATATCAAAATTGCAGAAAGATCATTGCATATCAATTCCACTTTAAATAGAATTCATTGGCAACGAGTTGAACCATCTCGTTGCCAATGGACTTCGCAAAACAACAACGAATATAAAGAATGCAGGGTTTATAAACAATGAGTAATTGAACCATCTCTAGGCAATATGGAATAATTATGGGATGTACAAAGGGCTAATTAGGGCTAACTGGGTTATTAGGGTTAATTACGATTGTCAGGGTTTAGGGTTTAGTGTTTAGGGTTTAATTAATCTAATTAGGATTTATTAAGATATGTTAGGCTAAATTACAATTAACGAGGAGTACATTGGGCTAATTATAGCTAATTAGGATTGATTATGACTAATTAGGATTATTTAGAGCTAATTAGGGTTTAATTCTACAGAGTAGTGCTGATTAGTCCTAATTAGCGCTAATTAGGTTTAATTGGGTTATGTTAGGCTTAATTATGATTAATGAGGAGTACATTGGGCTAATTATAGCTAATTAGGGTTGATTAGGACTAATTAGGATTATTTTGAGCTATAATTACGGTGCAATTGTGCCGAGTAGTGTTGATTAGTCCTAATTAGGGCTAATTAGGCTTAATTGGGTTATATTAGAGCTAATTAGTATTAATGAGGAGTACCTTGGGCTATTAATAGCTAATTAGGGTTGATTATGACTAATTAGGATTATTTAGAGCTAATTAGGGTTTAATTCTACAGAGTAGTGCTGATTAGTCCTAATTAGGGCCAATTAGGCTTAATTGGATAATGTTAAGGCTAATTAGTGTTAATGAGGCGTACCTTGTGCTAATTATAGCTAATTAGGGTTGATTATGACTAATTAGGGTTACTCAGAGCTAATTAGGGTTTAATTGTGCGGAGTAGTATTGATTAGTCCTAATTAGGGCTAATTAGGCTTAATTGGGTTGTTAGGCTTAATTATGACTAATTAGGCTAACTATAATCAATATGCGCGTAATTGGGTTCATTATAGCTAATCAGAGTTAAGTTAGGTTTTAGGGTTTAGGGTTTAATTAATCTAATTATGGGTTACTAAGATATGAGTAATTATGGCTAATTAAGGTTTAATTTGGGTTGATTAGTGTTAATTAGGACTAATTTGGGGTAATTACAGCTACTTTGATTTTCATTGGGTTCTTAGGGTTAATTAAAACTATTAGGCTCATTAGAGCTAATTGGGGTTAATTGGGTTCATTAGGATTAATCGGCTCATTAGAGCTAATTATAGCCAGTGGTGGAGCCACGATGAGATTTCAGGGGGTGCTAAAAATGTTGCGTTAAGCTATTTAACCTAAATTCAACAACCAATCATTCAATTAATTCACAGATATCTCAATTCAAATGGGTCCCATCCTCCATCAACAATCTAAATTCTCAAATTCTCAATGCACAATCAACAATCTCAATTTCCAATTCTGAGATGCTCAATGCACAGTTAACAAAATTATATAAAGAATGAAAATTGATATAAAGCACCGACACCTCATATAGGGTGTCGGTATGGTGTCCGACACCTTCGGACACGTGTCCGACGCCTACCGACACGTGTCCGACCGACACCTCTGGACACATGTCTGACACCTCTCTGCGGTGTCCATAGATATTGATTTTGTGAGGCCCCGATCTTAATTAGCTTCTAATCATTTTATTAAGTTAAAACATATTTAAATTTGATTAAAATATTATGATCGCGTTATATTATTTGTCTGCATAAAATAAATATTGAAATTAAGTTGTGGGCCTAAAATATAATTATGTAAAACTTTGGGGGTTAAAAAGTAATTATGCAAAACCTTGGGGCCAATATGCAAATATGAAAAGTTGGTATTAGTGGCATGCCATGTGTTGCTCTTGAATTAATTGTTGGAGGATTTGCCACCTATTATTTGGTGGTGAGTAAGCAAAAGAAACTAATAAAAAAATGGAAAGAAGCCTAAGTGGATAATTTAGAAACAAGGTGGAAGGGAAGAGCAACTTTCGGCCAAAGAGAAGGGAAAGAGTGGGGAATAAAGAGAAAGAAGAAGAAAGAAAAGAAAAGAGAGAAAGGAAGAAGGAAGAAGAAAAGGAAGAACAAAGGAGGGACATTTGAATCAACCTTCTTGAATTGGCTTGGCCATAATTTCTTTAAGGTAGGTTATCTTGTGTTCCTTTTAAGTTTTCAAAATATGTATGAGAAGTATTATGAGTAGTGCTGAAACACTTATTTATATTTGCTTGAAATGATTCAAGAAGAAGTATGATCATGTATGCTGAATTCTGCAAAACAATCATGGAATTAGAGTATTTTTGGAGCTTAGAAAGATGTACTTTTAGTTGATATATGGACCTGATTATTTTGTATGTTATACTAATACATGTGTAGAGTATACATACCAAATTTTAGATTATTTCAAGTACTATTACTATGGTTTAAAATTCGTGGCTTGAAACCTGTTCTGTGAAACTGTACAGTCATGGAATTAGAGTAATTTTGATGCTTAGAAATGTATACTTTTAGTTAAGATATGGACTTGGTTATTTTATATGTTACACTAGTACATGTATAGAGTATACACACAAAATTTCAGATTATTTAAAGTACTATTTCTATGGTTTAAAATTCTTGGCTTGGAACCTATCTTGTGAAACTGTTGCTAGGCAGATTCTGAAGTTTGTCTTTTTAAGGGCTTAATATGATCTTAAAACAATATTTTCGTGTCAAGTAAAATACTGGGATGTATCTCTTTAAGTCTAGTTTTCATAAATATATAGTTTGACTGTAGAGTCTTTGTAATTAAATTGTTATGAGTTTTGGACTACAGACTACTCCTGCTGCCATTTGAAATACTGGGCAGATTAGGTAACCTAAACTAGTAGTTCCTTCGTGTTGGGCTTAATGGTGAATAACTAGGCAAATTTCAGGTCTTAAATGGACACTCAAATATCTACATAATAATGTAAGTATACATAGGAGTAGGGTACTTAAGGAAGAACCTCAAATCATTTCTTGCTTGATTACCGAATTAGTTTGTGCATTAGAGATTAGGTTACATGTTTGGCATGTATTGTTGATAATACGGTAAATATGACTCGACAGGGGATTAAACCTCTTTTGAGGTACTTGATGACATTCATGTTGACATCTGTACATGATTATGCATATCACGTGAAGGAGGAGGAAAAAAGTGAGTTGAGGGTGTTATTTGCCGGGGTTGGAAGTTATCCGGCCAGGGCTCTCGTTCTCGTTCATGTCTTGATAGTACGCACTAGCTATGCGTACTACTTCTCGAAAGGAATTATTGGCGTGTCTGTGATGACGTTGGACTTCTTCTATCGAACCTGTTACATCAGTTGGTTGCGATACGAAAAGTCTCTCGCACTCAGGGAAGGTTGGCTCGTGCATGAGGGGCATATTTGCATATTGATATTCTCGTACTTGACTTATATTTGTCTTGAACTTTTTTTGTATTGTTTGGTTATTCTTGGCGAGATCAAGTTAATATTTAGGTCTTGCTTGTCATTCTCGTATATGTTCTTCAAGATTTCAAATCTTGCTCGATATGCTATTCTCGTTTCTTTTGAAGGCAAGTGTGAGCAGATGCTTGCATGTGTTACTCGATATGTTAAATTATTCTTAAGTACGTAGGTATCATCTGTTCAAGTGACTTGCATGTTCATACTAACTATACATAATATGATCAAGTCATGTTTGGACTTAAAAGCACCGGATACTCTACCGAGCCATTAGGCTGACCCATCCCCGATACTTTTTTTTTCTAGGTTGGGAGTCAGAGTATTTGCCAAGGGACGAAGATGACTACCTCGGGGAGACTCAAGAGTATTACGCTGGGTGAGCAATGTCTTAGTTGTTCTTCTTTTGTTTGGAGTGTAGTACTTGTATAGGAGAGAGTTGGTCTGTAATACAATGTTGTGTTCAGTCTTTCCACTTATGGACGATTGTAACGTTTAAGCCATACTTCTACTGTTTCTTTTAAGGTTTATAGTAGAGCTCTATTTATCTTAGAGGTATATATGTTAACCAACATGTTTAGCGTTGCGCCCCTTCCGGAGGGTGTGACATTTAGTGGTATTAGAGCTGTAGTTGCTTGGAAGCCAGGCTAAGATCTTCGGAATTGATTAGTTTATTAATTTGAAATTCGGTATGGCCTAAACATATTTGTTTTGCCTGTTCAGGTATGATATATGGCGGGCCAGAGAGAGGAAAGTACTGTGGGCAAGGTACACAAGGAACTGATCCTAATTTCCAGGAGATCATTAGGTTAGTTGGATGTATAGCCAATGCCTTAGAATATTCGCAAAATAGTCAGCAGCACACTCAGGTTGGTGAGAGTTATTAAGTGAGATCCGCTATAGCTACTGATGATCTGACCTTGTTTGAAAGATTTGTTAAGCTTAAGCCTACTGTATTCCCGGGTGGCGCTAATTCAGATGAGGCAGAGGAATGCATAAGCAATAATGAGAAATTATTTGAGAAAATGCAATTAACTCCTGCACAGAAAGTTTCTTTGGCTACTTTTTATTTGAGTGGGGATGGGGGGTTTTGGTGGTAGACGATTGATGCAAAATGGATAGTCGGTAATGTGATAAGAACTTGGGATTTGTTTATTACTGAATTTAATAACAAGTATATTACAGCAAGTGTTAGAACATATAGAGAATTGGCTTTCCTATAACTTGAACAGAAAAACAAGATTGTACAAGAATATGAAAATGAATTTACTGCTTTAGCTCGACATGCTTCTTATTTGGTTGAGGGTGGTGATAGGAAAGCTAGAAAATTTGAGACTGGCTTGAATCCTGGCATACAGGAAGCTATAGAACCTCTTAATATCTTTGATTATCACGAGATTATAGATCGGGCACTTACTATTGAGAGGACTTTGAGGTGTACAGGGGCAAAGAGGGCACATATGAGTTTATCTACGCGACCGGTGCCACGGTGGCAGGCAGGAAGATTTCCTTCAACATCTGGTGATAGGAAATTTTTTAGAATAGATATGAGGAGTATGGCGTATACACCTAGACCCCAGACACAGGGATTTATGCCCCGACCATTTATAACTGGACCACAACCTCAGCCTAGGCTTGGAGTGAGGCCTGCTCAGTATATACCACATTAATAATAGCCTGTACAAGCAGTTAGTCGATATTGCACATTTTGTGGTATAACTGGGCATACAGAAGAGGTTTGTAAGAAGAGAAAGGGGACATGTTTTGCACGTGGGGCACAGGGGCATCAGATGAAGGATTGTCCTAAAAATAGAGGATCAGTGGCTACTACTGCTGAGGACGCATCTGGTACTAGTATTGGTACCGGTAGAAGGGTGAATAAACCTACGATAAATGCTATAGCATTTGCACTGGAACAAGATGAAGTATAGCGATCGCCTGCAGTTGTTGGAGGTACTGTTCTAATTTCTTGCACTTTGGCTAGATATTGATTGATCCTGGCTCTACACATTCATATGTCGCATCACATTTCTTACATCATTTGCCTATGATGTCAGAGTCTTTACCTTTTATGGTCAAAGTCAGTACCCATGTGGGTGATTCTTTATATACAGATAGAGTGTACAAAGCCTATGAGATTAACATGAATAACCATGTACTGCATGCTAATTTGATTGCACTGCCTATGCGGGAGTTGGATGTTATTTTGGGTATGGATTGGTTATCCCACAATCATGCTAGTGTTGATTGTTTTGCCAAGATTGTTATGTTTACTTTACCTGATCAGTCGGTATTCATGTACATGGGTGATAAAAGTCCAACTGTTGTCCCTAATATTTCTGCCTTACGTGCTCAGAAGTTACTTGATAAGGGTTGTGTGGGATATATTGTGTATGATATTGACTGTTCGAAGACAGTGACTAGGCTGGAGGACATCCCTATTGTCCAAGAATATTCAGATGTATTTTCTCAGGACTTGATTACTCTACCACGTGATAGGGAAATAGAATTTGTTATTGAACTTGTTCCAGGCACTGCACCTATATCTAAAGCTCCCTACAGAATGGCTCCTGCTGAATTGAAGGAGTTAAAGGTGCAATTACAAGATTTACTTGATAAATGTTTTATTAGACCAAGTACTTCACCTTGGGGTTCGCATGTCTTATTTGTTAAGAAAAAGTATGGTACCTTACGTTTATGTATCGACTACAGACAGTTAAATCAGGTAACCATAAAGAATAAATATCCATTACCCCATATCGAGGATTTGTTTGATCAATTGCAAGGAGCTAAGATATTTTCCAAATTGGATTTGAGGTCAGGTTATCATCAGTTAAAGGTGAGGGAGCATGATATCCCTAAAACTGTTTTCAAGACTAGGTATGGTCATTACGAATTTCTAGTTATGTCATTTGGGGTTACTAATGCACCCGCGGCGTTTATGGATTTGATGAATCGCATATTCAAACCATACTTGGATAGTTTTGTGGTAGTCTTTATTGATGATATTTCGGTTGATTCTTGGGATACCCAACAGCATGCTCAACATCTCAAACTTGTTTTGCAAACCTTGCGGGATAAAAAGTTGTATGCGAAATTTGAAAAGTGGATATTTTGGTTGGAACAAGTTACTTTTATGGGGCACATTATATCAGGTGCAGGAATATCAGTGGATCCAGCTAAGATTGAGGCTGTACAAAGTTGGAAAACGCCTTCAACAGTATCGGAGATACGTAGTTTTTCGGGGTTAGCCGAATATTATCGTAGATTTGTTGAGGGATTTTCTAAAATTGCCGATCCATTATCCCGTTTGATTAAGAAGAAATTAACTTTTATTAGGGATGATAAATGTGAGAATAATTTTCAGGAGTTGAAACATAGATTGGACAGTGCAACCATTTTGGTTCTGCCTAACAGGAATTATAATTGGATTAATTACTCACGGCACCCCTGAGGTTTATCCTAAATTACACACGGACCCCCTTATCTTTTGAAAATTACACTCCGCTCCCCCAGGTTTGTACCCGCATTTCACGGAGCCCCACAAAATTGACCGGGACCCTAACTCCGTCTAAAGATTCCCTGACACCTTACTTTTTTATTCCCAAACTACCCTCCCTTTCTTGAATTAAACCTCCCTTTGCCTTTTAGGTTTTTCTTCTTCTTCTGTTATATCTTTTTTTTATAACTTTTACCAACAGTGATGTTGTACAACCAACAATGCATGTTGTACAACCACAACTTCACACTGTACAACCAATAATGCAGGAACAAATGGGGTTGCTGGCTGCTCTTATTTCACACATCACTAGACCTGGCAAACGGGTATACCCGCCGGATTCGGGCAAAATTCGGTCGGGTCTGGTAAAGACGGGTTGGACATATTTTACCCGGGTTTTTTCGGGTAGGCATTTTGAGAACACGTACCCTACCCTTGCGGGTAGGGTACTACCCGCGGGTAACTTAATCATTTTTTGATTATTTGTTTTTTGGAATAAAAAAATTTAAAAAACCTACAAACTATACATATTTTGACCTCAAAATCTCCATCAATTCATTACACAACGATCTACACATCAATCTGAACATCCTTCAATCAAAACAACAAAATAAAGATCTGAAAATCTTCCATTACACAACGATCTACACATCAATCTGAACGTCCTTTAATCAAAACAAAAAAATAAAAATCTGAACATCTTCCAATTAAAAAAAAATCTGAATCTTTCAATTGAAAAAAAAATCTGAACCAACAACCACAACTCCACAAGGCGACGGAGTGACCGATCGGGGCAACTGAGCGACGGAGTGATGGATCTCTGGCGACTGTGCGACGGGGTGATGGATTGAGGGTGACGGCGAGACGGGGTGACCGATCAGTGGCAAAGGGGTGACAGATCGGTGGCGACGATGTGACAGAGTGACGACTTGGTGGAGGAGATGCGCTAGATCCGGGAATGACTGAACGATGTGGCACCATGGGTGGAGTAGGGTGGTCGTGTTTGGTAGATCTGTGAGAGAGTGAGGGACTTGAAAAAGAGGACCTGTGAGAGTGAGAGAGACTTGAGAGTTGAGATGAGGGGCGGCGGAAGTCAGAAAAAGAGAGAATGAGAGTTGTTAGCCCTAAAAGGTATATATATACTCACATAACCGGAGAAACCCGAGTACCCGGTAACCGACCCAAACTTACCCGAATTTTACGGGTCGGTTCGGGTACGGGTCTAATTTCGGCGGGTATTGAATATTGGTACCCGTACCCGGCATTTTGGACCGGGTACGGTTTGGGTAACGGGTATGGACATCATTTTTCCAGGTCTACACATCACCATCCATCACCGCCGGCGACACCTTCCGACACACCTCCGGTGACATCCCGATGACCGTGTTGGCATCACGCACTACCCTTGCGTATCTACTCATCACGCCGATCCACCACGCCGGCCTCTACCTCCCAACGAAAACCACCCACCCAAGACCCACACCGCCAGCAACACACATTGTCCATGCCAATCAACTATCCCCATCACCACGACCCACCACCACTGGCCACCACCTCCCCATGAAGATAAACTACAACCACCCACAACCACATCGGCGCACCCAAGGCCGCTAACCTCACCAAAGGCCATTACAGGTGACACCTTCGGCTGCCTAAATCAGTTGCCCACCAATACCCATCCACAACCGACACCGGCACACCGACAACCACAGCGGCAACTGATCCCTATTCCTAAAGGTTACAAAACATACATATACAATCTCGCACGCCGAGGATAGCCAATAAGTTAGGTAGAGTTGACTCGTCAATCTCGTTCATTTTCTTCTTCGACTCGTCCATCTTGCGTTCGTCCTGAGCCACCTCATCTTGCATTTCTGTCTCCACCGCCTCCGACTTCTTCGCTTCGGCCCTCCTGCCGTATCTCACCGCCTGATTTCGCCGAAACGGCGGCGCACGAGCAGATAAAGACTTAGGTAGAGTCGACTTGTCGGCCTCGTTCCGGTTGTCCTGAATCTGCATTCCCATCGGCTCCCGCTCGGTAACCTCAGCACTCCTGCCGTCTCTCACCTCTTGATACCGGCGATTCGGTCGAAAAGATAGGGTGCGCGTAGGTATCGACTTAGGGCAAGCCAACTTGTTGGCCTCGTTCAGCATGTCTTGAAATTTTTCCCCCACCCGCTCCGGCTTGCTCGAACTGGCATTTAGGCTGTTCTTCGCCGGTTGATGCCGGTGAGTGCTCGAATCCGGCGTCGTGCGATTGGAGGAGGAGTTGGGGACACTGGTCACTCCGTCGTCGTTCAGCTTTTACTGCTGCTGGTGTTGCTGGAGCCATCGGTCTTTGAGGTGTGCTAGCGAGACGTAGTTGGAGGGAAGCGATGGATGCTTCTTCTCCTCAGGGCCTTCCATTGTCATTTCAAGCTTCTAAACCACAAAGATCAGCTCCACCTGCTAGATATTACCCGTGTATGCCAGTATCTTAGCGACAAAATGATGCGTAAACAACCACATAGGAGCGCATACAATGTGTACTTATATACAAGGGCATAAATGTTTTTTTATGTCCAGCCGTTAATACCGTTAAAGAAAGTTAGATTTTAGGAGCGGAGTGTAATTTACAAAGATAGGCGGGTCCGTGTGTAATTTAGGACAAACCTTAGGGGTGCCGTGAGTAATTAACCAATGATAATTTTGTAATATACAGTGATGCATCTCACAAAGGTTTGGGTTGTGTGCTTATGAAAAGAGGTAAGGTAATTGCTTATGCATCACATAAATTGAAGCCATATGAAGAGAATTATTCTACCCATGATCTAGAGTTAGCAACTATTGTTTTTGCTTTGCATAAGTGGAGACATTATCTGTATGGAGCAGTATTTGAGGTCTACACCGATCATAAGAGTTTGAAATATTTATTTTCACAGAAGGAATTGAATATGAGACAACGTAGATGGATGGAATTATTAAACGATTACAGTTGTTCTATTTCATATCACCCAGGTAAGGCTAATGTGGTTGTTGATGCCTTAAGCCGAAAGAATGTGATTGCTAGTTTAATGCTTAAGGAATGGGATATGTTGACTGATGTGTGTGATTGGAGGCCGCGTGCAACCAGAACGGGATTTTTATTTGCTAATATTAAAGTTTGTCCTGCGTTAATGCAACTGATAAAAGAAGCTAAGGGAAAGGACCCAGAGTTGCAGAAAATTAGAACGGAGGTGGAGCAAGAGTTGCAACCTGAATTTTCATTATCTTCTGAAGATATATTGAGATTTAGAGATCGTGTTTGTGTACCAAATGATGCAGATGTTAAACATGAGATTTTGAAAGAAGCACATCAGAGTAAGTACAATATTCATCCGGGTAGCACTAAAATGTACAAAGATTTGAAATCACATTATTGGTGGAGTGGTATGAAAGGTGATATAGCTACATTTGTTTCAAAGTGCCTAACATGTCAACTGGTAAAGGCAGAACATCAAAAGCCGGGTGGTTATTTACAACCTCTATCTATTCCTGAGTGGAAATAGGAGCACATAACCATGGGCTTTGTGACATGTTTACCGCAGACACAGGACGGAAATGATGCCATTTGGGTAATAGTAGACCGTCTTATTAAATATGCACATTTTCTTACTCTGTATTTGAAATTTTCCATGGAAATACTGGCTAAGTTGTATATCGATGGGATAGTTTGTTGTGTGGGGTTTCTGTTAGTATTGTTTCCGACAGGGATCCACATTTTACTTCTCAATGTTGGCAAGATTTTTAAAGGGCTATGGGTACACAGTTGGCCTTGAGTACAGCCTTTCACCCTCAGACAGATGGTCAGAGTGAGCATACTATACAAACCTTGGAGGATATGTTAAGAGCTTGTGTGATAAACTTAGAAGGTAGTTGGGATTCACATTTACAAACCTCCGAACACGTGTCTGACACCTCTCAGCGGTGTTCATAGATATTGATTTAATTTATAATTACCGGACACCGTGTCGGACACCTCTCGAAGAAGTGTCGGACACCTCTTGAAGAAGCGTCCACAAGTATAAAGCAAATCGGTGTCGGTGTCGATCGGGCGCAGTGTCCGTGTCTGTGCTACCTAACAGATATCTCAATCCAATTGGGTCTCATCCTTCGTCAACAATCTCAACTCTCAATTCTCAATGCACAGTTAACAAAATTATATAAAGAATGAAAATCGATATAAAGCACCGACACCTCACATAGGGTGTCGGTATGGTGTCCGACACCTACCGACTCGTGTTCGACACCTCCGGACACATCTCTGACACCTACCGACTCGTGTCCGACAACTCTGGACACGTGTCCGACACATCCGGACACGTGTCGAACACCTCCGGACACGTATTCGACACCTCTCAGCGGTGGCCAAAGACATTGATTTAATTTTTAATTGACAGACATCGTGTCGGACACCCATTGAAGAGGTGTCGGACACCCTCTTGAAGAGGTGTCCACAAGTATAAAGCCAAAATGTGAAATGTTTCGGTGTCGGTGTCGATCGGACGCGGTGTACGTGACCTACCGACACCTCATCGATACCTCCGGACACATGTCCGACACCTCTCAGCGGTGTCCATAGATATTGATTTAATTTCTAATTACCGGACACCGTGTCGGACACCTCTCGAAGAAGTGTCGGACACCTCTTGAAGAAGCGTCCACAAGTATAAAGCAAATCGGAGTCAGTGTCGATCGGGCGTGGTGTACATGTTCGTGCTACCTAACAGATATCTCAATCCAATTGGTCACATCCTCCGTCAACAATCTCAATTCTCAATTGTTCCAATGCTCAATGAACAGTTAACAAAATTATTTAAATAATGAAAATTGATATAAAGCACCGACACCTCATATAGGGTGTCGGTATGGTGTCTGACACCTATTGACACCTTCAGACACATGTCCGACGCCTACCGACACGTGTTCGACACCTCCGGACACGTGTCTGACACCTCTCAAGATGCTTCTAAGAACTTAAACTGTTAAAAAATAGGTCCAACAATATATATCTTGTTTTAACACACTCTTTCACATGTAAGCTTTCGATTTCTCGTAGAGAGACAAATTAAGGTGCACAACCGCCAAGTGCACAAATAATCAGAGTGTAAATTGTGCTATTGGGGAATGGGGTTTGCAAATATTCAGGTGGGAAGAATCGAATTCAAAACCTTGTGAAAATCAGATATCTGATAATACCATGAGAAGTTACCATATGTTCCGAAAGCTTAAGGATTTAAACAATAGCTCAAGCATTGTATATCATGCATTAAGAAGTGTATGATCTTATTTTGGTGTTCTAATGAAATAGAGCATCACAAACATAACATCGATCCTCATATGCATTTCAAACAAATCTAATGTTTACTCTTTTGAAAACCTTGAAGTATTGCCACATTCTCTTGTATTTTTTATTTTTACAATCTGTTAGAGAATACAAATGGGCTCCCTGATCACATTTATGAAGAGAGAGAGAGAGAGAGAGAGCGATGACAAGGGAGTTGTGTTCAGCAGTGCGCCTTCGAGCTTTGGAGTTCCCCATACACTCCTCTCATGTAATACTCCTAAAACCATATCCTACTCTCTCTCCCACATACACACATACAGCTGTGCGCCTTTGTTCTTGACTTTTATATGTGTGGTTTTTGATCGAATTAGCAACTTAAAGTCACTCCAATTGTCAAGTACTCTGCACTCTCATTTTTTGCTAACCGATTTTACCTGTCCCTTTTCCAGGTATGGCATGAAACTATTTCTTTTAAGGTCACTAGCCTTTTAATGGTTTCAAGCATTCATGGACATGTTACTAGAGGGATGCAACTTTAATATAGTCAATCTTTCGAGTTAATTCTCGTAGTTAATGTCGTACATAGTATGGTCCCAAAAAAAATCAAGAAAAAGGATAAAGCATGCCTATCTAATTTAATTGGTATACAAAATATATGGTCCCAAATTACTCTTGAATAACTGAATGTTAAGACCCTAAAAAGCTTGCAGGTTGAGGAGGTCATAGATCACTAAGACGACAAGAACAGAGCCTGCTGCATACACCTCTAGAATTTTGTTTTTCTTCTTGCTTTCACCATGTTTTTTGCCTTCCCTATGCAAGCCTGCTAACAACCGGATAAGTTTTCACCCTATAATTTTCTCTCTGACTCAATATTGTGTTGGTAAAAGAGGCCTTGTTTCGCACAAATTATATGTGACATACTAATTGGGAATCTTACAAAAGTCTACAACGTCATAGAAGAACAAGCCTGTAGCTCCAACATATAAGACTCATTTGTCAATCGAATTTTATAACCGTCAATTTCTGGCGATTACCTTCCCATACCAAGGTTTAGAACCCAAGACACAATTTTTAAAAATCAATGGTTTTCTTTACTACCTATGTACATCCAACCTTATTAGAATTTAACACATTATAATATTATCTTCCGTGGTGCGGTCAAGGGGTTTCAAGGCTAAGCATATATGATAAATATCTCTTGCATTAAAAATCATAGGTTGTATGCTACACTAAAAATCATCTAATTAGGTCTAGATAGTAAATCCCTTTCTTGTATAGTAAGAAATTAATTAGGTCAACAAACCAGCACACAAAATATCTGCATTGAAATGAAACTGTAAATAGTAAAACATTGGAATATGTTTCTTAAACCCTCGAATATTCACTTACCGGAGTTACAGACTACGCCGGAGTTGGCCGGAACTCAAAGAATTTTTTGGGTATGCGCGGTCGGAGTTGCAAACTACGCCGCCGAAGGTGGCGCGGCGTCTGCGGGAAGACGGGGGTGTCGCCAGAGGTGGGCTACTGTAGAGGAAGTCATCGGAGTAAGAAGGCCGGTGGAACGCCGGTGAGAAATAATCAACAGAGAGAGAGAGAAACGGGAGAAAGAAGGGGATATGAGATTTAAGAGAGGACTTTTAGCGACGGGACGATGCCGTCGGTAAAAGACACCTTTCACAGACGGAAGTTTTAGCAGACAGATCTGAGCTTAAATGTTTTTTAAAAATCATCAAAATTCTAAAATTCTAAAAAATATTTAGCGACGGTAACATTTGTCGGTAAAAGTCCGTTGGCAAATACTTTTAAAAAAGTTTTAGCAACGGAAGTTTTATCAACGATAAAACCAGTCGCTGAAAACTTTTTTAGCGACAGAATGCATCCGTCGCTAAATCTGTCTTTTCTTGTTGTATAAAGCCTTTCGTTACAAGTCTTGCCTTGTATCTTTCACCTTGCCTTTGGCATTTTTCTTTGCCTTGAACACCTACTTTACTCCAATTGGTCTTTGTCCTTTGGGAAGATTGTCTAGCTCCTAAGTTTCATTTTTTACAATTGCTTGGATCTCCTCGTCCATAGCTTGTCTCCAATTTTTGTCTTTCATAGCTTCTTCAAAGCTTATTGGTTCAATATCTGTGAAAAGACAAAACAAAGTAACATTGTCTAATCCTTCAGTTTCATCATATATATAGATCTTGGAGACATCTCATTCTTTGTGGCCTTTCACTTGAACTTCCTTCGGATGAGAAAGGCCATTTGGATGAGGTGGCGACGAAGGTGGAGTAATAGGCTCCAAAGGTGTTTCACTTTCATGATCTTCTTCAATGGGATATGGAAAGAAATCATAAGAACTATCATCTTGAGAATTCCAATTCGACGATCCTTCTTCATCAAACACAACATCTCTACTAACCACAATCTTTCCATCATTAGGGTTATAAAGTTTGTAACCTTTAGAGCTCGAGTCATAGCCAATAAAAAACATATTTCTTGCTTCTATCATCAAGCTTGCTTCTTTCTTGATCGGGCACATGTGCATAGGCAATGCTTCCAAAAACTCGCAAATGGGCAACACTTGGCTTCACTCCACTCCATGCTTCTTGGGGTGTTTGATCCATGACACTTTTGGTGGGGCATCAATTTGACACATTAACTGCACAAGATACAGCTTCGGCCCAAAATTCTTTCGGCATCTCCTTACTTTTCAACATACTTCGAGCCATATTCAAGATTGTTCTATTATTCTTCTCAGCCACGCCATTTTGTTGTGGCGTTCTAGGAACCGTTAAAGGACGACGAATACCATGTGATTCACAGAATTTATTAAATTCGTTTGAAGTGAATTTGCCTCCTCTATCCGACCTTAAGGATTTTATCTCATAGCCACTTTCTTTTTCAACAAGTGCTTTAAATTTTTTAAATGCCCCAAAAACTTCAGATTTTTTCAGTCTTTCGACTAAAATCATCAATGAAAAGCAAGAAGTAATTATTTTTACCGAATGAAGAAGGCTTGATTGGTCCACAAACATCTGTATGAACTAATTGAAGTGGCTTGGTTGCTCTTGAACTTGCTTCTTTCGGAAAACATTTCCTTGCATGCTTACCAAGAAGGCATGCTTCACATAATTAGTTGGGATGATTTATCAAAGGTATCCCTTTCACCATGTTCTTCTCACCCAAAGCTTTGAGTGCTACAAAGTTCAAGTGTCCAAATCTCATATGCCAACGCCAAATTTAATCTTTTGCACATGCCTTCAAGCACTTGGGTGCATCCATCTTGAGATCCAACAAAAACATTATATTCCTTGACATGGATACTTTGACAAGCAAGTTAGCATTTTGGTCGCTTAGGAAAAGACTACGATTTTTCATGTGAATTTCATAGCCCTTTTTCTAAGAGTTGTGGACCACGAGTGTTAATTGCCCCCCTCCCCAGATTACTGGGATGTTTAACGGCATAGATGGTTGGGGGAGAGAGAGAGAGGTACATAAAACAAGAGATATATTGACGATTGCCAAGTTATAAACTGGAAATGACCGGCCAAGACAACATTATTATAGTACTAAGATATAGGTATGCATCAAGAGGACGACAGTATTATAGATTAGATCATCAGCCGGGGAATAAAAGAACTGCATTTGAACGTGTATAGCAGCAGTTGGAGCGCTGAGAGATGGAACAGTCGATAGCAGTGCCGGACAAATTGTTACAAGAGACCACCTCTTTAGGTAGGTTTCTTCTGAGAGTAGTTATGGCTCGGTTCAGCTGACACTTAAAATCAGGGACTTTGCTAGTGTAAGCCACGAGAGAGTTGTTCACCTGGGACAAGAGATGATTACTAATGGCACCAGGGTTAATATTGCTTTTTGCCAACACTTCGAGAAGATTTAGCTTATCGTGCAGTTGCATTGCTAGGCCGAAGTACGCCTGTTGAGGATAAAGATTTAGTGAACAAGTCCCATGCTTTTTCCATTCATACAACCAAAATCCCTTGCTGCTGCCGGGATTGTTGAGATTGGGCCAACGAACGGTGAGATTTTGGATATAGACCGGATCTTGCAAAAAAAAAAATATTTGATAGTTAAGAATTCTAACTCAAAAGGATTGATGGTAAAGCAAACTATCGCTACCTTAAACACCTGAAAGCCATGAATGGTAAGGTTTTAATTAGTGCACAAGGGTTCAATTGGCAGTAGGTGCTCGGCCACTTCTGTACAAGCTTAAAGAAATAAAAGGCAGATTCATGGTATGGGGGTAAAGTGACAAGAGTAAGTGTTCTCAGAGGAAAGAAGAGCGAGGTAGTATTGTTAGCCATGTTTCTAGCTAGATTACTTGCATGAAAAGCTCAACAATGTGGCTCTATTTATAGAAGAATCAGTCTGGTTGATGACCCCAAAAATTATCGATAATATATTGGTAAGACTCACTTCAAAATTATATCTAAGCACCTTTTATTTGGTAAGGTTTATGGAATCATTTCCGACCTCCATAGGAAAGTTCTGGTAACCAGTCTCAGCAGGGCTGTCGAATTGCTTATAGTGCTCGAGTTGATTATATCCCAATAGGTGAGGCTTACGCTCTAACTAACCTAGCCTACATGATCTTGTTTAGAAAAATATATCCTCATCATATCATAGTAAACCAATATATGTTTCCCCTGATTGGGAACAAAATCTTTTCTGAGATTGCTAATATACATATCTACGCATCATTGCTTTTCACGGTTAACAATATCACTTCATGAGTGATATGGGTAAAAAATACACACCAACGGGAAGGTGCCACTTGTCACCGTGAGGTGGCACCAACACTGCTCCTTGATTCTTAGAGATGTGGGAGTGGCACTTGCCCACTTTTCCATTATCCCACTATCTCCTTATGAGCTATAACTGCTCATTAAAACCACGTAACCTCCCACTAACGAGGAGAACTACCCATTATGTCAAGTAATCGACCCTTTAATATATTCCTATAAAATGGAAGTGAAGTGGAGAAAAAAGGTAAGTTCTAACTATCTAAGTTATTTTCAGATACTCTCTCAAAATTGCTTACTGACTTAAACATCGGAGACTCTCCGCCAGAGCCCCCTCCGGGGTCCCGGCGCGTCACCGTTTGCTTGTGTTATGCTTTGCAGGTCTACTCGCGTGCTCGTATGGTCCCAACCGATGCTCATTCGGTCCTGGTCAATTTTTGGCCACAACATTTTGGCGCCATCCGTGGGACCCGACTAGCTAGGCAGATTTGGAAGCAAACATGCCAGCAAAGAAAAACATGGAGTTTAGGACGCCGTAAGGCAGCACCAGCGGCGCTCGTGATGGTCAGCACACAATCGGAGGCCATTAATGGCATTACCAGCCATCGATGCTCAGTGCCTTGCACCATCAGCCGCACAACAATTAACGTATCCGTCGATCACCGGATAATTACACAGAAAAATAACACAGAAGACAGAGAAGCACTGCGACTGTACGCCACCATCGGTGGCCATTGTCGCCAACCACAGTGTCGATAACTCCCCTTCCAACCAAGGACATCAGTGCCACCAGAACCATGGCCTCCACTGCCAATTCAGTCGTCGATAGAGCAAAGGCAAAACAAAAAAAAGGGAATTTTCAACATCGCCGCACACAATTGCCGATGTTTCTGTTCGGCGGTGCTTCGGCAACTAGACCGTCACCACGCATAGCAATGGGTCCATCCAGAGCCGTGGGTTTTTTGTCTTCCATTAAACCCAACTCTCGCCACCACAATCTCCTGCCGTTCTGTTGTCCACCGCTCAATGGACCGCTATCATCAGTCTAGGCATCCCAACAACCATTACAGGACGCAACAATAACCACCGCTGTCGTCCCCTCACTACAACACCTATAATTACATAACGTAGCGATAACCACCATGACCACATAACAGTAACCATGGACGCAAATTAGTCTCAGCAAATGGTGAGTTGTCGGCTCCACTCTGGTCAACTCCCCACTAATTCTATTCCGTCAACTCCACGCCACAACCAACGCATCAACCAACTGCACAAACGAGGGATGCCCAATATATAGCACTGTCACCGCCATTCCCTCCGGTTATACTCCGCCGCAATGATCTGTGCATCATCCAGTTCGCGTCCTCCGGCTTGCGCTACCAGACGTATGTGCGACGCTAATGAAGCTCCCATTTGGCGAAGCGCTCTCAATGGAGGCACACTGTGCCGAGATGCTCCTCTACGGGCCAAGATTAGCGCGTCTGACCGGTGAACCTTCTGCCAGTGGAACGGTAGCAAAAAGGCTACAACCTCGCCGCCTAAATCCCTAACGCCACAACCAGCTGCCCCGTGAATTTCTGACCGCAACAAGCGGCCCCGTCAATTTCTGACCGGCAGTGCCACTTCACCTCAACCAACGGTAGCGCCGTTAAACTCGTGCTATTCAGACCCGCAACGTCACAACCGCTAGCTCCACCGCATGACCACCAGAGGCAAAACCAGGCAACGCCCCGCCAATCACAAGCCCAACAATTCGTAGGCCACCATCGGGTGAGAACAAAACCATTCCATCGCAATTGAGGGCAGTACCATCGTAATGAGCGACCGCCACCATGGGTCCTCAATCAATCGCCGCCCTAACTCCATCAATCGGCCACTACCACCCTACAATGGACCAATCGGCCAGCGTCTCGGTGCCGGAATAGCCACATGTCCATTCACTGTAAAGGTTCCATTTCGGTCACTGCATCAAAGGCCCGTCACCGTAGGTTTTCATCGACAAATCGGTCGTCGTGAGTCTTCATCACCAGTTCGGCCACCGAACGGCAGACTGCTGCCTTCGCTCCGGCCCATTTTACGCCGTCACGATCAACAGCAGCGGCCATCACCAGACACACTACTTCTACCACTGCTCCGTCCATGCCTCCACCGTGGCAATCATCAAAAGGACAGCCTTCAACTGCGACTGATACCCCCCAAGGAGAGGCGACCATATTTGGATTCATTGGCGGTGACCGTGGATGACTCTTCGGTGGACCGTGACCCTCATGGCGGTGTTGATGTGGCGAGGCAACTGCTGCCCCTTTGTAAAAGAGAAATTGATGTTTATCAGGTGCACCTTTCCCTTCTTAAAGAAATTATGTTTTAACCCCATAATTTTGCAAATTTTTGGTTCTTGACGACAATTAAGATTTATTTAAATCTTATAATGTGCTTTATAGCCTGCACATGAATGGCCATATTCGTAGCTAAACGTTGTATGCACAAAACTGTTTGTACACGGCATATACTAAACGGCTATGATTTCGAGAATCGGCACGCTTAACATATGCCTGCATATTGCTTAAATACTTTAGCCTAGACCTATTCATTCTTTGGTCTAGCATCGCCCAATTGCTTCAATTGACTAAACACTTTCAGTCCATCCGAGTGCTAATAATTGTTCACTATGCCTCGCTTGCGTCATCCAATATGACACAACTGTCTAACTGACAGAGTAATAATGGTGTCACAGAATATGATTACTACCAGTTTAGTGCTAAAATGTAGTTGCATTTATCAGCTCATGCACTCTCTTGTTATATTTTCCCGTAACATGTTTTTCCCTGCCACGAGGATTTACACTGCACCCACAAAGTTCTTTTTATTTGATATATGCAACTTAAAAAGCCTACAGTTATAGCCTAACGTGTTTATCACATGTTCGTCGCTAAAAATAAGAGTTGTGATTTCTAGCCCCAGCATGCTTAGCATACACTTTTGTATTGCTTAAAAATTATGGCCTAGACGTATTCACTTTTTGGCAAAGCGCCTTCAGGCCATCTAAGTGCTCATAATTTTCTATTATGCCTCACTTGCGACACATCGTAACTAACTAATCGACAAGGTAGTAATCGTGTTGCAGAGTAGATTATTACTATCAGTTTAGTGCTAAAGTATGGCTGCATGTATTAGTTCATATGCTTTCTTGCTATATTTTCCCATGACATGTTATAAGGGTTTATACTTCACCCTACTTCATACTTGAAGAAAATACACAGCCCCTGATGCTTTAGTTACGCTAAGAGCATTAAAGGCAGCATCCTGCCCGCCAAGCATCATATGTTGACTTGTGAAATGGAGACACACACACACACACACACACACTAACACTAAACTGATAACCGCGAGAGCGTCACAGCCTATGATTATAGCTTTGTCAGTATGTCTAGCAAATTTGAGATCTCATGCCCGTATTCTTATTTGCCACACTGTTGCACATTGCTACACAGGGTATTGACAAAATGATGCAACGTCTTTATTAGTCATCTAGTCGCATCTTGCTCTGATGGTCTCCACGTTTGCTACTTGCTTGGACAAACCATGGTCCTCTTAACTTTATCTGCTCATCTAGCTAAGCAGACAGACCGCACTCCCTAGCTTTATCTACTTATCTCACCGACCCGGCAAACAACTGTTCTTTTTACGAACATGCCCTACACAATGACTAAGAAGCCATCTTAGCACCTATGCCTTCTTAGTCAGGGGGGCTACATGTATATAATACTACGTCCCTCTTGCATACCACTCTTGCACCGAACTGCACTCCTCCTCATATGATAGCTGAGCAGTGTGACCTGCTCGTCACCACTCATACCATATAAGAATCTATCAAGCAGTTGCAAGCCTTGGTCAGTCGTCCCTCTCGAATGTATCAAGCACTACAAACCACCACTTATTAACGTCAACATATTCAATGACGCATTGACGCCTCACCTAACCTCCTCATCATCACGCTGAGAGTAGCTACACCCAATGTCGAAGGTCACCCAAACACCGAATTCGAAAATAATCTCGCCTTGTGCATCACAAGAATAACCAAAACCGTTGCAATAACCACATCACTTTTTTTCTAACTGACGAGGAGCGTCGTCATCCTAGGAATAAACAGCCTAAGAAGAGATTATGAGGCTCACTTGTTAGTACCTGAGTCGTACTCTAGCCACTTTCAGGACCAACACTTTGAGAAGCTCAACATCACAACGCAAGTTATCACTCAGCACACCTTCACTAAGGACGTTTGCGTTGGTCTAGCCTAGCACCCGTGCTTATCTCTATAAGAGTCGCCTAAAACTTGGTCTAACTGAGCACTCATACTCCTTTCTTGAGGAGTCACGTAAGCCTCGCAGAGTAGAGATCCTTTGAATTCCTAGCTCACTGCTCGCTAGACTGAGCAGAAGAGCTCTGATGGACTATCTCTGTTAGATTAAGCAGAGATTTTTCGGATTCCTAGCTCCTTACTCGTCGGACCAAGCAGAAGAGCTATGATAGACTCATATCTCTGTTCGTCAGATCGAGCAAAGATCTTTCAGATTCCTAGCTCACTGCTCGCTGGACCAAGCAGAAGAGCTCTGATGGACTCCTACCTCGTTCAAAATGAAATGAAATGAGTTCTCCTTATATAGAGATACTATTAAAATTCGATGAACAGGATTTTACGACCATTGGGATAACCAGCATGTGGCGACCATCCATCAATAAAACAGGGGGGCAAATTTACCCATGTACACTTTGATGGAAACATTGGCAAAACTAAAAGAAGATACTTTAATCAAAGCATATACTCGCTCGCCCGAGTAGACAAGCGTATTTGGTCTTAGCCTCTGCCGAGCAGACGAGCGGACAGACCCATGCCTCTGCTCTAGATGAGTAGACGAGCGCCTTTGGTCTTAGCCTCTGCCGAGCAGACGAGCGCACAGACCCATGCCTCTGCTCTAGATGAGTAGACGAGCGCCTTTGGTCTTAGCCTCTGCCCAGCAGACGAGCGCATTAGACCAATGCCTCTCCTCAAGCCGAGTAGACGAGCTCCGTGATGGCCTCTACTCGGCGTGGCCGAGTAGACGAGCCCCAATAAAAGCCTCTACTCAGTCAGGCCGAGTTGACAATCCCATGTTATGACCTCTCTTCAGCTAGGCCGAGTAGACGGGCCCCTATGAAGGCCTCTACTCGGCCAGGCCGAGTAGACGAGCCCTTTACCAAAAGGAAACATTCCCACCAAAAGAGAAATACCACCTTTGGCTATAAGTTTCCAACATGAAACACTGCTTCGATGCTAAAACATGGAATGAGGAGCACATTAGACCCATCTGCCTCTACTCGCCCAGCTAAGTAGATGAGCTCTATTTGAGGTCTAAGCCTCTGCTGGCAAAGTCGAGCAGACAAGCACATTAGACCCTTTTGCCTTTACTCGCCCAACCGAGTAGACGAACTCTATTCGAGGTCTAAGCCTCTGCTTGCAAAGCCGAGCAGACGAGTACATTAGACCTCTCTGCCTCTACTCTCCCAGCCGAGTATACAAGTACATTAATCTCAGTCTCTTTACTCGCCAAGTTGAGCAGACGAGCGCCTTTAAGCCTCTAAGTCGTTGCTCGCTAGGCAGAACAGACCATTAGTCTCTCATCTTGCCTAGCTCAGTAGACAAGCACCTTCAGAGTCTCCCGAGCCTCTACTGGCTAGGCCAAGCCGACGAGCACACTAGTTTGTCTCTGTGCTCACGCAGCCCAGTAGACGAGCTTTTTTAAGACTCTTCTCGATCAGCTGAGCAAGATGAGTACATCCATGCTCTCTACTTGAGTAGACGAGCACGTTTAAGGCCTCTACTCAGCCAATCGAGTAGACGAGACATTTACTTCTGGTAAACTTCCAAACGCGGAGGACCCTTAAACAAGGGCCCAAAATTCGATGCTACGACAATCGTCCTAATTCCGCATTCTTACTCCCAAAAAGAATACGGAATGGGGGGCAAATGATATGGGTGAAAAATACCCACCAATAGGAAGGTGACACTTGTCACCGTCAAGTGGCACCAAAACTACTCCTTGATTCTTGGAGAAGTGGGAGTGGCACTTGCCCACCTTTCCACTATCTCATTATGAGCAATAACTGCCCATTAAAACCTGGTAACCTTCCCACTAATGAGGAGAACTACCCATTATGTCAAGTAACCGACCCTTTAATATATTCCTATAAAATGGAAGTGAAGGGGAGGAAAAAGGTAAGTTCTAACTATCTAAGTTATTTTCAGATACTCTTTCAAAATTGCTTACTGACTTAAGCATCAGAGACTCTCCGCCGGAGCCCCCTCCGGATCCCGGCGCGTCACCGTTTGCTCGTGTTATGCTTTGCAGGTCTACTCGCGTGCTCGTATGGTCCCAACCGATGCTCATTCGGTCCTGGTCAATTTTTTACCACAACAGTGAGGGAGATGTAGGGCCATTTTAGTTGGTCCTTGTTGTGAAATAACTAGTATACAGTTTGCTATCATGGAATTCCTCCAGCGTTGGCCACCAGTAACACGCAAATTGTTGTTGTAATACCCTGCACTAAGAGTAGGTTTTATGGTAAATTCCGGTAGTTTTACTCAATACTTCAGCGACAATTATAGTAACAATTATAGTAAGATATATTACTAGTGATCATTATCGAAGATTGTCGTAAGTGATATATTTGGAGATATATTTTATGGATTTGTGGTGGGCTACAGCCTTATAGAAATGATTACACAATATGGAGTGGGTGTAGAGTCTAGTTAAAAGAGGTATTTGTTAGAAAAGGCAAAGATGAAGTGGTAAGAAAATGAATGAGTGAGATGAAACAAGCGACTAATATTGGAGATGGTAGAGTTAAGCGCCTAACCAGATCGGAAATAAGAGAGATTGTCATGGCATTTTTAATGCCAAGTTAATGTTGACTTTAGTGAGGATCCATTCTAGGAAGTTAGTGAAAATAAATAAAAAGAAGAAGAAGCAGAGAGAGAACGATCGGGAATAGAACAGGAAAGGAACGAAAGAATGTGAAAGGGTGCATTATTGATGGTTCTTTTGGCTAAGTTGCAAGTTAATGTTGACTGTAGTGAGGATTCATTGTGAGAATTAGTGAAAAAATTAATTAAAAGAAGAAGAGAGGCAGACAGAGACAGAAAATAGAAATGGGAAAGGAAAGAATGAATGTGAAAGGGCGCATTGGGATGAAACAGTAGGATACAAGGTTGATTATTATTATGGTCGGATGCATTGGATTATGATATTTGAATGAGTCGAGGAACATAATTTCCTAGATGGTTGTAGGATTTCATAAAATTTGAGATAAGTGACTTTTGATCCATCTAGTGTTCTTTTACATTTGTTTATCAGTATTTTAGGGAAAAACCGTTGTTTATTAGCAATGAACTACTTTTAGTGACAATTATTTTTTGTTAAAATCAGACCAACATGTAAATCAATTTTTATGTTAGAAAACTGCGCTTTATGAATTTGGATTTGAAATGTTTTTCAGGAACAATGTACTTCCTCTTGAAAGTGTTATGAAGTGGTCAGTGGACTCTATGAGTACGTGATATGAGCAACGGTTGCACACATGGTTGCGGAATCTTTAGTGGGCTCTGCAGGGGAAGGGAGTGTGAGTACTCGGCTCTGTCAATGAGTTAGTATGTTGATCATATTCTTTTTTTTTAAAATTTCCCAATTGGGAAATATTAGAACTGCATTTCGTATATATAACCCCCGGGGAGGGGGGGGGGAGGTGAATCGAACTCGAAGGTCGCTGGAGCCCCTGCCAACTCCAACCCCTTTGGGTTGTATGTTGACTATATTTGTTATTGTCGATATGTCAAAAATAATGTCATGTTTTTTCGGCTTAGCTATTTATCTCCAGAGGTATGAGACGGTTGAATATAGTTAATTAACCGGTCACTGCTTTGTTAATTTTTTTGCAAGTAGTTTTATGTAAAAATATTTTATTGCCTATTGCAAAACTGTATTATGTAAACTACGTCACACTATTATTTTTTTGACATACTTTGATCCTGCTAGAATTTAGTCATTGGTACTTATTACTGAGCATATGTAAACTCACTTCTTATATTTAACATTTCAGGTAACAATTTCCGAACTCCACACAACATGGTGGTGGTCCTATCATTTGAATTAGAAGGTCTGCTGAATGTGGAAGTTAGAGAACCCTTTTTATGAGTGCCTGCAACGGAATTTAGCTTTGTCATAGAGGTCTATAAAAATGATCTTTGGATTACATTTCGACGTTGCTCTGTCGAATCCACTGTTAGATTCCCCTTGACAATTCCACGTTTTATCATATGCATGACCTCTGGTGCTGAATGAGTTCAGTATGTACATTGTGGAGAGAGAAAAGTGAGCGAAAAAATCAAGTATGGCCGATTTTTGCCATTGTGGAGAGAGAACTATTTTGATAAGATCATGGACTCCTCGAAATCCAGGTAGAAGGTTCATTGGTTGTGCTAAATATGTAGTAAGTTCTAAATTAATGTTAAATGCTTCTAAATTATGTTTACTTTAACAACTAATCTTGTGTTCCCAGATGTTGCAATTACTTTGCATGGTATGATCCTAAAATGTGTGGAAGGTCCATGAATATAATACCAGGGCTGCTTAGAAAGATTAAAAAGGCACATGAGCAGGAGGGAAAAAATGGCTTAGGTGACTTTGATCTGAGTTGGGGAGTAATTTGTATGCTATGGTCCCAAAAAAAAAATTCAAGATAAAAAGGGCATTTGATCATGTAATGTGATGTGTAATGTGCGTATTGTATGCACTGCATGATGGACTACATGTGATGGACTACATGTGCTGTGTAATAGATGCTTGTGCTCCTATATAATGAATTAAATTATGGATTGCATTAGTTTGTTCAAAGTAGATGTTTGTACTCCTATGCAAAGAACCATATTCAATAAAACAATCAAGTGGAGTACTTTATAATCTTTAAAACCAGTACATGGCTTAATAATTTACACAAAAGGCCATCTATGTTCTCCAAAGAGGGGCCATCTATGTTCACAAAAGGAATACTCTGTTCACGAAAAAAAGTGTGGCTATTGACAGCACAGGTTTACAAGGATTTACACCACACACACACACACACACACACAAAAGGCAATGTATGTTCACAAAAAGGCCATCTCAATTTACAGTTGAACACTATCATCACAAAAACTAGTACCCTATGATAGAACCTATAATCTGCCCTTCTACCTAGCAGGCTTCCCCTTGGTAGCCTTACCTTTGGCAACTTCTCAGCAGCAACAGCCTGACCACTTACACTCTTGTCTATTTGCAGCATTATGCATTTGAGTTTGGGTTCTTCTTCTTCTTCTAAACTTCTCCTTTGCAACAGCCTTTAGTTCAACACACCTCTTTAGCCTGTCATACTTCTGTGTAGCAGCTTGCAATGCAGATAACGACACAAACTTTCTTGTGCCTTAGCTGAATAGGACTGTGTCCACAATAACTCCACCAACCGTAACAGGTTGAGACTGAGTCTCTGGTAACATGTACCCCAGTGCTCAAGAAATATGTGTTCTTGAAGCATGGTTGAGACTGACTTACCTGCCAATAAATATATGTCATTTACTGAAAGTCAAGCCATTCATTGTGCATTGTTCATTGTCAGGTCAACACACAATCAATTAGGGCGAATGCATACCAAAGGCACTTGCTCGGGAACATTTAATGATGGGATTGTTCTTGTTATTCTTGTAGTGGCAAATGTGTAGCCTTTGCATTTCTTGTCACCTTTATTTTCTCTTGGTTGCTCCCACCTACTGCTTTCCATTTCACCTGTCACACCATTTTCTTAAGTTTTTAAATGGTTAACATTATAATATATTGAACATAAAGATTAAAAAAAGTACTCACATGGAAGTTCCTCCTCTGAAGTCTACTAGGTCCAATATTGGCATTTTGAGCTGGGGCTTGATCATTGGCAGCAGTAGCATTGGTAGCAATAGCATTGGTAGCAGCAGTAGTATTCCTTTTCACCTACTACACCACATTCTTTAGTTTGTACATGCATATTCTTTATAATACACTAAACATAAAGATAAAAAGATACTCACATGCAACTTCCTCCTCTGTTTGTAGTTTGAGTTGGGGCTTAATATTTGACAGCAGCAGCAGCATTGGCAGCAGCTGCGTCATCGATTGTGTAAGTTCTCCTATTATGACCTAGTGTCTTACACCTGTTACATTTAAATGACATATGCCCTATCTTCCTCAATTTGGTAGCAGAGGATAGTGGTGGTTGTTTCTCATCTAGCTCTCTTTTCCTTCTTGTTTTAGGCCTACCAGGCTTATTCCTAAACTTAGGAGGTTCAATTTCAAGCATCCCTAACTTTGGCCACACCTCAGGCCCATTCATTGGGTAAATCATGTGTTCATAAACTTTCATATATGTGCTCATCTTAACAATCACAAACATATAAATCTGGGTTGACCCCTTTCCGGTTCATAGCAGCAACAACATGTGAACAAGGGATTCATGTCAAATCCTATCTCCTACATGTACAAGTCATCTTAACCATATCACAATAAAACTACCCTATTCAATTTGTCATTGTAACCTGAAACGACCTTTGCCCTTCCCAGGTTGTAGTGCCATTAGCTGTATACACTTTAATCTTCTCCCACTTGTCAGCTATCTCTCAACAAAAGGGACTAGAAAGGACTTTCTGTCTCATTGCTTCCATCTTAACCATCAACCCAGGGCCCGATCCAGAAAGTGCGATCGAGGGGGGCCAAAAAGTGATTAAAAAAAATTCATTGCCTCTAACTAAATTTTTTACTATATGGATGAGTTAACGGCTGTGCAGAAATATAAAAAGAACAGTCAAGATGAGAACCATGTATTCAGGACAAGGACATTACCCACAAGGGTATACTCTTTGGTGACTTGGTTTACCTTTTTCTAAAGTAAAAAAAATGGCAAGGACAAAGCAATATACATAAGATATAAACACACATGTAAAAATTAACCTGTTTTTGGGAGAATATACAGATTTGACAAATGCGTTCACCAACATATATATTTTGATTCTTTACACATCCAGTTGTCACTTGTAAGCTCTTTCTCTTGTCAACACTCATGCGGAAGGTCCCAAAATTTGGGGGTGGTCGTCGTCCCCCCGATCATGCAGAAGGTCCACCACTGCATCAACCTTTTCATCAAATAAGTCATAATCCACTCCAGACAACTGATGATTGGCTTATCCCTAGCTGGCAGCAACCTAGCATTAAAAGACTCACACCAATTGTTCATTAAAATATCATATTTTGGAAAAATCCTAAAGTGTGATATATTCCACTGATGAGGTGGCTTCCCAATTGATTGCCACCTCACTAGCATCACTGATTGTATGCATCATATTTTGGAACTCCACTTCCCAACTTGTTTTTCCAGCTGCTAATAACAAATCCTTCATGGCCTTACCCTGATGCATGTCCCATCCTTGAAGTTACTGTATAGATGCCTTGTACAAAACCTATGCTCTGCTGAAGGAACAACAGACTCAAGTGCATTTATTAACCCATTTTGCTTATCACTCGTGAATGTCCAACCAATATCATTTGTTATTTCCAGGTCCCTAAATAACAGTTTCAAACATCAGTCCCATGATGAGGTAGTCTCACCCTCTACTATGGCATAAGCTACAGGAAACATGTAATTATTAGCATCCACACCAACAGTTGTAAGAATTTCCCCAACAATATTCTCCTTCAAATGGCATCCATGTAACCCTATGAATGGTCTACACTGCTCTAGAAATCCCCATTTCGATCCTCCAAGACATATGTATATTCTCTCAAAAATAGGTTGCCCTCCACTATTATCAACCTGTATTTCAATTGTAGAATCAAGATTTGTTCTCTCTAACTCTGTCTTGTAATCCAAAAGTTTTGCATATTGTTCTTTAAGACTGCCCTGAATTACAGAAATGACTTTCCTCCTAGCTCTATAAGCCTACCATTTAGACACACTTGCAACAAAGTCTGTTTGGACCGTTTCTGAAAAATGAAGAGTGTGACCACTTTGGATTAGCCCTAAACTTGTCAACATACTTTTTTGCAAGAGAGCTAGCGTTTACATAGTACAGGTCAAAGCTCCTTCCGCAAGTGTGTTTCTTCTGCACAGACTTTATCTGCCAGGTTGTATCATTCTGCCTTACAGAGGCATACACAAAACCAAGGGCACTCTTTACACACAACCTTAATCTTTTTCTCTTCACTCCTCTTAAAACATATCACCTTTCCATATTTCAGACCATGCATGTGAACAGCCTCTTTAAATTCACTTTTGCTTGCAAAAATTGGTCCTTCATTGAAGTCTGGATCCTTAATATGTTTAGCATCTGTAAAATCTAAAGTAGAAATATCAAACACCTCATAATTAAGTTGGGGGCCAACTATCTTCATCTAAACCATGCAAACTCTTCAGCTTATCAGAGTCACATTCTTCAGTCTCATTGCTACCAATATCAGTAAGGCCATTCTCGTTGAATACACCTCCTACTTCATAACTTTCAACAGAAGTATCGATGTTTTCATTATACATTGCATCATCTCTCTCATCATCAGAACTGTAGTCAGTGTCATGAAAAGCAGATCCACTATCACTGCCATCCTCAACATTGCCAACACCTATGTCCACCCTACCACTCAGCCCAACAATATCTTCATGCAGGTCAAGATTGTCAACACCTATATCCACCCTATCCCCATTCCACCCAGCATATATATCTTCATGCAATTGTTCATTCTTAACACCTATATCCACACTGTCCCCATTCAGCCCAACAGTTATATCTTCATGCAATTGTTCATTCTCAACACCTATATCTACACTGTCCTCATTCAGCCCAGCAGCTACATCTTCATGCAACTCAACATTTCTAACACCAACATCCACCCTATCTCCATGCAGCCCAGCTTTATCTTCATCCAAATTTAATGTTTCCTAAAAGGCATTTGTATTACCCCCAACTCTATGCACCCTTTCACTTCCATCACCCGCTTCTACTCCATCTACCCCGTCATGATGTCGGTTGTTGTCACCACCCTAACCTTCTTGGGTAGATGACAATGCAAGAACTTCTTCAGCCTCATCAAGTACACTCCCACAATGGTGTACATACATTAAAGCTATTCTACCCTCGGGTATGTTACAAGTGCACATGTTGTAAGCATCCAGATCATCTAACAAAATATGTATCCCATCCTTCAATTGTTTTTTAGGTTTAAGATAACATGCTGCTACATATGGTTCAACAACTATTTGTTTTAGGATTTAATGAATTTCAATGACCAATATCTCATTAGGATCTAGGTTGTCTATATAAGCAACTCCCCCTACATACTGTAGATTGTCTGAGATACTACTAACTAAACACCCCCCCCCCCCCCCCCCCGGGAAAAAAATGATAGTAAACATATCAGAACCATCTGCAAAAATAATATTTTATGACATTAAGCAACTTTTCAAGCCCACTCACTTAATGTAACATGTCTCCATTTCAAAGCATGTCTAAAGCATGTAAAATCACAACCTAATATTTTTTACAGTATTGTCTAAAGCATGTCTCAATTTCAAAGAACACAATCGAAGAAACAATGGTTATATGTATGAAACAAAGGCAACCTTTTCACTTCTAACATCAAATACATTTAAACAAAATGTATCATCAAACCAACCAAATTCCTTGGTTTTCATCGCATTGATATTACCAATAATCAACAAAAAAGAAGATGGAGAATGCTTATCGTAAATTGGATTGTAACAGTCGTGACTGTACTCCACAGGTCTTACTTCGTACCCGAACGCCGTCTAAACGACGACAATCACGTTTGATCGCGATCAACTTCTACCAAACAGAAGCCCTAATCTATTTCTCCCTTGATTTGATGAAGGTGAGACCCTAGATCCCCTATCGTTCCATCTACTATGTTTGAAAGAGAAGAATGTGAGAGGGTTGGTTAACAACGGTCCCCCGTTTTTTTTCCTTTAACTTGATATTCCCAAATTGCCCCCTTAAGTTCAGCCGATTAAATTTTTTTCACCGAAAATTGGCCGGAATTTGGACGGAGGGTGTTGGGAGACACACTTATGGAAGTTTGGAGTGACGGATAGTTAAAACAAATTTGTGGTGCAGAGCGGTACAGCGTGAAAATGAAGAGATAAGCTAAGGCTTATCAATAAGGGGGAAGACTATCTTCTGTTGGATATAAAAGTGAGGGGTCTCTCAGTGTGGGGGGGGGGGGGGGGGGGGGGTCGGAAGTCAGTGAGCAAAAGAGGAAAAAAAAAAGGCAATCAAAGACAGAAACAAAAGAGGGGAGAAAAGCAACCAAAGAGGATCCAGCCGGCAGCAACAGGAACGAAAAGAAAGGAGGGCTGTTTGCCTGCGGCAGAAAGGAAACAGAAAAAGAAAAAAAATGGAGAGAGAAGGAAAGATAGAAAGAGAGGAAATCATCACAAAGCAAAAATGGGATCAGGGTGAATCAGCCCATGCCTTTTCATTTCATACTTTTCTATTACTTCGTGTAAATTTTAAGTCCTTTCATGATTTATTAGGATTCGCAAAGAAATGAAACTTTTCGTAAATATATTTCTGTTTGTGTTGAATTTGTTATTTGTTGAAAATAATTCAATAAAATAAAATCTTTTTGTTAAGCAAGCACTTGAAATGAATAAGGACAATAGAAGTAAACAATTACCTTTTATAACTTGTACGAAAGAAATATTGTCCATTTACCTCCATTGCCTTTTGGAACATGAAACTTACCAAACGAAGTATCCTTAATGTCGAGTACTTCAGATGATAAGTAATAAGTTAATAGCTAGGATGAGGCTCGGACTAGGTCGCTCTCTTTAAGATGATTCGCGCCTCTTCGGATAATTACCGGTGCAACAAGATTTCAACGCATCGCCTCCAGGATACAACAGCCCAGCTTATAACTGTAGCTTCATTCGCATTTTCAGCACTATCGAATGAAGCAGAAGCTTCACTCAACACCCTTCTTTGCCCAAATTACTTTCAAAATAAACGAAACTCAAGTGTGTATATATATATATATAGTGGCAATGAAACACCTCCTTTCAACACATCACATAAGATGATAAGCTAGTCATCAAGATGATACCGCTATAGAGAGGTGTTGTTCGTAACCCATGAAAGAAAAAGCCAAAGAAAAAGGCAGGGTTCTTGAACAATGTAGTGACACAAACTTGTATGGTAAAAGTATAATTGTCACTCACCAAAAACCATCCACTATACAATGTACATATATATAGTAGCTTTAAAAATGTAACTCATGACCATTAAGTTTTCATTAAAATGTAGGTTACAAAAAGTTATAAGGATTAATTTAAAGCCACTAAAATGTAATAAAAACATACTATTAAAAACATTATAATGAGGTGTTATGGCTCATCATAACATATTATAATGAGGCACTTAAACCAATAATATGGACCAACAAAAAGATGGTAAATTTTTTTTTTCCCGCAAGTGCCCTATAGAGGATGTAAAACTAAACAAAAACTTCAAATATAGGTATTAATATTTTTATTTTTATTAAAATACTCCAACATCATGATAATCATGCTAAAGTAGAAAATCGTTAAATATTCCCACCATAAATCGTAAATCACAGAAAAAAGTTGAACAAACACTTATAGAGTTATAGATGAAGAAAATAATGCTGGTCCGGAAAAGGAACCGGAAGTATCCATCAACAATGAGCAGGCTACGGCTGGTAGTCCTCTAAAGAAAAAAAAATTAGTTGTTATCTTGGTTGAAGGAATCTTCCTCATACCCCTATATAGAATTTAAAGTCACTAAATATTTCGAGTGACTTTTATTTGGTGACGCTAAAAAAATATTGCTAAAAATAGTCGCCGAAAGTGTTAAAAAAAATCACTAGAACCATTTAGTGACTATTAATTGTCACTATATATGGAGTTGGAAGAAGATTCTTACAACCCTTGTAGCAGCCAAAATTTGTCTATGAAGCGCACTAAAGCGCTAGCAACACAATCATGTCCTCCATACTTCAACATAACAACAGATGGCATGATAAGTAACAAAGTAAACCTTGAGGCCATGATTTATATGGAGTGAATGACTCATTCAACATTACAAGCACCTCAAGTCACTGGTCCGAGACTACTCATTTTTCCTGTTATTTATTTCTCTATACATTCTGCAATGACATCTATGACCCCTTGTTTTCTTATTAGAAACAAGAAGGCATGGAAACTTCAACCTAGACCGTGGCCTAGAATTTCCTGGTACACAATTTAACCCTTGTTTTGATCAAATTAAACTTCAAGACCAAACCCAATCCCGTTTCTGCTTGTGGTTAACTGCATCTCAGGACTGACCAGGATAGCATTGAGAAGCCTAGCTAGCAATTACACAGATCTGCAAAAGAAAAAAAAGGACAGTTTAGTAGATATATACTATGTGAAAACTTAGGGCATTAGGACAGTTGGTATTTGAATGTGGTATCCTCACCAAGTTCCTGATCCCATGAAACCCTTCTCGTATCTTGACAAAAATAAAACCAGTTGTTTCATATAACAGTTTATGAAACAATGGGGTGTCTATTTTTGCTTTGGAGGTTTAAGCTATAATAATAAACATTGCAATTGTGATTGTGAATGAACCCCCGTTCTGACGTCTTTCTAATGTACGCTTATCCGCTTAAGCCGCATTTCAACCTATCCTGAAAGTGGTATATGTACATGAATAAAAAGTATAAAGGTGGACTATTAATATTATTCATTGACCTTCGAACGCATAAATATGGCGGATATATTTCTTTTTGCTTCAACCCCTTTGTAAGGTGAAATTTTCACTAAAGTCAGCTTCTATTAATATTTTTTTTTCTGAGGGTGTCATTAGCGTGTCAATTCAAAGTCAGCTTTGGATCCTAAGTGGAGACATAGATCTTTAATTCAAGGAGAAAGGTGAAAATTTTGAGAGGGTACTGTAAATGTTAGCTCTAAGCCAAAGCATTTGACTTTTGTCAATGTTGTGGTTGTGTCACCTCATGTGGAATTGTACGCGGCAAACTCATATATCCTTTGATATTAGGACTAGGCTATATTTACACCTTTCCCGGTTAAATTCATCGGTAAAAAAGTTAATTTAGGCTGGATTGTGATTGCATAGTTGTAGTCAAGAGAAAGTGTTGTTTAAGTAATTAAGGTTCATTGATTAATTGTCTTTGATACAAACGTAAGGTAACAAAAATGAAAATTCTTTTGAGGTACAGGCCTTCTTCTTGCCATTAAGTTATTACTTTGCTTACCTAAGGCAATTGAAAAATGAATAAACGTTGACCTCCCCTGAGGTTTTGGTTTATTATATGTGGATCCCTTTTAGTTTTAAAAATTACACTGTGCTTCCGTATTTTAATTTTTTTCCTACCAAAGACCCCCTTAAAGTTGTCGCTAAAACAGTGGTGATGTCAACAAAATATTATTCCATTATACCTGGTACGCTCTAAAGAGAAAAAAGATTATTAACACGCCAGTAACATATCGTGAAGTACTTGTTACTAGAAATGTGCAAGCTCTGCAAATATCTCAAAGAATATTGCCAGGTGCTTTTCATTGCCTTCAAATTAAAAATCCTGATTGACAAAGTATGGAGTTAAGCCTCGAAGGCATTGACAAAGTATGGAGTTACAGCCAATAGATTTGGTTCTTATATTAGGGTCAATCCTTGTATGAAGTTAGAAGGTCTAGAAGCTGAATCGTTGGAAAAGTATGGAGTTAAGCCTTGAAGGCATTAAAAACCGGCTGGCAATATTCCTTGAAATATTTGCAAGGCTTGCTCATTTCTAGTAGGCAGTACTTCACTATTTTGTTATTGGTGCATTGATAATTTTTGGCTTAAGAGCGTTCATGGTATATTGGAAGATCATTTGGCTCACATCATCAATGTTTTAATGGCAAAGTAACTTTAGAGGAGTCTTTGGGTGTATTTGAATCCTTGTGGTTTTCAGTTTTTAGTTTGCAAAAAACACAAAAACTAAACACATTCATTTTTTGCAAAAAGAGGTTGATATTTGGTTGAAAGTTTTTGATTTTGAGTTTTCCTTGATTATTTCCTTTTTGCAATTTCTTCCTCCAAAAACATTTCTTCTTCTCCTTGAACTCCTCTTCAACTGAACACGTCTGATCCCCCTCACCACCACCACCTTATCGTCGACTGCCACCACCACCTTATCGTCAACTACCACCTTCATGAATCGATGCACCGTCGATTCTTCATCAGCCTCGACGACAAAAACGTCAAAAGCCCTTACAACCCATAGATCTGACGACCGTGGTGGCGCTGGGCATAGGAATTTGACAGGTAACCCACAGATTTGTGGGCATAGGAAGTGGGTTGTTGTTAGTGGTCTTGTGTTGACGATCGATGGTCTATCGTGGTTAATGCATGGATTGTGGCGGTTGTGATAATCGCTACTGGTGGTGTGCTCGTGTGTAGGAGGGGGATGGTGGCCAAGTGGGTTTTTGGTGGTGGTGTTGTGACGGATGGTCAGTGGTCAGGTGGGTTTTGATGGGTCGTCGCTAGTGGTGGTATGAGCGTGTGTGGGAGGGGAGACGAAGGCCATGATAGTTGACGTGGGCCCTCTACATCCATGGGCTCCCCAAAAATGACCCAAATGTTCATCGGTGATGCCCAAATAAGAATTTTATTAAGGGGACCTTTTTTTTTTTTTGATAAAGATGAGAATAGCATTGAAATTAAAGCGCTTTGAAGCGATTACAAGGTTTTGCCAAACGGCTGAAAAGGTCACGACAATTTCGTGACTCAGAGTATACAAGAAATTAAACAACGAACCTATAGACCGTAAACTAATTACAATTAAACTGAAGCAGAGCATATCCTACACTTCAGCCTAACTTAAAGTAATATGTGTAGGCCTACAGATTATAAACAACAACAACAACAAAACAAAAAAAAAATACAAAGATTACAATGAGGAAGTACAATTACGTAGCCCTACGAAAATCGAAGGTGAACTCGATAACCAAAGGGATCGCAGCGCAAAATGAAGAGGATGTAAAACTTGCATGGGTCACCATATTTTACCGACCTTGCCACCCCCAAAACACGGCAACCGAAAAACCCAGGGAACAAACCAAAACAAACACAACCGGCTGCTATCGGGCAACAAACCAAACAAACACAGCAGGCTAAGCAGGACTGTAAACCATCCCCCCTAGAGCAGGTTACCCTATACCCCCTCCCCCCTCCCAAGGCCCCACCCCCCACCCCCCACACACACACGCGCCCAAACCCCTATGCCCCCCCGAGGCCTTATCCCCCCCACCCCCCACCCGAGGACAACCCATTCTTAAACCCAAAATGCAACCCCTCCCCCCCACCCCCTTCCTGCTTTTGAGCCCCCACTGCTGCCAGAAATTTCTGCCCCCGCCGGTTGTTTCCGGCCGCCGCCGGTGGGTTTTCGGTCGCCGCCGGTGGAGATCCGGCCACTGTCGGAGTTTAAGACAAACACCCTAGCAACGACAACCTCGTCAATCAAGCATATTATTGAGCACGATCACCCAGAGCCTGTAGATCCCACGCTCTGCCGGCAGGATTCCGGCAACCGCCGGTGAAATCCCGGCCACATCGATTCGGTCTAAACGATCTAGTAGATCGAGGAAAAGTCCAGATCTACGTAGATCGAGAGAGATCGGCGCAGGCTGAGGGAGATGGCGCCTCACCGCACCGCCGCTGTCCCCGTCGGCCGCCCTCCATCCATCGCCGGCCGCGGGAGTCGCCTAACCCTCAAAGAATCCAAAACACATCTTGACGGAAAGCAATCAAAAGCAAGGCCGGATTCTGGCCGCCGCCCCACGCGCACCTGCGCACGGTGGGGCGGCCATGGCTGCTTTGCGGTGGGAAGATAGGGTCTAGAGAGAAGGCAGAGAGTTTTATTCTGCCTGCAGAGCGTTCTCTCTCTGAACAAGAGAACTTTTGGTGGCTCTTGTGTCTTTTAAGGGGACCTTGAGTATGCCTCGTGAACAATAATAGGGTATAGAGATAGATTATGTCAACAAACTCAAAAGAAAAATCAACATAGATTCTGAAAGTACACATAATGCATCATGAAACATAAAAAGAATTTAGCTCGAGATATAGACCGAAATTCCATGTCTAGAACATTGAGGAAAAGAAGGGCATGTGTTAAAGTTATCAGACTACCGTCATGTCAGTTGATATCGCTTCCTCATTTGATCGAAACTAAGCTCTCACTATAAGTAACAGCCCTCAAACTTTCTTGAGCTCCATACACTTGAAATTCTTTTAATGTTTGGGATTTGAGGTTGTACGATACCAACTGGCCATTGGCTTTTTCCAGAAGCAGCTCATGCTTCCAAAACAATAAAGGCTGCTCGACTTGCACAAGTGGTCCAATAGTAAATTGCTTTTTCCACGACTCTGCAATACCATATTCAGTCATCAACCATATGTCGAAGTACATCTGCTCTGAGGGATTGAAAAGAAGTAATGCAATGGATTCATTTAAAACTAGAAAAGCCCTCTCGTTTCCGTCAGGAAATGCACAAACATTAGGCAATTGTATCTGCTGAAAAACCTCCGTGCTGATGTGGAAAGAAAGCATTGACTCGCCACCATGATCTTCATCATCTGCCCACCAATGAAAATGTCCATTAAATAGAAGCTCACAACAAGGGAAGTACCAAACGTAGGGCACAACTGCGTCTATTTCTCTCCAAGAGTCGGTACTCAGATCGTAAATTTCAACATTAACAGAATGAAACATATAGTCCCCGTCATCATCTTCGTAGAGTTCTGCAATTCTGATAACCTTGTATTCGTTGGAGTGTGGATCAAAGCCAAATCCCACACCCAACGTCCTAGAAAACAAATCGTGGGGATAGTTAAATGAAGGAGCAGGAAGGACCTTGAAGTTCCTAATTGAAGGGTTACATAGGATAATATCACGGTGATCCGTAAGACAGACTATGCCATTGCAAGGACCCACCATATGCAGAAAATGATTGAAGTGTGGTACGATGACTTCTATTGGTGGGACATGATCATTACCGCTAATTTTGTCATTAAAGAAGGAGAGGACACTTTCTGTTGGTGGGACATGTTCTGGTAGGACCCGCTTAACAAGGATACAATGGCTTCTTTTAAGAGCAATGTTGCAATTAAAGTGTGCAGATATGAAACTAGGCATTGTTATCAAAGTATACCAACTCTTACAAATAGACTTGCATCTCAACAAGGATTTAACAGGAAGCATCAGGAGAATTTCTCTGACCACATCTTCTGGCAATTTCTCACTGGCCATTTGATCTCTGCAAATCATCCGTGTACAATATCAAGAATTGTAGAAGGGGGAATAAGGACAAAAGTGAGACGTCCACTGTTGAAAATCATATAGAACCTCAGGCAACTAATGTAAATGATGGAGGAGACCATGCTGCATGGAACCAACCAATACCATTTGTCACCCAATGTAATTTATCACTATAGTATACATTATAGAAAACCCAAGCTTGACACACAAATGAATGAGTTTACATTATAAGCGTAATAAAATGAAAATGCAGCACTACGACGGAGCAAACTATCAAAGTATGTCTCCATAGGGAGATTATTTGCAAGTAGTGCAAGGGATTCTTGAAATCATGTATTATAGAGACGAGAGAGAGACCTTGTGGACGGGCGACTAATTCTTGAAATCAGACGCTTGAACCTTGGACTAAATTTTCCCGGTAGCCGTGCAAGATCAATTGAAATGGGTGGTGAGTTAGGGATCAGAAACCAGCTTTGTTTGCAAGTTGAGCGAGAGAAATGAGAGAATAAATAGGGTGGTGTAGAGAGAGTTCAAATATCTGGTAGGCCACTCATGATTTCGTGGACCTGCGCAAAATTCTCAATCTAAATTGACAAAACTACCCTTTAGTCGGAGATAGCCCCCGAAGAAAATCGTTAGTTGAGAAATTAAGACAACTTTGGGTTGATGATAGGAAATTTCGAGTGATTGTCGGAGGAATGAAAGAGCTAGAAAGGCCTTGAACCCTCTCATTGAAGGAGTACAGAGACAATGTCGCGGCAATATCCATGTTACCATATAGATTCTCATATAAATTCTGATGTCAATTAAGTGTTGGGGTAAGGACGTAGATAATGGTCGTGATCGCCGTCAATTTGTTTCGGAGGTTGACTGGATGGTTGCCTGAAAGGATACTACAACGCTGAACTCGGTAGTCCGGACATCTTGAGGGGATATTTTTGTCAATTCAACTTAAAAAGGTTATAATTGCTTTAGTAAAAGCCCATACCGCTGTGTGAACAATGCTCGTTAAATTAGCGACATACTAACTTTTTTTTTTTGGTGCAAGCGACATACTAACGTGCGGGCTATGACCAATTCTTTCTGAAATTAGACTGCAATTTATTTAATTGAAGATTCAAATAAAAATTTCTTCTTTCGTGTTTGGAGGAGAAAATTGGAAGATAATAGACTTTTGGAGATTTATATCCTCAACTTAGCTTACATTGAGAATAAACTATGGTTGGTAACTTCTCATGTGATGGAGGCAGTGTACGATGGCGGTGGAGTGCGAATTATTGTTGTAGTGGTGGAAGTGGTGAGGGTGGAGGCAGTGGCATGGCATAGATGACAGGGTATGGAGTGGTCTAGTGATGTTAGCGATGGTGCTGGTCGTGGTGGCATTAAGGTGTCATCGCTGTTACTTTTTTCTTGTAGCAGAAGCAACAATGCTGGTGATGGTGGTAGCAATGACAACCATTTTGATCGCGTCAATGGTGATACAATGACACTAATGGCAATGATAATGACAATTATTGTGGTGGCAGCATAGACGATAGTTGTTGTGGTGTTGACGACAGTGGTGTGATGGCATCGGGCCTAATGGTGGTGCATGGTAGTGATTGCAATGTTAGTAGTTCCTGATGTAACTGGTGGTAGCAATGGTAACTCTGATTGTGGTGGCGGCAACGGTGTGGCAGTAACGCTAGTGCTGCAATCTAGGGCCGGTGGTAGTGATGTTAATGTTGGTGGCGATGGTAGTGATAATAGTTGTAACTAGTGACCCGTGTGAAGGTGTTGTGGTGCAACGCGATGAAGAGGATTGTGATGGTGCTGATTTGTTTATCGGCATGTTTAATGGGCTACTCGGCTAAACCCGTCCTCAATATATAGCAGCTTCATATATATTAACATCAGAAAAATGGCATCTTCCATCATCAACATATAGTAGGTGTATGGAGGGTAATAGTGGTCAATTATTATGTTAAGTAAAAATGACATTACGGTCAAGTCATCTAATTCTAGGTTATTGTAATGCAATGGAATGCTATAGGAGCAATTTGCAAAATAATAGTACATACCTGAATAAGAAAAAAAAATTAATCCACTTAATCCATTACTCACACGCACATATTCCCAAATCTGTACTATAGGTATTTGTATTCATTGGCAGCTTTTTTGCCTTCCAAATCTCAAATCCTCTTTTTCGAGACTTTTTTTATTTCTTAAATAAAGCTAAAGGGTGTTTGCATATAATTCCCAGAAAGTTATCTTTTCTATTTTTATATACAACTAAATAGGTGGTAGGATATAATTGGCCACAAAATATAACAATCCTACCTTATGACCTCCCATCCCCCACTTTTAACAACTATCACTTGGTGTTTTACCTTGATGGCATTAGCTTCGACACAATCAGTACATGTGAAGCAAAGCAGGAAAAAAAAATAGAGAACTTTCACTGCAAGTAAGTGTTTGAAACATTTCTTTCTAATTCAAACATAAAATGTGCATTTCGTGACTGCTTTTGTGTTTGCACGCGTGTGTGTGTGTGGGTGTATGTCACATTTGTTCGTTTGGTGTGCTTGTTCGTGGGTGTGTGTGTGCAGTAGTGGGGTGGCAAAGGTGAAGATGAGAGGTAGACCCGTCTATGGGTGGGTAAGTGGTGGTTAGAGACTGGGGTTATATGGTGGTTAAAGTATTTAGGCAGAATCAGTGGCGGAGTCAGAAACTTAGTTCAAGGTGGACATTTAATAACCAAAATTTTTTGGCTTAAAATACCTTCGTCAATGGGTTACACCTAACAACCTGATGAACGTGGGTCAAAGGGGCAAGAAACAAGAACTCCAATTCGGCAATTCGAACTTCGTAATTCGTCAGATGGACAGTATATTCAACTTCTTCATGAAAACTCCAAATTCTCAAACCCCAATTACCAAATTCAGTGCTAAATTCTCTCAAATGCCAAATGCAAAATTCTTACTTCCTAATTGCACCACAAGCATCAATTGTCAATCTCTCAATCCAAAATAAAAAATCCCAACAAAGCTTAATCTGAAACCTATACACTTACCACCGACGAGTAGCAATTGCAATATGAAAATAGTAATCCAAAATCTCAATCTGACATTAAGAATCCCACCAGCCGCCTCAATTCCCAATTGGGACTTGTAAGTTCCAAAACTCAATTATCAAATTCTAATTTAAAACAAAAAGGAAAGGGTTCAAGTTTAAGGAATTAGAAATTCTAAGAATAAACACCAGAAGTCTAGATCTTACCTTGCTTTTAAAGTGGAAGATTAGGGTTTGCGACTTTGCATGGAGGCAGTGGAGCAATTCCAGTAATCAGTGGAAGAATGGTGGCTTTATATTTGGGGGAAAAAAAGGGTTCTTCATGATTTTTAAGTTAAATGGATTGTCGTGGAGAAAATTAGGTGAGATACTGATAATTTGGGAAAGAAAATATAAGGAGAGTGTCACTGCAAATATATCCACCATCACTACAAGAAAAACAGTTTTTAGCAACGGACCAATTTCCGTCGCTGAAAAGCACTCTTAGCGACGGATTTACCGTCGCTAAAGATTTTTACTGACGGAATTTTTAGTTGGTAACTATCTTCAGCGACGAACTTTTATCGACGGTAAATCCATCGCTAATTTGAATTTGAAAAATTATTCTTTTTTTGAAAATTTTTTTTTAATTTTTTTTTAAATTACTTTTAGCGATGGACTTTTAGCGAAGGATTGATTACGTCGGAAAAGTTAATTTATTTGAAATTTTTTAATAAGTTTTAGTGATGAACTTTTAACGAGGGTCAAAATCCGTCACTAAAAGTTACTTAAATACACACAAACCCTAGTTGCATTCTTTTTTCCCGGCCGCTGTACAACCTTCTCTTCCTATTTTCTCTCTACCTCTCTCTCTCTCCCTCTCTCTGTCTTCTCTCTACAACACCTCTTGCCTCACCGCCATGCCACCCCTGCCACCACAGCCCCGCCGACGTCAGCAGCTAGGCACGCCCCACCGGTGTAACAGCCACGCATGCCCGGCTGCTACAGCCCCACGCGCCTCTGCCCCGCCGATCTCCACTGTCACCGGCCATCGCATGGTGGCTATTTTAACGGCGAAAACAAGGTAAAATTTCAAATCCAATGTCTCGCGAACATTGCGGTTACTACCCGAGTAAGAGCCAACATGATATATGTACGAGTTCTCCATTATAACCAAAGAGAAACAAAGGCCATATTTGTTGCTACTCAGTTCCTTAGATCAAAATTTGAGAGCTCTCTGACCTTTTTCACAGGAATATATAACCTATCTCTTGCATTTTGCCCGTTTGAAATTAAACTAAAGGGTGCCCATTCCTGGGAGGTGCATAGGCAATACGCCTCACCCCACCCTCGTAAACATGCATTTACATGTCAAAACATTTTGTGCTTAATTTCTGGGTTTGTTACTATTAATGCACTTCGTGCCACTGTATGTGAATATGCCTTATTTTTTGGTGTTAACTACAAGAAAACAGGTTTTTAGGGACGGAATTTGGCTCCGTCACTAAAATTCCGTCACCTAAAAGGCTTTTAGTGACGGAATTTGCTCCGTCACTAAAATTCAGTCACCTAAACTAACCAATGTTAAGAAAACAGGTTTTTAGTGACGGAATTTGGCTCCGTCACTAAAATTCCGTCACCTAAAAGGCTTTTAGTGACGGAATTTGCTTCGTCACTAAAATTCCGTCACCTAAAACTAACCAATGTTAAGATGTAAAAACTAATATAAATTTAGTGATCAAATATTTCGTTACTAGAAGTTTTAGCGACTAAAACTTCCAAATGTATAATTTAGTAGCCAAATAATTCTAATTTTGAATATTTTTTGAGCTTTGGGGAAAACCCCCAAATGTATAATTTAGGGCTTTTTTTCTTTTCATTTCCCTCTCCCTCTCTTTGAGCTCCCGCCCCTTCCCTTTCTCCCCATTCCGTCACCGCCGGTCGAGTTCCCTCGGCGTTTCCGTTCGAGCCACACAGCACTTGTGCGCTCCTACCCGCACGCCTGTGCGCTTCTACCCCGCGCAGAGCCTGTGCGCTCCTTCCCCGCAAGCCCCCGCACGCCTGTGCGCTCCTGCCCCGCACGCCGCGCCTGCTCCTGCCGCGACTGTGCAAGCATAGTTGCTGTTCCTGCTCCTGCCACAACTGTGCAAGCACAGTTGCTGTTCTTGCTTGTTTTCACCGGAAATTGCTGCTCTGTGGCTGCTCTCTCACCGAACATTACTGCCGTCCGTTTTGCTGTCGCCGTTTCCCCCTCTGATTTGCTGCCGCAGGTAAGGTCACGGTCCTGTTTTCTCTCTTTATATTTGATTTGCTTTACGCTTCTTGCATGATTGTTCATTCTATGTAATGTGCAAGGATCTGCTAAATGGGTGATTAGATATTGGGGGGTTTTCTATCCGTGGGTACTTTGTATCAATTGAGGGTTTGAAGAGGTAATAACCTTTTGCATGTTTGTTTTTTCATTAAAATAATAACGTCATAAAAGGAAGAAACTAGGTAATGGTTATGTCAATTTCATTTGTGCCATCCTATTTACAGATCCCCTTTAATTTTCTCCCTCTCCTACTTTGCTATCTTGTAATTTGGTTTTTAACTATAATGAATTTTGTTTGTTTCTTTGGGGTTCCTAATCCAATGCAAATTTGGGGCGTTTCCCACGTAATAGAACTATCAAAAGGGCCATTTTACGGGGATCCTCAATTTCTTTTGTTTTCTTGAAAGGGTTTTCAAGAATTCCATGTGTAGTACTTGGCGAATCCTTACTTTGTGCGTGAGGGTCAATTTGGGTCTGTGGTTGTATCTTTGCATCAAACGGCTAATTCACTGGGCCTTTATCAATTTCGATTCTCTTAGTGAAAGGGTTTTCAAGAAGTCCATGTGTGGTACATAATGAATCCTTATTGTGTGTGTGTGTGTGTGTTCGTTGCATTAAAGGGTCATTTTACTGAATCTTTTTTAACTTATGTTCTTCTCTTGAAACGGATGTTCAAGAAGTACATGTAAATGTTTAGTGCTTCAATGGGCAAAACTACTTTGTAGATGAAATCCACTTCTTTGAACATTTTATCTGAGAAATGAGGACAAGTTTATGCCTTAATAAAGAAGTTTCTACAATCTCAAGGACCATTTCTCTTTATGTGCTAATTTTCTTAATCTTTCATATGTTTAGGAATTGTTAAGGGATTTCTTTAATCGATTGTTCTGAAATTGTTGCAAGGACTTGTTTTTTTGCATTATTATGTGTTACATTTACATATGAGAAGTATGTATATGTTATTGAGCTTCTGATGGAATCATATGAACCTAATACAGTTCCTATGTATTCTCTATGCTTTTATCACATTATGGTTTCTTAGATATTAAAGTATGATCCATTGCATTGAGCTTTAGTTCAGCCTTTTTGCTTCATTTTGCTTTTTTTCTTTGATATTCCTGTTTTGAGGCTTTCAAAATTTTAATCATACTTGCTTGCTATGCTTTAAATCAGTTGAAGTGGAAATGATGGAGGCGTGATGACGAGGTCTAGCATTTTCCAGAGAGATACCCTTGTATCGTAGCATGGTTGGTAATTAATCCATTATCCTCGTACCTTTTTGTGATAACTGTATTTCATACCTAAAAATAAGATATAAGGGCCAATGCTTGGTACAGTGGTAGAACCAAGAATGCATGGGCTGCCAAGCATGAAGACATGGGTTTGAATATGAGACCTTCAAGTTTAAGCTTGCCAGAGCTTTAAAAAAATTCGGAAAGTTTATTTGAATGGAATTAAGAAGGGGTGAGGATAGTACTGCTTTGCTTCTACACCATCAGGTATATATTAATCTATCGCATTAAGTCGTCAGTTTCTGTAGTTGCTTATTCTGATCCTTATTAGCAGTTATAGCCTTTACCTTATGCTTTTACGAGAATACATTTGGATGGCAAATTGCAATCTGGGACCATGTGTTACTGAGTTTGGAGGTAGCATTTATCATCTGCAAATCTAGTTGCCTGTTGAATAACTCTTCAAGCATCCTTTCTTTATTGGTTGTTGGTAATTTTCTCACTGGTAAACTATCTTCCTTGAAATGAGAGTTCTAGTGGTTTTTGTGAATGTGCCTAATTTTGCATTTTGCTTGTAGTTTACCTGAATGGATCTCAATTGTTCAACAGTCGTGTAACATGACTGCTGTATAGTGAAATCTAATGTGAAGCTGTGGTGGACAGCCTAACGAAATGCTAGAGGTAAGTTGATGCAAGTACGTTGATGCATACTCCTTGAAGTACTTATTACCCACATCGTTTTACATGCCTTTAATTGCTTTGTTATAGGTCGAAGTTACCGCGGCTGATGCTATGGGCCCATAACTCTCACCGGAAATTGGTGTCGCCATTTCCCCCTCTGATTTGCTGCCACATGTAAGGTCACAGTCCTGTTTTCTCATGATTTTCTCTCTTTATATTTTCTCTTTCCTTTTCATGTATGTGTGTGTATGTGTGCGTGGAAGGGATTTTGGGTGGGTTCTATCACCGTGATAATGGAAATAGTGAGCTTGCTTAGATAATGACTTAAGTGTAGTCTAATTAGATTATGTGCGGGCATATATGATTCATGATTCTTCACCATATCATTTATGATGTGAATTTTTAATAATTGTTAGTTAAATTTATCTTTTATATGATTGTGCATCCATCCAGAAATGCTGAGGATGATGATGGCAATGATGGTTTGGATGCCAATGAGAAGTATGACCTTAATGAGGATGATGATGACAATGATGTTTGAAATGTTCTAACATCAACTTACTTTCATGTTTAAGGATGATCGCTACTATATGATATTTTAGGATTTGTGTTGGACTTGGTATTTTATGTGTTTGTGTTAATGGTTTTGTGGAGTTTGTGTTGATGAAAATTGTGGAGGTTGATTTGGTAATGGATATTGTGTTAATGAATTTTGTGGAGATTGATGTAGTAATGGATTTTGTGGAGATTGATGTAGTAATGGATTTTGTGTGCTTGATGAGTTGATGGATTTGTTGTATACAGGTTTGAGAAAAAAATGGGATTTGAAAAAAATAGGCAGAAATATACTTCTTTTGTTTTATAATTTTAGCGACGATTATGATTTGTCGCTAAAAGCATAAAACATTGATAAAATACTTTTAGTGACGGAATTTTTTCGTCACCATTTATTTTAGTGACGTATTTCATGTGACGGAATTTTCCGTCACCAATTATTTTTAGTGACGTATTTATGTGACGGAATTTTCCGTCACCAATTATTTTTAGTGACGTATTTATGTGACGGAATTTTCCGTCACCAATTGTTTTATATGAAATTTAAAAAAAAATATTCGAAATATAAAATACATTCAGTGACGGAAATTTTCCGTCACTAAATGTCTCCATTCCGTCACTGAAGTTAGTGACGGAATTAACGATTCCGTCACTAACTTTTTAGTGACGAGGTTATACGCGACGGAATCGTGTGACGGAATTTTCCGTCACTAAAACTTTTAGTGATGGAAATTGCCTTTTTAGTGACGGAAATTTCCGTCACTAAAAACTTGTTTTCTTGTAGAATGTCACAAAGAGCTCTGTCAGATCCTGCTGATTTGTTTCAATATGAACAAAAGGGCTAATAATTTGGATTGTAAATAGCTTTCATCAATGAGGGGAAATACTGTGATCACTCTATGCATTGAGAGCAGTCGATTTGCTGGTGTGCTGAGTCCAGGCCCAATTTATCTGAATACTTTATTGACTACATACTTTCAAATTCATCCATGTCATGATTCAGTACCCGCCTAAGTATAGTGCTGTGATAGTACTTGAGATTAAAGATCGTTAATAGTGGTTAAATATAGACCTTTAAAGTAACTGGAAAATAAAGAATGTGGTAATATGGACTAGGCAGCCAATAGCTTTGGCAATAGAATTACTATGTCTGAAAAGATTATGGGATTAGCAAATGTCAGTTTTTTCGTTATATCAGCTATGTTGTTTGGTTTGATTCTAAGGCTGCTTGGTGATTGAGTAAAGTTTCAAGTAGCTGGGATTCCTATATCGATTGACTTCTCAACCTCGTGAACTTCAGCTCTTTTTGGTTGTCATTTTTCCCTTAATGGTGTGAGATCAACTTGATATTACATTAGTAATGGTTCTGTTAAGATTCATGAAAGTAACCGGAAATTCTGCATTATGTAGGACCAATAGCTTTAGCAATTGATATGTTTTATGTTGGTTTGAGGCCGTTTTGAACTTTGGCTTGATTATATGTCTCCTTGCTGATTGCGTTAATTTTTACCTATCTGTGGAGTGATTTGAGCATGAAATTTGCTACTCTATTGGTTTTCAACCATGTGCGTGTTATTGCAGAGATAGAAGCTCAAACATAAAATAAGATGCCTCATAGAACCCGCCCTATGGCAGCACTTTTGCTGTTTACTGGACTCAATGTTGTGTTGATGTCAACAATCACTCCAGTTTAGGACTTTATCACTTCCATCCTTACTGGGAAATGACGGTATGGTACTTATCTGTATATTATTTTTGCGTCATTCACATATCACATTCACTTGCTTTTACCAGCACTCATGTTTTTTTTTTCTGCAGATCCCTTAAATAGCCTCATGATTTCCATTATGCATTTTAAATCTCTTCTTTTGGATAAAGATATAGTTTCACCTTGTCATTACAAAATTTGCGTGAGCCCTCTGGGTGGAAGTTCGTCAAAAAGAGTGGTTGATTATCAAATCAATGTGGTTCCTTTTATACCTGAGTTACAAGCCTTAATGTGGATTGTATGATGTGGTATATTATTTTTTACCTGAGTTATAAACCTTAATGTGTTTTTTCTTTTTTCGTGCAGGCTTCGGAGCAAATCCTTGGTTTATAATTTTTTTAGTTTCAATATAACTTGTTTTTTTTTTTGAGATTGTACGATGTGATATATTATACATTATATTCAGTGAACACCGAACTTAAATCTTATTTGTTTTACTTGGAATTTGGTAAAGATGAATCCTAGTTTAAATAATTAAATTATTGTTGGATTAGTTGATAAGAAGTAATTGTCTAAAACAGATTTGGCATTTTAAAAATTATAAAAATAGAAAAACAGCATTTTGGGTTTTAGCGACGGAATTCCGTTGCTAAAAATTCTTCTACAAAATGGTAAATATTTTTAGAGACATGCTTTTAGCAACGAAATTGTGTTGTTAAAAATCTGTTGGTCAATGNTTTAGAGAGACTTTTATCGACGGAATTAATGCCGATAAGTACTTTTGCGACGGACTTTTAGCCACGGAAATTCTGTCGCTAAAAGATTTTTATTCATAAATTAAAAAATTAGCAAAATATATAAAATACCTTTAGCGACGGAATTTTCCGTCGGTAAAAGTCTAAATTTTGCCGACGGATAACTAAAATATGTCGCTAATCTTTCAGCAACGGGGTTTTTAACGACAGACGTTTAGTGGCGGACCGTCCGGCGCTAAAGGTGTGTACCAACGGATTACCCACTTTTAGCGACGGAATTGTCCGTCGCTAAAAGTGGATTTTCTTATAGTGCATGATGAATCGACAAAGTTGAAGGAATCGATGATTCGAATAATACATCACGACTTCAACCACTCTGCCGTAATTGAATCTACTGTCTATGCGACTATGTCAGTCGCCGAAGGTGGACATGCCGGTGGAGGTAGTGGGCCGTGGCATTAAGGGCGAAAGGCCGGTGACGGGACTGAGAAGACAATGTGCTCCGCGCCTCTCTCCATTATGTGACTTTCAGATTTTGAAAATAGGGAGACTTTGAAAACAATGGAAAATAAAGGATTTTTTTGTGTTGACTTTAAGCGTATAATTTTTTTTATTTAGTAAGTTTAGCATTTCTAATGGCTAAAAAGATTTTTTTTTAACTATTTTTAGAATTTGAAAATGGACCTGTTAGAAGGGGATCCGCATCCATCAGTGGGAACTAAAAGAGCTGGTATCAACATTGGAGCAATTCTTGAAGAACCATCTGGGAAGAAACATAAGATTCATGGTGATGATGAGGGAAGCAATTCGTCTCTTCTTCCAGGTTCCTCTCTGTTTATTATCTTGCTATTTCATAGTCTGCATGCCATGGAGTGTTTCTTATTTCTGCCTTTCCTGTTTAAGAAAAAGAGTAAAAGGAAATGGTGCTTTACTAATGTGGTAGAAGACTGTAGTTGTTCTTCTAAGAAGAGACCTCGTTTTGCCTTGGACGCTCCCAGCTGTGAGGGCCCCGTTCCCCCCTCTCTTAGCACTTCTATTCCTTTCGTTTCCACCATTAAGCGCAGGAGGTTTCCTTGCTCGCTGGTGGTTCCTGGTGAACACTTAGGTGTTAATAGGGAAATTCTTGACAGTGTTAACTGTCTCTCGATAGGCGTAGGAAAATCTAAGAAAAGGACGTTGTTAGTTCGTGATAACCCGTTCATCTCTTTGACCTTTGATTCGTGTTGTCCTGTCTCTCGGAGGGTTTCGGGTGTTGCCCCTTTGCAACCCCTTCACAGTCAATGAAAATTCTCAGCTGGAATTGTCGCGGGCTTGGCCAAGCACGCACAGTTCGAGCAGCGACTAAAATGGTTCGTGTTCATAAACCTTCTTGCCTTTTCCTCCAAGAAACAAAAAAATCTGTAGCTTTTGTTTCTTCCAAATTTGTTAAGTTAGGTTTCTCTTCGTTTTCGGGGTCGGACCCTGGTGGAGTTCTTGGTTCTAAAGGTGGCCTTTGGGTGGGTTGGACGCATGATGTCTCGGGCACAATCAAGGTTACTGATAGAAATTTAATTCTGATTGAGTTCATTTCTGAATCCAATTCCCCTTGGATGGCCGGTTTCATTTATGGTCATCCAAATCTAGCTAAGCGGCAGGAAACTTGGAATTATCTCTTGACTTTACTCTCAAATATTCGAATCCCGCTGATTCTTATTGGGGATTTCAATCAAGTTCTGTGTCCAGCTGACAAGACAGGTCCTAATTTCTTATCCATTCCTGGCCACATTTATCTCTCTGAATTTATGCACCAGCTAGGACTTATTGACATTAAATGGATTGGCCCCGCCTTTACCTGGACAAACAACCGAGATGGCCCTTCTAGAACCTACGAGCGCCTCGATAGATGTTGTGCGAATATTTCCTGGGTGACAAAATTTTCCAAAGCTTTGGTCAAGAACCTGGGAATTCAATCTTCGGACCATGCTCCGCTACTTTTAGATTCTTCACCGAGTGAGACTTATCTTCCCCGTCCTACCCGTTTTGAAGCAATGTGGCTAAAGCATCCTCAAGGGGTTGACGTGATTAGGGAATCCTGGCAGCGCCCAATTGACGGATCACCCTTGTTCCAAGTCATGTGGCATGGGAAGGAAATGATTAAAGCACTAAAGCTTTGGAACAAACACCGGTTCGGAAATCTTGACAGGCAAATAGCAGAGACGATTAATAGGTTAAAACACTTTCAGTCCCTTGTTCCGAATTGTGATGCCGAAGTTCTCGATAAGATTGAAAGATCCAAGTTGGATTGGCTACTAGAATGCGAAGAGATTTTTTGGGCACAAAAATCAAGGATTCACTGGTTAAGGACAGGTGATAGAAACTCAAAATTCTTTCATGCCTCTACCATGATACGTCGCAATAAGAATCGGATTCTTTCTATCCTTGATGACGATGGGAGTAATCATTCTTCTCATGAGGGTATAACCCGGTGTTTTTTACGTCATTATACTAAGTCTTTTTGTCCGTCGGTCCAAACCCCTCAGCATCAATTCTCGTCCATTCATGGTCTTTCCAAACAGTTACAACCTTTACAAATTCGGAGCCTTGATCGCCCTTTTACTGCTGCGGAAGTTAGAATAGCCCTTTTTCAGATTAAGCCTCTTAAGGCACCCGGACCCGATGGCATCCCTGCTCTAGTCTATCAAAAATGCTGGTTCCTTTTGGCTCGCCCGATTATAGCGGCAGTTCTATCCTTTCTGAGATCTGGTTTTATGCTTCGCGAAGCCAACAATGCTTTCATAGTCCTTATCCCCAAATGTGCTAACCCTCTCAAACCAGAGGACTTCAGACCTATCTCCTTGTGCAATACCATTTATAAAGTTATTTCCAAGACCATCGCAAATAGAATCAAACCTCACCTATCATCTCTCGTTTCTGAATTCCAAAATGCCTTTGTCGGGGGAAAGCATATCGAAGATAATGTGCTGATAGCTCAAGAGATTACAAATAAAATCAGATTGCACAAAAAAGGGAAAGCCGCTCTCTGTGCTATCAAAATGGATATGAGCAAGGCCTATGATCGAGTGAATTGGTCCTTTCTTGAAGCTGTTCTTGGGAAGGTCAAAGTTCCCAGTCATCTGGTTCGCCTCATCATGTAATGTGTGTCTACAGTATCGTTTCAAATACTCATCAACGGCTCTCCTTCAAGCAGATTCTACCCAACTTGTGGTCTCCGACAAGGGGACCCATTGTCACCGTATCTTTTCGTTCTTTGTGCCGAGGTTCTCTCGGTTTCTCTCACCCAGGCCCAAGTCTTGGGCCAAATCCCGGGAATTAAAGCAGGAAGGAATAGTCCAGCTTTAAACCATCTTTTCTTTGCTGATGACATCATTATTTTTACAAAATGGTCGGACTGTACCTGTCTCGCTTTAAAATCTCGTCTGGATAGTTATTGTGAGGAGTCCGGACAACAACTCAATCGTCAAAAGTCGCATATCACTGTAAGTCCAAATTCAGATGAGCAGATGACCCTATCTCTTGCCAGTAGGTTAGGCATACAATCCTCAGATCTTTTCGGTACTTACCTAGGAGTTTCACTTGACATAGTTTCTAGAAGACGACAATTTTTCAAAGATCTTGTAGGGAAAGTGCAAGCGCGATGCGCAGGATGGAAAGGAATCCTTCTGAATAAAGCGGGTAGAGCAACCCTTATCTCTTCAGTATTAATGGCGTTACTTAATTACCACTTGCAGTTATGCTTATTCCCAAATCTCATTTGCAAAATTATCAACTCGATCATGTGTAAGTTCTGGTGGGCCGGATCGGAGAGTTCTACCGCTGTAAATTGGATAAATTGGAATGCTCTATGTGCGCCAAAGATATCAGGAGGTCTTGGATTTAAGGACATTAGACTTTCAAATCAAGCTCTGCTGGCCAAAACAAGTTGGAGGATTCTGAAAGAGCCTGATCTTCTTCTCGCGAGAGTCCTGAACGGGAAATACTGCTATCGACCCAACAATAGAACCAGCCATACTACGGGTAACTATTCTTGGGGATGGCGTGGAGTGCTAAGAGGGCGGCAAGGGATTACAAAAGGTATAAGATGGCAAGTTGGCAATGGAGATCAGATCTCCATCTGGAATGACAATTGGATTCCGAATGTAGCAGAACCCCCCCTTGCTTTACCCGTTATCAATCTTGATGGGTTACTCTTTGTTAAAGACCTCATCCTTCATCAGGAGTGGAATTCCCAGTTGATCAATCTTGATGGGTTACTCTTTGTTAAAGACCTCATCCCCCCTTTGTGTGGTCAGTTGAGTTTAGAATTGAGGCATAAGTAGTTTGCTTGAACGAAAGAGTTGGGAAGGGAGCATAATGATGTCGCTGGGACGTATTGGCAAGTTGGATGTTCCATAATACTTTGTTATCAAATATTTGCATCTTTGGCTCGAGTATCTTTTCGCATCAGGAATTTATTTAATAGAACATATGGGTTGTGTTCCGTAGTAAGATTCTAACCGACCAATATTATAATTCAAAGACATGTATGTTAACTATTCGATATAATTGAAGGATGAATGAGTTGGTTGAATTTTTGAGTGGCATTTGGCACAGAATTTTCATGACGACGCCGCTTTCAAGGTGTGCACATGATTATTCGGAGAAGCAATGATTGAAAGAGGATCCAGGATTATAAGATTTACATGGTCCAGAAGGCTTAGATTTTAAGGGACTGGATGAGGGGTTAACCTTTATCTTGCAGCACTGCAAGCGGCATTAGAACCACGATCACACCTCTGGTGATATCATGGCTCTCAATACTATATTAATCCGACTTTTCGTAGGTCTCAACTGCATGCCTTTTAGAGCCTAAAGTAGGCAACAACTTTGACAAGCAAACCAGTGCTTAGGGAGACTGTAGAAAAGTTGTTCAATACTCTCCAGGCCAAGGCCCTGCTACGAAATAGGCTCTCTTTGCTTTCAAAAAGGAATTGGATCTCTAACATGAATTATCTTCAATTCTTTCGGCCAGAAGAAAAACTCTACATTAGAATAAGTTGGTCTAAAAAGGGATGCATGACTAATGCTTTGAAACTGTTTCATACTCTTTTAAGGTCATACATTGTACTTCCAATCCATATGTTAAACAAAAACTTTTAGATAAGTTGATATACTGAACGATTTTTATAATCTCTTTCATGAACAACAATGGCAGGAAAATACAGCCTAATATCTGAACTCACGGATTTGAAGGATGACTGGACCATTAAGGTCAGGGTCACACGGATGTGGGATGGGATTAATCCTAATACGAACGAGATCATCAACTCGAATATAATATTTCTTGATCAGGAGGTATGTACAGTACTACTTTATAAAGTGAGAATATGTATCTTTCAACACAAAGTTCTTTATGCAGAATATATCTTTTGCAGGAAAATCAAATACATGTTCTCTTAAGGAAAAATCAAAGGTCCACATTCTTGCCACAGTTTAAGTAAGGAAATGTTTACTTAGTCTCAAACATGAAGCTTTCTCAACCGAGAGGAACATACCGACCTTTGTCAAAAATAACATTGGTAATCACGTTGTACCATGCAACAAAAATTCAGCAATTAAAGCAAAATATTGATAAAATGCCTGAGCACAAGTTTGAGATTGTCAGCTATGAGGAGCTGGGCAAACGCTCTCATGATGTTACATACCTCACAGGTGAAAACATCCTCATTATCTTGAATTAACCATTCTATCATACCATATTATACTTGACTAATGCATAACCAATTGTTTTGAACTTTGTCTAGATGTTGTTGGAATTCTGTCAAAAGTTTGCGACATCGAGAACCTTGGAGTCAAACCCACAACCCAAAAACAACTCTTGAAGAAAGATATCATTTTGATTAACATCAGGTATGTTGTCTTTTCATGTCTAACTTTTGCATAGTAACACCAAAGTGATGAGTAACTAACAAGCATTTATGTTATATTTAGGGGCCAAGAGTTGAAGGTGACCCTATGGTCGGAGAAGGCTTTAGAATTGGAGAATTTGCTAAAAGAACAAACCACGACCACAGTTGTGCTTATTGTTTGTGGTGGAATAGTCAAAACATTCAACGGTTAGATATACTCCCCTCAATGTTGTTCCAGTTATTCTTTTTATTTCACTCTAATAGCGTATATTGAATTTCTGAGATATTGCTTTCTTTACAAAATCTCTATGACAAACATAAAACAGGGAATATCCAGTTGAATTCTACAAGCGCAACAAAGATTTATGCCAATTTGGACATAACAGAGGTACATGACCTTAGAGAGAGTATATATTGTGCACCAGAGCAAAATTTTGAAATGAAGATGGTTCCAATCCCAAGAAAACCAACTGTTGACTATCAACCAAATTCTGAACAAGAAACTGGATGACAGAGAAAAGGTGTGTGAATTTTGTTCAATTGTTGTTGTTATTCCTTTCTTTCCCCATGAAATATATTACTTAATTTCATTTATTGCTATGCTCTTAGGAAATCATATGTACCTGCAATGCCACAATATTGCAAGTTCTCAGTGAAAATGGCTGGTATTACTCGGCATGCCAATGTAATAAAAAACTGAAGCCCTTTCAAGACACATTGTACTGCGAAACATGTAAGAAAGTTACTGACCTACAAATTCAAAGGTACATTTGATGCTGAAAACGTAACTTGATGATAAATATAGTGAATTAGTTTCATTTTGACTTTGAACCATTCATTGTGTTGACAACTTTTTCCCAGGTATAGACTGCAAGTAAAAGTACAAGACCTAACTGGTGTTACTACATTCGTGATATTCAACCGAGATGCAGAAAGGATAATACAAATGCCGGCCCACCAACTCATTAACGCACAAAAGGAGGTAAATGCATGACGACTAATATACACTTCAAAATATGTCTATTTGGACGATAATAGAAACACCTATCATTTTAGGAGGAGGATCTGCAAGAAATTCCAAAATCTGTCAAGAACATAGTGGGTAAGAGCTTCATTTTCCAAGTCAAGGTATCAAAATTTAACGTCGATAAAGGATATGAAGACTTCACAGTGAATAAAGTTTTTGACGAGAGTAACATGCTTGAGGATAAAGATCCATCTACAGATACGAAGGTACGAACAAATATCACTTTATACTATAGAATTTCAATGAATGTAGAAAAGATACGAGTCTAATAATAAAAAGAACATTCTATTGAAATCCTCAGGTACTAAATGATATTCCTGGGATTGAAGATAGTAGTCAAATTGTTGAAAAGCTTAATACAGCAGCTACAAAGAAACGTCTGAGAAAAGCATGTACCGAAAATGACGAAGATGGCACAAACCGACCTCATGCAGGTAATGACACATCACAGTTGGAAGATTCAGATGACGAAGAACATGAAAATAATGATGAATGGGTCGAAACAAATACAGCGAAAGAAAGGAATGGACCAAAAAGGGGAAGGCCAAAGAAGATAGTAAAAAAGAAGATAGTAAAAGACTACTGATAATAGAGGAAAATAGAATTCCCAAGAAATCTACATCAATGATTAGTTAATGACTGGAATCTCATTAAGTAAGTTATTAGCAATCTTAGTTAGGAATTATATTTGTTGATTACAATTGTATAATAGCTTTTAACTATTTTGGTAAGTTCATGCTGATAGATGCGGTAGTAGATGTTCATATAAATACTGCTATTTGGAGAAAATAAACGTAGATATTATGTTGAACAGCGATAACCGATGTAGGAACGGTTTGGCATTAAGTATTCTGAAACAATTTCAATATTATAGATTTATTGTTCTTTTCTTCATTATAACATTGTTTCATATACGAAATACATCAATATGACACATTTTGGAAAATATAAAGGCACTTAAATGTATGCATACATAAACCATTTAAGAAAATCGACCCGGGCCTTGCCCGGGTTACTGGATTAGTATATATAATAGACGAAGCATTGTGCGTTGTCAAGTCGACACATAAGCTTTTTTTTAGTGTTCTTTTTTCTTTTTAACCCTTTTAATATTGCGACATGTCATTGCCTTTTACTTATACGACACGTCATCCTGTTTGTTTTGATATCACATTCCTTTTTCACTTCTACTTATTAGAGATACATAAGCACGCATGACTCTTTGTTTTGATATCACATTTCGTTCTCACTTCTACTTATTAGAGACACACATGTACCATGACTCTTTACTATAATTTATTATTAAAAAATTCGCAGGTATTATTGACATAATTTTACTAAACTTTATGAGAGTAGAAACTTAATTATGCACCTGCTAAAACTCTACCTATTAAATATACTTACATATAAGGTCTTAATTTTCGCTACTAGCACATCAAAAATACTTTAAAACCCTCTACTTATTAAAGTTACACATGCGTTATGATTCTTTACTATAACTTACTATAAAAAAATTCGTAGGTATTATTGGCATAATTTCACCACACTTTATAAGAGTAGAAAATTGATTCTACACCTTCTAAAACTCTACCTATTCAATATACCAAAATATATAATGTCTTAATTTTCACTACTAATATCCCAAAATTACTATAAAAACCTCTACTTTTTAAAGTCACACATGAATCATGACTCTTACTATAATTTATTATTTAAAAATTCGTAGGTATTATTGGCATTATTTCACTAAACTTTATAAGAGTAAAAAATCAATTCTTCAACTTCTTGAACTCTACATATTTATTATACTAACATATAAAATCTTAATTTTCACTACTAACACCTCAAAATACTTTAAAAATCTCTTCTTATTAAGGTCACAAATGATTGATGACTCTTTACTATTATTTTTCACTACTACCACCCCAAAAGTGCTTTAAAAACATCTACTTATTAAACTCACGCATACATCATTACACTTTATATAGTTTATTATTAAAAAATTAGCAGGTATTATCGGTATAATTTTACTAAACTTAATAAGAGTAAATAATTAATTTTGCACCTTCTAGCTATTTAATATACTAACGTATAAGATCTTAATTTTTACTACTAATACATCAAAACTCTACTTACTAAAATCACACATGCATCATCACTCTCAACTATAATTTATTATTGAAAATTTCCGGGATTATTGGCATAATTTTACTAAACTTTATAAGAATAGAAAACCAATTTTGCATCTTTTACCTATTCAATATACCAACATATAAGGCCTTAACTTTTACTACTAACACCTTAAAAAGTACTTTTAAAATAAAATAAAAATCTCAAAATGTAAAATACAAAAATCTTGTATGAAATCAAAGATAAATAATTTACAAATCAAGATCTTTTGAATATAATTTAAAAAGTCATATGACTTAATTTTTAAAACTATTTTACATTTGTTTTACATTTTGAGTGTTTCTTTTTATGATCTTAAAGTTTTTTTTAGGTATTAATACTCAAAATTAAGTCCTAATATGTTGATACATTGATTAGATAGAGTTTTAGAAGGTGTAGAATTAGTTTTCTACTCATATAAGGTAAACTAAAATTATGGCAACACCAACTACGAATTTCTAATAATAAATCAAAGTAAAGAATCACGGTGCATGTATAATTTTGATAAATATGGATAAGAAAGAAAAGGACTAAAACAAAAACATGATGATGTGTCGCAAAATTGAACTCAAATTATAAATTGGGAATCATGTATGACTTAATTTTAAAAAAAAATTCTTCATATTTTCAGTCTTTATTTTGTTATCTTAAAGTGTTTTTTGAGGTATTAATAGTTAAACTTAAGTCCTAATATGTTTATACATTCATTGGATAGACTTTTAGAAAGTGTAGAATTGGTTTCTTTTACTCATATAAGGTAAACTAAAATTATGACAACAATAACTATAAATTTTTTAATAATAGATCAAAGTAAATAATGATGATGCCGGATATGTAATTTTGATAAATATGGATAAAAAAAGTAAAGGACTCGAAAATAAACATGATGCTATGTCACAAAATTGACCTTAAATTATAAATTGGGAATCATATTTGTGTATGACTTACAAATAAAGATCTTTAATTTCATTTCTATTTACGAAAAGTGATATACAAAGCGAATATGACTTAATTTTTTAAAAAAATTTAAAACACCAACATGATAATTTACTTAAGAACATAATTTTAATTGTGTGACATCAACTTTTAAATCGGAATCATATACACCAATAAATGCAAACTAAAAAAAAGAATCAAACTGAATATGACTTAACTCTTAAAATACAGAAATAACAGTTTAATTTCATAAATAATTTTTGAGATTACTGAATTAGAAATAAACAAACATGAATATTCATGTCGTCTCTTATCTTCTAATTATGCAACACAATTTCTTATTTGTTTTCATGTCTTTTTTCTTTTTTACCTAACTTACTAACACTTTTATATGGTTTATTTTTGACAAATCGTAGGTCTAATTTGCCCAATTTTTTTATACCTTCTAAAACTAGAAAACTAGCTAATTCTATACCTTCTAAAACCCTACATAATCTATATACTCATATACTAGGCCTTAATTTTAACTTTTAACACTTCAAAAATATTTCAAAATAACAAAAAATAAAATAATATTGAAATCATCCCCTACTTGTTAACTCTTTACTACGATTTATTATTGAAAAATATGTTACTATAATTGTCCCGATTTTGTAAATAAATATAAAACTAGAAAATCAATTGTACAACCTTCAAAGCTCTATTCTTTTTTTTTTTTTGATAAAGATGAGAATAGCATTGAAATTAAAGTGCTTTGAAGCGATTACAAGATTTTGCCAAACGGCTGAAAAAGGTCACGACAATTTCGTGACTCAGAGTATACAAGAAATTAAACCACTAACCTATAGACCGTAAACTAATTACAATTAAACTGAAGCAGAGCATATCCTACACTTCAGCCTAACTTAAAGTAATAGGTGTAGGCCTACAGATTATAAACAACGACAAATAAAAACAGAAGCAAACAAAATTAAAAGTACAAAGATTACAATGAAGAAGTACGATTACGTAGCCCTACGAAGATCGAAGGTGAACTCGATAACCAAAAGGGATCGCAGCGCTAAAAAACAAGAGGATGTAAATCATGCATGGGTCACCATATTTTACCGACCTTGCCACCCCCCAAACACGGCAACCGAAAAACCCGGGGAACAAACCAAAACTATCACAACCGGCTATCGGGCAACAAACCAAACAAAACATGGCCGGCTAAGCAAGACTGAAAACCATCCCCCCCCCCCTTCCTAGAGCAGGTTACCCTATACCCCCTCCCCCTCCCAAGGCCCCAACCCCCCCCCCCCCCCCACCCCCCACCCGAGGACAACCCAAACTCAGAAACCAGTAAACCCAAAATTCAAACCCCCCCCCCCCCCCCATCCTGCTTTTGAGCCCCCACTGCTGCCGGAAATTTCTGCCCCCGCCGGTTTTTTTTTTCCGGCCGCCGCCGGTGCGTTTCCGGTCGCCGCCGGTGGAGATCCGGTTACTGTCATAAATTAAGACGAAACCCTAGCAACGACAACCTCGTCAATCAAGCCTATTATTGAGCACGATCACCCAGAGCCTGTAGATCCCACACTCTGCCGGCAGGATTCCGGCAACATCCGGTGAAATCCCGGCCACATCGATTCGGTCCAAACGAGCTAGCAGATCGAGGAAAAAATCCAGATCAACATAGATCGAGAGAGATCGGCGCAGACCGAGGGAGATGGCGCCTCACCGCACCGCCGTTGTCCCCGTCGGCCACCTCCATCCATCTCCGCCCACGAAAGTACCCTAACCTCAAAGAATCCAACACACATCTAGACGGAAACAATCAAAAGCTAGGCCGGATTCTGGCCGCCGCCCCACGCGCACCTACGCACGGTGGGGCGGCCATGGATGCTTTGCGGTGGGAAGATAGGTTGTAGAGAGAAGGCAGAGACTTTTTGGTTTTTAGAGAGAGGTGAGCTTTTGATCTTTTTTCAAAGCTCTATTCTATAGACATATATTTACATATTAGGCTTTGATTTTGACTATTAAAACCTCAAGATGACTTTAAAATTTTTAAGAGAACTACGACAATCATGTATGAAACTAAAGACTATACTAAAAAAAAAAGGTTTTTTTGTTTTTTATTTACGAAAGCAATATACAAACCAAAAATGACTTCATTTTTTAAAATACGTCAAAATATCAAAATAGATCTGCATTCAAGAATTAATTTTATTTAAATAGAACAAACTTTGAAATTAAAATCATACACACCTAAAAAATCCAAAACAAATAAAAGGAATCACACCTTATTTGACTTAATGTTCAAACAAACTTTAAAATGCCATAATAGAAATTCAGTTTCACAAATTAATTGTTAGTTAGATAACTTCGACCTCTCAAACTGAAATCATATACTCCTTTTAAATGCGAAAAAAAAAATCAATTAGAAGTATCAAGTCATAAGCTCTGTACATCATCAATTATTAGTTTACTCGCGCTTTCAAAAAACTCTAACTAATAAATAATATAAAAACATGAGAGAAAAAAATTATATATTGAAATAATTTTATATCTCATAAGTTGGAGATTTTTTTATACTATACTTAATTTATAAATTAAATTATTGGTATTTTATTATGAATTTTATCACCTAAAGTGTTCAACAAGGTACGATCCAAAATTTATAGAGTAAAAGATAAGTAAAGATAAAAAGTTTTGTACTCTTACTTGCACCTTGGAAAACTCTAAATAAGAAAGAATGTAAAAACATGAGAGACAAAATTATATATTGAAATTGTTGTTGAAGCTTACTAGAAATTAATATGAATTACTAGCACTTAAACAAACTTTAAATATGAAAAATCATGGTAGTTGTTAAAATAAATATTGTAGCTCATAATTCAGGATGTAAAATTGCTTTATACTCTTAATGAACAAATGAAATTATTAGAACTTAGGCATTACTATAATCACTAGAATATATTGTAAAATTAGAACTCAGTCAATAATCTATAAAGGAGAAAAATAAAGTAATTGAACATAAAAAAGAATTTGTTAATCCTAAGTCGTTCCAGCCCCTTATATCACAGTCTATCAGTCTATACGATAAATTAGACTTGAACAAAATTTTATCCATTTGACATTTTGACTTATCTTTCACTCAATTGCATGGTGATATAATAATACTTAAAAAGACCCATATGATTGTTATTTTAATATTGTCTTTAACTATCATTTGTAATCGTACGATATTTCACAAATGTAATAAATGTAGAATTAGTTCGATATTTATTCTTTTGGAACATTTTTCAGTTTTATATTTTTTTTAGGGTTTCTTTATATTATGATGATACATATATATGAAATGCATGAATACGACATCTACTAAATTTGATAGTTCGCTTCACGCGAAAATAAAGCTTTGTTCAAAATCATCGACATAATGCCTAAATAATTAACTTTTACTCTACCAAAATATACTGACACTCAAACGTACGGATAAATAGATTGTTAAATATAATCGACTCGGGCTAGTAATATATAATAAGCAAAGCGAGAAAGGTATTGATAACTTCTTCACGCGACACATCATCGCTTCTTTATATGACACGTCGTCAGATCCTTATTTTAAGAATAATTAACTTCTATATTGGTAAGTCTTATTTAGTTCAAAAACTAATTCTAATCATTTTAAAATTCTACCTAACCAATATACTATTGTATTAAGACTTCTTTCTTACAATTATGTCCTTAAAATTTAAAAATTAATTCTAATCATTCTAAAACTCAACCTTATTAATACTAACTTATTAGGACTTAATATTGATTATTGTATCTTCAGAATTACTATCTAATATGAATATAAATCCTCATATAAATAAAAAACGAAAATAATACTTTTCATTTAGAAGGAAAAAAATCTAAAACTATACCTAATCAATATACTAATCTATTAAGACTTCATTTTGACAATTATGTCCTTAAAAGTATTTTCTAATATGAAAATTAAAATCCATAGACCCAAAAACTAACCGATGAGATTTAGAATAAAAACGTGATCTAATAATTACTTTTAAATTTTGATAGGATCCTTATTTCATATCTAATTAATTTTGCAAGAGTAATGAGGATTTTTTGTAAGCCCTATGTAACACAAAATGATACTTTCAATTAAGAAGAAAAATTAAGATTAAACAACTTACGAGACTTAGAAAAAAATGATCTAACAATTGATTTGAATTTTGATAGGTAGTTTATTTTAAATTTTGCAAGAATAATGAGGGTTATAAAATTTAAAAATTAATTCTAAACATTTTAGAACTCAACGTAATCAATATACTAACTTATTATGACTATTGTACTCTTAAAAAACTTTTTAATGTGAATATAAAATTTCATATATCAAAAAAATAAAAATAAAATATGAGATTTAGAAGGGAAAAAATTGACGTTCTAATTGAGTTAAATGTACTATCATTATTCATATATATAGATATATATGTAATATACAAAGAATACTCATCTTTAAAATCTTTAAAATTAAATAATGTAATTATAAGTCAGCAATTTTAAATAAGATCTCACGACCACCAAAGTGGTTATATCCCATATATAAGGATTTAGAAAACAACTAAAACTCTTTAGTACGACTTAATGTTAAAAAATTTGTGGTGATTATCGCGATATTTGTATACCTTATAAGTCTAGAAAATCAATTGTACATCGTTTAAATTCTATGCTACAGACATATATTTACGTATTAGGCTTTAATTTTAACTATTTAAACCTTGATTATATTGTCATGCAATTATTGCGCAATATTTGCATACGTAAATATATTTGCTTTAGTTTCTTTGAACTGTAAGTTAAAAAAACAATGAGTATAAAAACTAATATGAATATCTAATATGAATATAAAAACTCACATAAATAAAAAACGAAAATAATACTTTTGATTTAGAAGGAAAATAGTAATTTTAAAACTAATTCTAATCATTCTAAAACTCTATCTAATCAATATACTAATCTATTAAGACTTCATTTTGACAATTACATCCTTAAAAGTGTTTTCTAATGTGAAATAAAATCCATAGACCCAAAAACTAACTTATGAGATTTAATAAAAACGTGATCTAAAAATTACTTTTAAATTTTGATAGGATCCTTACTTTATATCTAATTAATTTTGCAAGAGTAATGAGGATTTTCTGTAAGCCCTATGTAACACGAAATGATACTTTCAATTAAGAAGAAAAATTAAGATTAAACAACTTACGAGACTTAGAAAAAAAATGATCTAACAATTGATTTGAATTTTGATAGGTAGTTTATTTTAAAATTTGATTAATTTCGCAAGAATAATGAGGGTTATATAATTTAAAAATTAGTTCTAAACATTTTAGAACTCAACGTAATCAATATACTAACTTATTATGACTATTGTATTCTTCAAAATATTCTTTAATGTGAATATAAAAATCCTATATCAAAAAAATAAAAATAAAATATTAGATTTAGAAGGAAAAAATTGACATTCTAATTGAGTTAAATGTACTCTCATTATTCATATATATATATGTAATATACGAAAAATACTCATCGATCTTGAATGGGTCCTTATTTATTGATAACTTCATTTCTATATAAGTAAGCCTTATATAGTTGAAAAACTAATTTTTAACATTCTGAAACTCTAACTAATTTTATAAATGTCACTAAAGGTCTGAAATACCATCTAGGATGAGATCCTTTTTCTTGATAAATTAATTTCTATATTAGTAAGCCTTATATAGTTGAAAAAATAATTCTAAACGTTCGAAGACTCTAACTAATTAATAAATTAACTTAATAAGGCTTAGTTTTGAGTATTGTATCCTCAAAATCACTCTCCAATATGAATATAAAAATTCATATATCTAAAAAACGAAAATATATGAACTTCAATGGGATCCTTATTTATTGATAAATTAATTTTCATATTAGTAAGCCTTATGTAGTTGAAAAACTAATTCCTAAACATTCTGAAACTCTAACGAATTTTATAAGTATCACCAAAGGTCTAAAATACCATCTTGATGAGGTCCTTATTTCTTGATAAGTTAATTTTTATATTAGTAAGCCTTATATAATTGAAATTCTAATTTTAAACATTCTGAAACTCTGACTAATTAATGGATTAACTCATTAAAACTTAATTTTGAGTATTATATGCTCAAAACCACTCTTCAATGAATATAAAAATTCATACATCTAAAAAACGAAAATAATATTATCTTGAATGTGGCCCTTATTCATTGAAAAGTTAATATTCATATTAGTATGCGTTATATAGTTGAAGAGCTAATTCTAAACACTCGAAAACTCTAACTAATTTTATAAGTGTCACTAAAGGCCTGAAATACTATCTTGGATGGGGTCCTTATTGATTTATAAATTAATTTCTATAGTACTAAGCATTATATAACTGAAAAAATAATTATAAACGTTCTAAGACTAAATAATTAAAGGATTAACTTAATAGGACTTAATTTTAAGTATTGTATCATCAAAACCACTCTCCAATATAAATATAAAAATTCATATATCTAAAAAATGAAAATAATATTATTTTGAATGGGTCCTTATTTATTGATAAGTTAATTTTCATATTAGTAAGCCTTATAAAGTTGAAAAACTAATTCTAAACATTCTGAAGCTCTAACTAACTAATGAAGTAAATTATCAGGACTTAAATTTAACTATTGCATCCTTAAAAATACTTTCTAGTATGACAAAGTTATATATCTAAAAAATAAAAATAAAATATTAGATTTGGAAAAGAAAAAAAATGATGTTACAAATGAGATTGAAACAATAAAAATGATGTAATAATTTATTCATTTTCATTTTATTTTAATGATGTAACAATTGATTCATCCTTAAAATCCTTTTAGTACATTAAAAATTTTGACTTTTTTTTTATGAGACCGTACGAACAAAAAATGACTATATAATTGTTATTACTTAAAATCACAATAACGGTAAAGCTTATTCGTAAATGTGATAGTTAAAAAGGACTTAAACCTATATACTAAACATGTTAGTGTATATAAAGGTATGCAAATAATATTTTTGATGTGATCCCTATTTTTAAGCTTATTTAAAATTTTCTTTTAAAACTCTAAATTTTCTAATTTTCTAGGATTTAAATTTGACTATCATGTTCTTAAAACTAACTTTCTAATACGAAGATAAACAGTCATATATCTAGAACAAAAATGTATATGTATTTGCAAATATGAGATTTAGAACAAAAAGTTAAGTTACAGTTAATTTAATTTTATTATGATTAGTTAAATGTATATGTATTTGCAAATAACATAATCATTAAAAGCAAATTATCTATATAATATATAAAATTAATAATCAAATTATAAGTCAATTTTTTGCTTTGATAAGATAGCATGATGAACAAAGTGGTTATAAAAGCGAAAATGAGATTTTGAAAATAAATCAAATACGTACTAGAAAAAAAAAGTGCAATTAAATCATTCTTAATTACTATATTTGAGAGCTTTTCAAACCTTTAAGATGTAAAAATATGAGATATCATCAGATTATATTGTCAATATGAAATAAAATTATAAACATTTTAAGTGTCTTGTTGTGGAGAGAACTCAGGACGCGCTTCGTGAATAGACATGCACAGCAAACCCAACACCGGTGACTCGCCGGAAGGATTTCCGACGGGAAATCTCCGATGATTAAGTCAGAATATGTTTGAGACTTGATAAAGTGTAAGTTCAACTCTCTTACTTACCTGATATATTCTTCCCCACTCCTTTTATAGTGTTCCCAGCTTAGTGGGGAGTTATTTCTGTTTAATTATGGGGTTATCAGATTAATGGGGGGTTACTCATCATTATGGATGGTTACTCCTCATTAGTGTCTGGTTAATACCCCGGAGTTACTCCCTGAGTAACTCATCTTTACTCACTTCCATATTAATGGTGTGGCGGTTTCGATGCGTCTGGACGAGGACACGTGTCTTCATCTTACAGGTGGTGTTTTTCCTCTACATCATTTGCCCCCTATTTCATGTTCTTCGAAGGAGAATGTGGAATTATATATGATAGATTTCATCAGCTTTTCTACTTATGTCGATCATGTAGTAATACAATGAGGGACCCTTCTATTCAGTTTGATCAAGAAAAAGGGGTCATTGTTTTGGCTGAGTGAAAAAGCATCAGATGCTCGTCTACTCGGCTTGGTCGAGTAGAGGCACCTTGGGTGTTCGTCTGCTCGGCTTTGGCCGAGTAAAAGCACTTTGGGTGCTCGTCTACTCGGCTTGGCCGAGTAGAGGCATGAAAGGTGCTCGTCTACTCGGCTTGGCCGAGTAGAGGCGTGGTACGTGCTCGTGTACTCGGCTTGGCCGAGTAGAGGCGTGGTACGTGCTCGTCTATTCGGCTTGGCCGAGTGGAGGCGTGGCACGCGCTCGTGTAGAGGCGTGGTACGTTCTCGTCCACTCGGCTTGGCCGAGTAGAGGCGTGGTACGCGCTCGTGTAGAGGCATGGTACGTGCTCATCTACTCGGCTTGGCCGAGTAGAGGCATGGTACGTGCTCGTCTCTTCGGCTTGGCCGAGTAGAGGCATGGTACGTGCTTGGCCGAGTAGAGGCATAGTACGTGCTCGTCTATTCGGCTCCCTAAATTTTCATCTACTCGGACACGTTTTGTTTATCGTCGTGGGGTAAACGGGTCATTTCGCCCCCTAGTAAATTCATCAGATCATGCCACGTGTCCAGGGCGTTTCAACGGTCATGGAATCTTACCCGTTGGATGAGTCTTTCATGTTTATATAAGGGGTAGAACGTTTCTTTTACTTTTACCCACATACTTTGCATCTCTTGAGGGGAGCCGAGCGAGGTGATTTCCTTGGGCTTTCGAAGATTTCCGAGTTTTGAAGATCTTCAGTTTCATCAAGTAAGCTTCAAACTTTTTTGAAATCTTTAGCTTTTGATATGAAATTATGTCTAATGAAGATGAAGAATGTGTTTTTGTACCTAATGTAGACGCTCAAGGCGTCAGCGTAGAACCTACTTTTGACCCCCTGTTTTTGGAAACTGGTGTTCCTCTGGTTCCCTTCCAGGAGCCGAGAGGAGTCCCTGCGAAAGAGGTTTTGAGGGAGAGCGCTCAATCTCCTAAACCTTTTGACGCGCATACCCTTAGGAGCAAACTCAGCAGCTATGACTTAAAACTTCTTCGGGAGTGTTGCGAAATTCCTCCCATTGTAAAACTTAGGCTTCCCGAAGAGGACGAATCAGCTAACATGGCCACCATTGATGAAATTGGTGTTTATTGGGATATGTTTATCAACGGCTTTAGGGTTCCTCTCCATCCTTTTTTTATTAGAGTCTTGAACCTATATGGTCTTGCACCCGGCCAATTTTCCCCTCATGCGTGGCGGTTTATGAGTTTTTTCATATATCAATGTCATAAACTTGGTTTGAGGCCCAGAGTTAGGGTATTCAGATGGTTTTTCACCATATGCACAATCACCAAACAAGTAGGTTGGTATTTCTTAAGTCGGCACCCAAAATCCGAAGCGAAGTTATTTCCCTATCCACCGTCATCCAACCATAACTGGAAGGAGAGGTTTCTGTTTGTTAAACTGCCTAAGTCTCAACGGAGGGAAGTTTGTAACGAGTGGCTAGTCGAGTGTGATACTAGATCATGTAATAAATTAAAGGAAAAAGATTTGTCGGAGATTGACCTCGAGCATATTGAGAAGCTCAAAGGAGCTGCGTCCTTAGAGTCCAGATATCCTTTGAGTAACGCTCAACTTTGCGAATGCGGCATCATCTTTCCCCTTGAACCTCAAGATTTCGAAGAGGAGGAAGAAGATGGTGAGAAAGACCCTGGTAAATGTTCTTACCAGAGCCTGCGCACTGAATCTTTTAATGGTGCCTTACTTTTGCTCTGTGTGCAGGAAATATGTCATCCCGAGCACAAGGGGATCCTCCGCTGTTTAATTTCCAAGGGGTGTTGGGAGACATTATTCTCGATGAATTGGCCTCCATTCATGGCGTTGAAGAGGAGGAAATGCAAGACTTAGACTTTGACACGCTGGTTTCCGGGCCTCAAGCAAAGGAGATTCCACCGCAAGCGGAAGAGTTCCTTCTTGGCTTGTCTACGGTAGACAAGTCTAAAAAAGCTCCGAGGAAAATAAAAGCATCTGGCCGAGGAGGGAGTAGAGCTACGTTGTCTTCTGTTCGGGCTGACGTTCCTCATCGTCCTGCCTGGGGCATATCTGTTGAGGAGTCAGTCTTCAAGTCTCCTCGTACAGCATCGGACTGGTCTCGTCACGCGATCATTCCTATGGATCGCAAGGCATTATCTGCTTACGGTGTTGCTGATACAGTGAATGGCATGGTCCAATTTATTTCGCAGGTTTGATTTCTTCTCTTTAATTTCTATGTCAAAAACTCCAGTGTTTAACTTCTTTTGTTATGCAGGCTATGGCGCAAGTGCAGATTGGCGCGGAGAAGCTTATTGCCGTAGACAAGGTCTTGGATGAGGAACAAAAGAAGGTAATGGTGGAGAATAACTGCCGTAAGGAGGCCGAGAAGAAAGTTGATGACCTGAGCAAGAAGGTAGAGCGACTGGAACTGGCTAATGCGGGGTTAACTGCTCGGATCGAACAATCAGAGGCCGAGAAGTCGACAGTGGCACTTCAGGCGGTGCAGATGTTTAAGAAATCCAAGACTTTTACGGATCAGCGCTTCCGTGATTCGAAAAGGGCTCTCGTGCATGGCTATAACGACTGCAAGACTGATATTCACAAAGACCATCCAGAGTTTGATTTGAGCCTTTATGAGCATAAGTTTGCCCGTGAGATAGCTGCGGATGACGCTCTTCGGGCAGAAGAGGCTGAACGAAGGAAATGTGCAAGTTCACGTGCAATAGCTAGTCCTTCTGTTGGCCGATCGCTAGGTGCATCCGGGTCAACTTCCAGGACAGTTTCCAGGCAGCAGTCTTTGGCCGAGGCTCAGATTCGGGAGACGGGGATGCCCGAGGGTGCGACCGATCAGGATGAATAGTCTAGTTTCCTCTGTTCTAGACTTAATTTTAGGGGACTCTTCTTTTGTTGCCTTGATGTAGTTGACTCAATTTCTAATATATTCAAGGTCTTATCTACTTTTGCCAAATTCTCTTGTATTCATAGTAGAAGATAAGTACATCAATGGCAATATAAATCTGAAGAGAAAAAAGGAAAAGCTAAGGCTGTGCAAAGCCGTAAAACTTCGTAACATAGTGGGCTATCTAAGCATGAGCAGGATCGAGCATGATCAAAAAATCAATAGATGAGATATGTATGGCCCCTCTTTGATCTTGCTCATGTGTAGTATCGCCGTAAATTGGTAGCATTCCACGTTCGTGGGATACTTTTTCCATCCAAATGCTCCAAGTGATATGAGCCAGGACCACCATACTTGGTCACACGATAATGGCCTTCCCAGTTTAGTGACAGCTTGCCGATGGCATCGCGAGGGGATGAGGCTTCTACTCGGCGGAGGATGAGGTCTCCAATGCGGAAAGCACATGGGCGAATGCGTCGATCGTGATATCTGGCCACACGCTGCTGATATGCGGCGAGTTGCAGCTGTGCTCGATCCCTTTGTTCGTCTAAGAGGTCAAGATTGCAACGCAACGCTTCGTCGTTCACGTTAGGTTCATAAGTGAGTAGACGAAGATAGGGTAGACCAATCTCTACCGGGATTAGTGCTTCCGTGCCAAAGGCCAAGTTGAAAGGAGTTTCGCCTGTTGGGTTTCTTGTCGTTGTTCGGTAAGCCCAAAGGATCTTATGCAGTTCGTCAACCCAAAGGCCTTTCTCACCATCGAGCTTCTTTTTTAGACCTTGGAGGAGGGTACGATTGGTTACCTCCGTCTGGCCGTTTGTCTGTGGGTGAGCCACGGAAGTAAAACGGTGCTCGATTGATAAATTAGCGCAGAACGCACGAAAGGTGCGGTTATCGAATTGTTTTCCATTGTCGGTGACAAGCACACGAGGGATTCCAAAACGGCAGAAAACTGAGCGCCAGAAGAAGTCTTCACACTTCTGCTCCGTGATGGAGGATAGAGCTTCGGCTTCCACCCATTTAGTGAAATAATCAATAGCAACGATTAAAAATTTCCGTTGGGCTGAAGCCGGGGGAAAAGGTCCCAATATATCCATGCCCCACATGGCGAAGGGAATAAGGCTGTTCAAAGTAGTCAATGCGGTAGGAACAAGCTTTGGCACATGCGAGAACCGTTGACAAGCATCACATTTTTTCGTGTGCTCCAGCGTGTCTCGCTGCATTGTCGGCCAGTAATAGCCTTGACGAAGGATTTTGTGTGCTAGGGCTTTCCCTCCTAAGTGTTGACCACATATTCCCTCATGCACCTCGCGCAGAGCGTAAGTGGCTTCAGTAGGGGTAAGGCAGCGCAGATAGGGGAGCGTAAAAGATCTTTTGTACAGCACGTCATCAACAATCGTGTAGCGGGCTGTGCGCGAAATGATTCCTCGAGCTTGCTTTCGATCGGTTGGCAGGATGCCATTCGCAAGATAGGACTTAATTGGGTCCATCCATGATGGTTCGTGCTCGGCCTGCATGACCTCACGATCATTAATACTTGGTGCGTGGAGGAGTTCCAAGTGAACGGTTCGGCTAAGCCCAGACTGGTCGAGGGACGCTAAACGTGAAAGTGCATCAGCTGATGCATTGTCTTCTCGGCTGACTTGAGTGATGTTGAAATACGCAAAAGTCTCTGCAAGCCTTTTGGCTTTCTGGAGGTATTCAGCCATCTTTGTGCCTCGTGCTTCATACTCTCCAGAAAGCTGCTTGACGACCAGCTACGAATCGCTATGGGCATGAAGTGCTTCTGCTCGCATAGCCTTTGCAAGGTGCATCCCCGCAATAAGAGCCTCGTATTCGGCTTCATTGTTTGAAGCGGGAAAGTCGAATCGTAAGGCATATTCAACGACGAGGTTTTCAGGACCACGAAGGATTAAACCAGCTCAACTTCCGTTTGCATTAGAAGAACCATCCACATGGAGGATCCAGGTGAAATGCCTCTCCTGCTGGGGTCGTTGTTCCTCGTCTTCGATGGGCAGAGTACACTCAACAATGAAGTCGGCGAGGGCTTGACCTTTGATAGAAGTTCGTGGCTTATAGTAGATGTCGAAATCCCCCAGTTCAATGGACCACATGACCAGTCATCCTGAGACAGTAGGCTTATGGAGTATTCGTCGTAAGGGCTTGTCCGTGAGCACTGTTATGGAGTGAGATTGAAAATATGGTCGAAGCTTTCGAGCTGCGATCAAGAGAGCGAAAGCCAGTTTTTCTGCATCCGGATAGCGCAACTCAGCACCTTGTAGTACTTTGCTCACATAGTATATAGGGAGCTGCTTACTGTTCTGGTACGGACAAGCACCGCACTTACAACCGACTCTGCTATGGCCAAATACAAGAAGAGCTCTTCTCATGCAAGTGGTTTGGATAGGAGCGGGGGCACCGTCAGATACTCTTTCAAGGCTTCGAAGGAATTTTGGCACTCGGCGGTCCACTCGAAGTTTTTAATGTTCTTCAAAGCTTTGAAGAAAGGTAAACATCTCTCAGCAGACTTAGAGAGGAATCTGCTAAGGCCGCTATACGTCCAGTTAGTATCTGCACCTCCTTCACTCTCTTCGGAGCCGTCATGTCTTGTATAGCCTTGATCTTTTCAGGATTGGCCTCTATCCCTCTGTATGAGACCATGAAGCCTAAGAACTTGCCTGAAGAGACCCCGAATGCACACTTGCGCAAGAGATTAAAACATTCCTCAAGATTGGCAATGTGATCAGCTGCACGAAGGCTTTTGACGAGCATGTCGTCGACATAAACTTCCATGGTTTTACCTAGCAAAGGCTTAAAGATCTTATCAACAAGTCGTTGGTAGGCGGCACCTGCGTTCCTCAAGCTGAACGGCATGCCTTTGTATACTTGGGCTAAGTTGTGACCTTCTTTCAATAAGCAATGTGGGACAACCTCACAAAAACTTGCTTTCGGGTCACTACCTCATTGTAACAATGTCTCTGGATTGAAATCAGGCTCCACATACAACACATGCCGTGAGATGAGAGATGGAGAATTAGGGGGAAAGGGAGGAAGAAAAGAAGAAAAAAAAAGAGAGATTTGCATCAAGTTTCTTGAATTGGCTTGGGCTTGATTTGCTTGGCAGTAGCTTATCTTGTGTTTTTAGGTTTTAGAAACATGTATGAGAAGTATTATGAGTGAAACACTTATATATTTTCTTGGAATGATTTTAAGTGAAGTGTGTTCATATATGTTGAAGAACTGCAGAACGGTCTTAAATTTTGGTGCTTAGAAATGTATAATTTCAGTTGAGATATGGACTTGACTATTTTATATGTTATAGTAAGACTTTTATAGAGTATACGCACTAAATTTTAGATTAATTTTAAGTATTATTACTATAGTCTAAAATTTGTAGCTTGAAGTCTGTTCTGTGAAACTGTTACAAGACATATTCTAAGGTCTGTTTTTGGAAGGGCTTAACAGGAATTTAAAACATAATTTCCGTATCAAATAAAATACTGAGATGTAGCTCTTTAAGTCTAGCTTTTAGAAATATATAGTTTGACTGTAGAGACATTGTAATTGATCTGATATGATATTTGGAGTACAGACTACTCCTGATACAAATTCAAATACTTGGCAGTTATGTAACCTAAATTAGTAGTTCCTGTGCTGGGCTTAATGGTGGATAACTAGGTAAATTTTAGGTCTTAAATTCACACTCAATTATCTACATGCTAATAAGTATACATGCGTATAGGGTACTTAAGGAAGAACATCAAATTGTTTCCTGCTTGGTTATCATATTAGTTCGTGCATTTAGAGTTTAGACTACATGTTTGGCATGTTACATGGAATTATGTTTTTATTGATAATATGAGAAATATGACTTCAGAGGGGATTAAACCTCTTTTAATGTACTTGATGACATTTTTTTTATATCTATACATGATTATGCATGTCACGCGAATGATGAGGAAAAAAGTGAGTTGAGGCTGTTATTTGCCGGGGTTGGAAGTTATCCGGCCAGAATTATTGGCGTGCCTGTGATGATGTTAGACTTCTTCTATTAAACTCTCTATATCAGTTGGTTACGATATAAAAAGTCTCTCGCACTCAGGGAAGGTTTGCTTGTGCATGAGGGACATATTTGCATATTGGTATTCCCATGCTTGTTTCACATTTGTTTTGAACTTGTTTATACTGTTTTCGTTATATTTGAAATAATGTTAATATTTGGGCCTTGCTTGCCATTCTTGTCTATATTTTAAAAGATTTCAGATCTTGCTCGATATGTTGTTCTCATTTTTCAAGGCAAAGTATTTTCCAAAATGTTTGTAAGTGATACTTGTTATGTTATATTATTCTTAAGAACATATGTATCATCTATTCGAGTGAACTTGTATGTGTATACTAACCATTCATAATCTAATCAATTCAAGTTTGGACTTAGAATCACAGGATACGCTACTGAGCCATCAGGCTGACCCATTTCCAATACTTTGTTTCTTCTAGGTTAGGAGTCACAATATATGCTAGAAGTTGTAGAGAATTACCTTGAGGAGGATCAGGGGTATTATGCTAGGTGAGTAGAGTTTAATATTTTTCTTTTGTTTTGGCGTGTAGCAATTATAGAGGAGAGAGGTGGTCTGTAATATAGTGTTATGTTCAGTCTTTTCACTTAAGTACGACTGTAAATTTCAAGTCATACTTCCGCTGTTTATTTTGAGGTTTATAGTAAAGTTCTGTTCATCCTTGATGTATATATGTTAACCCCTTCTGGGGGTGTGACATTTAAATGGTATCAGAGCTATAAGCTAGCATAGCTAGGATAGGATCCTTGGATATGTGTTCAAAAACCGGTATGTGATATTGTACGGGTTAGTGGATTTTAGAAACCTTAGTGGTGTTTATGTTGGAATATTTTAATAAAATAAAATGTACCTTAAAGTATTATTATTATAGTGCTAGTTATGGCTATATGATATTTACTCACTTATACATTATGAGATGGGTTACAATGTAATAATGAGTATTATTAACTCATTGATTTATGGTGTGTATAATATAGTGTATTATTTGGCATTATTGAGAATTATTATCATTATTCTATGAATTACAAAGCTTTTAAACTTACTTATGTGGCCAATAAAGGAATTATGATTGGCCATGTATATAAGGCCATGGGGTGTGACATAGAAGATTGGAAGCTACCATGCTTCCAAACTTAGTTTTTCTACTCTACTATCAAGATGTATCTTCTTTATATTTATACTTGGGCAACGTAATCGTGGACTAGTTCATACCGTCTTCCTGTGGACGTGCACATGGAGGAGACATAGCTGCGTCAATGTGTTTTATCTTGGAGACTTTATCTGCCGTCAACACATGTACGTAGGGAGGCGATAACGTCTTTAGGACAACGACTTTATCGCGATTCTCGCGGACCAGCTATTTCTATATCTTTTTACTTCTCTAGATTACATAATTTTATCAAGAGTTCATATAGAATTACTTTCAATTATTTGTTATTATTTGATACGTTTAATCTCTTGGTATTGCTAATAAGTTGTTGTAGAAAATACTAATCAAAGCCTAATTTTTCAACAGTTTAGAGGTTGGTAAGGTTTGAGTATTAGTTAAAGTTAGTAATTGTGTATCTGAGTTAGAACGGTGTTTTTGAAGTGACTGTTGTTAAGTTTGAAAATTTGGTTTGAAAGTACGATAAGAAGTGTGGAATCCTACCTTATCATCTTGTTTGTTCCTTTTTATTTTAAGTCCAAGTACGACTTAATCGGATAGTAATTTTCTCTAAGACGTCGGAAAAGTTGTCATTCCTATTCAGTCATCTTGTCCCTTTTCTTGAATACTTATCTGTTTCTTTCAAATCTATTGAAACTTAGTGGGATAATATCTGACCTACTGGCCATGAGAAAGCTACGAATCAGATTAAGGATCAATAACCCTTACTGGTCGTTATTTACTTCTCGGGATTTTGGGCCTCAACCCAATTAACTAGCTGCCAAGCAATGCCCTCTGTCGTTACGACGCTGACCAGCCTGCCGACCACCTCTGCAGAATTTTAACTGCCACCAAATGGGCATCAATAACACACGTAATCGGCGAACTAGCGACTGAAGTTTCTTTGTGGCACGTTGTATAAGTTATGAAATGGGTTCTTATGGGTGATTGTATTGTTGGTGAATGTGTGCAGTAGTAGTGTTCTTATTTTTGGTGCGGTGTGGAGTGGAGGTATCACGGTGGTGCTTGAGACGGCTGGAACGGTATCCTGGTAGTGCTTATAGTGGTTGGAATGCTGAATTCTGGTGGTGTATGTGTGTGTAATTGTTGTGTGGCTGTGTTTTGTGAGAGTGTGTGTTTTGTGTAAACCTAGTGTGTTTTTGTTAGGGTAAAAGTGAAAAGGGTGTGTGTGAAATGTGTGTACGGGTGGGTATGGAGTGTTTGTGTACATTCTACATGACGTGTGTACGTGTGTGTTTGTGTGCGCGCACGTGTGCGTGTGTACGTGTGTGACCTCTGTGTATGTTGGTGCTTGATGTGTTACAATGGTTGAAAATGGTGGTTATTGTGGCAATATATTGGTTAGTAAGCAGTGAGTTTGAGATGATCGTTAACCGTAATGACGAACTAGTGGTTGGTTCGACCCAAGTGTGTGCGCGTAGAGGGTGTGCGTGCGCAAGTGTGGGTATGAGTACAATTGGGTGTATGTGTGTGAGGCTGTGCACAGATGGGTATGTGTTTTTTGTGTGTTCAAATGGCTAGGTGTGTGTGTGTGTAGTTGGTTGGCTAGAAATGGAGAGGGTGTACAGTGATTATGATTTTGGGCTCTTGATGAAGAAGAAAATGGAAAGTGTTGTTATAAGTTTATTATTTTCTAGAGTCTAGATTTTGAATTTTTAAGAGCCATTTTTACTTTGATTTTGGTTATGTGCAAAATAGTAACACCATTGTTATTATTGCAAGATCTATGATGTGTAATATTATTGGATTTTCTTCGTGTCTTCGAAGAGCGTGAAATGATTTTATTAGAAAATGGTGTTCTTGATTTATTAAAAATAGCAAACTAGATTATTTTTCCGTGAAAATTTCACAATGACCTTTTACCACTGAAAATGTTTCAGTATCTAAAGTTATAAGACTTTCAGTATCGATTATTATGTGTAGTGACTTTGGTTGCCATGTGCGCCGTTAAGAACCGAAGGGAGGTTTTGAAAAAAAATAAATAAATAAAAAATAATATATATATATATATATATATATATATATATATATATATATATATATATATATCTTTCAAAGGACTTTTTGGCTTAATTTCAGCCTAATTTTTTTTATCTAACTATTTTGAAGTAATTTGATTTTTTTTGTGATACGATGGCCGACAGGGGGTATTTGGTAATTTTACATACGTCAGGGGGGTATTTTGATAAATTTTCATTGTCGGTGGTGGGTTTATTGTATGCTTGTATATGTGTGCATTATGCATGTATTTGTTTATTTTTGACAAGGGTTATCGTGTGAGGGCTAATGGTGCGAGTGCGTGCTGTGTTGTTGGGTTGTGTATGTCTTTGTAAAAGAAAGTGACATAGAGAAAGAAAGGGGTTGTGTATTCTCCGTCCACCGCCGTCTTCTCCACTGGTTGCTTTAGATCTCCGCCGTCATCGCCACCGGTGCTTCAAATCTCACGCCTTTCTTCTGTCTTCTCCGTCGACCACCTCATCCTCCCCCTTAACCAATCTTCTCCGTCTACCGCCGTCTTCTCCACCGATTGCTTCAGATCTCCACTGGTTGCTTCAAATCTCACGCCCTCTCCGTCCACCGCCGTTCTCCACCGGTTACTTCAGATCTGAATTTTTTTTTCTTCTTATTTTATCTTTTGTAGATTTCTTATCCGGCTTATAATTTGGACTTGTTTCAAATGCTCGACATGATTTGTTGCTTGTCCAGCCCTATCCGACAGTATAGCATGTTTAGCCTTATTAACCCTTTTCATGTCCTATCCCTATCCTTTATCCTTGTCGCCAAACACAGCCTAATGGTCTAGTTAGTGTACATATGCATATGTAGTTATCAGTGTTATTGAGCATCGTCTTTGTAGCTTTGATAAGTATTACCCTGCATTGCATGTGTGGCTTTGCTAAGTGTTACCCTGCACTTGCCTGTGTGGCTTTATAAATTTACTCATGTTCAATATCATCTGCAGCGTTTACATTGATAATGTTCTCATTGTTATCTATTTTTAAGGAATGAGCTTAATCTCTTCATCTCATTATCATTGTATCTAATCCATGAATCGTGTATCACCCATTTCTGATTGAGCGACCTTATTGAGCTTTCAAAAGCTCACCCCTCTTTTATAACACCCTTTGCTGGTAATAACCATTAGTAGATTTCTGGATTGGTTGGAGCCAGATGATGGAGTTGGTTTAGATTTATATTATTCTGTTTACTTAAGTCCCTGCGAAGGAATCAATGTGTAACTCACTAAATTAAGTACATTAATTTAGTCTTTGCATTTAAGAACAATTAGTTATTTTAGAAGCTCTGATATAGATATTTATTGGGGTTTTCTTAGCGAAATTGAGAAGATTGAATAATTAAGAAATGATTGGCTAATGCTCCGAAAATTCCGCGGTACGGTGTTACAATTTTGAAAAAGTCTAAAGGGAATCTCATCAAGAAATAATCAAGTCTAAAGGGGACTTCATTATCTAGGAATCGTCTCTCGCAGCCTCAACTTTGTGACTCATAAGTTCCAGAGCCAACTACTTTACTAGCTTGAGAAAAACAAAGGGATGAGCTAGAGGCCAGCAAGCACATATACCATGCCAAAATAGGGTTTAGATTTTGTAAACATGCCATAGATTTTGTCTCAAAACTATGATCAATTCATAAGAAGAAAACATACATGTAGTCCGTCTAAAAGTAATAACTATACAAAATAGTTCTGAGGGCATGGAAACCATTTAGCATGATTTTTTTTTTGTCATATGACTCAGTCCAATAACAACTCTTTTTTTTAGTATGTTACTGTCAACGTTTGGCCCAACTGACTTAAGCCTAGAATCCCACCTCGAATTAATCACTGACCTGGAAGTAGGGGCAACCATATGCAACAATATAACGCATCATGTCAATTTTTTAGTCTCATTGACAAGTACTTGAAATCTAACATTTACCTATTAGATATGGGACACAACAACCAATTAATAAAATTTTCATCTCGCGATCAACATGGCGGTCATCGCCGCCACCACCACCATCGTTGCTGGTTCTGTTACCGTCATTACTGTCATCAACAATACCACTAGTGACACCTTAATATCACCACGACCAATACCATTACTAGACCACTCCATACAGCATCGTTGATGCCACGCCACCACCTCCACCCTCATCACTTCCACCATCAGTGGTGCTACGCGAAGACTATAACTCGTAAACAATCGCGACCGTGCGTTGCGCGTACGACGCATGAAGCTACTTTCCATTGTTTCTTCTCATTGTAAGTTGAGGATATAAATTTCAAAAATTTAATTACCTCTCATTGTTTCAAATAAAGAAAATAAATCAATTTTCTAATCCATAACTTAATTTATGGAAGAATTGATTCTAAACAGTGCAGTAGTATGCAGCTAATGTATACTTCTTGAAAAAGTATGGATAGATGAAAATCATTTTTTGACCCCCACAAAAAAATAATATTATGAATAATGGCCTTCAATATACTAATACATTTTTACTTACTACACGGACATGAATCAAACACTTCTTTTCCTTTTCCCGTTATAACTTGTGTCCTCATTTATTAGTTCTTAAACCACTCATATTCTTACAATTAAAGACTTCTCCTCTATTAGACTTAGAGTTAATTACGCGGTTGACCACTGTACTATTAGGCATAGTTCACTTAGACCACTGAACTTTGATTTGTGTTAAAGTGACCATTGGACTCTTTAATTTGTTTAATTAAGTCATTCCGTTAGGTTCAGTTAACAAAATGTCCGTTAAGTGTCCATGTGCGAGGCACATGTGGGGGCAAAATTGTCAAAACATAAAAACTCAATTTTTTTATATTATTTTTTTTTATTTTTTTTTTTTATTTTTATCATTTTTCTACTTTTCTTTTTCTTCTCCTATTCTTCTTCCTCCCCAAAAGTCAGATCAATTCGGGGGCAATTGCACAGGTCCTGTTTGTGGCTGGTAACGACGGTTGTACTTGTTCCGGTGGCTTCGCGGCAGCGGTGGCCATTTGTGGTGCCGCGACTCCAGTGGCGATGCGTTTCTCGAGGACATCGGTCTGATGACGCCGCTGTTGTGATCGCGGTTCATGCTTAGATGTGAAGCGGCAACCGGAGGAGATGATCTAACGGCGCGATCAGCTTCTTCTTCTTCCTCTTTTTTTTATTTAATTTCTTGGGATTGTTGATGCTGCTCCGGCAGCTTTTCGACGGTGCGGCCGATTGTGGTGGCCGTGATTTCGGTGGATGAATCTGTGTTGCGCAGGCATGGGCCTGCCCGTGTAGGCGTTGTTGATGCGGCGCCGTTGATGTTTAGGGTTTTGACCACAAGGGTGAAGTGGTACTGAGTTGCCTTCTCCACGGTGACCGGATTGTACGATGGCAGGTGGTCGTGGGTATGGCGGTGGTTGTGCTTGGTGGTAGTGTTGGGTTGGTGTCGGGGTTGCTCTTGGTGGTGGTGCTGGGTTGGTGTCGCGGTTGCCCGTGGTGGTTGGTGGTGGAGCGGTGGCTGTGCTCGGTGGTGCTGATGCTTGGTTGAGGTTGAAAGACATCAAATGAGAAAGAAGAAGAAGAAGAAGAAAAGGAGGAAGAAGAAGAGGAAGAAAAATAAGAATTTTGACTGTGACGGATTTGCCCATAAATTAAATGATTTAACGGACATTTTGTTAACTCAACCTAACGGAATGACTTAATTGAACAAATTAAAGAGTCCAATGGTCACTTTGACACAAATCAAAGTTCAGTGGTCAAAGTGAAATTTGCCTAATAGTACAGTGGTCAACCGCGTAATTAACTCTTAGATTTATCCTGATAATTAAAGACTTCTGCTATTCTTGGAAATCTCCCATTAAACGGATCAAACTTCTAGAATATTGAACATATCAAATCTCTCTCGCCCTCTCTTTTATGCCATGAAGTTAGAGGTTTGCTCCAAGGTACGAGTCAAGTGCAGGTTAAAGTAGCCTAATAACTAGATTTTCTGCACCACCTATAAGTTGTTAAAGTGACCTTCTTGTAACAATTGTTGAAGCCAACTAATTTGAATCAAGAACAAGTGGTATTCGAGAAGTTTATCTCATATGTCTAGAATACAGCGATACTGCAGTCAAGATATATGTACGTGGAACACTTGGAGTTTGTTATTAAAATCAGGTAGTTCTATTAAAGAAGAATGCACTATAGGACTTCAGTCTATGGTTCTTACGTTCTTCAAGGTCTTCAATACCTAATAATCAACATGTCTATACTTTCGATTTTCGTGAGCGGTCATTATACAATCAAAAACTCAATAAGAAAGAAGAAAATACCATGTCCAATTTTATGGCATTTTGGGCCTTTACCAATGATGCTTAAGTACGATGGCTTGTATCCTTGAGCCAAAGTTTCTTTTAATTGATTTCCATGAATCAAAGTGTTCATCATTTTTACTTCCTTCTCATAATTTTGCAATCTTATTATATGATTCGGTCACTAGCAGTGGTCTCTTTACAATCTTTGGTTTCTGCATTGGAAAAAACCTTGTGGGATCATTGTTGAGGAAATCGCTTGAAGGGAGGGAAATCACTTGTTATGTTCATGGGATCCCAGACTTGTGAAAGAATTCTGTAGGAACTGGGGACGAATAGGGAACTCAGGTAGTACTAAAAAATATTATATAAACCTACGAGCTACATGATGCATGTTTTGAAATTCAGTTTGATGTTATACTGTTGAAAAAACAAAATAGAAGAATATTGCTATCAGTATTATCACTATGGGAGATAAGCTAACAAGTCCGTGATTGTTGGTATTTTTACTTTTTCTTGAGTTATAAAGTTCATGATGGTTAGAACATATTATTTTTGAGTTCTTATTGAATTAATGGACAAAGATTATGAGCTTTAATTGTGACGCAATGAAGAGCACGAAGATAGTAACGAGAGTAATAGAACACTTTGGTTTATTATTTGACTTTTTGCAAAATTCCATGACAAATTGGTGCATGTAATTGTCAAAATGAACTCAAATAGCAAACATACATTCAATTAATATCATTTGACATGTCAAGGCAGGATAAAATCAAATATTATAGTAAATTTATCCCACAAATTTGTAGGAAACCTGAGAGGGATTATTTTCAAGTTTTTTTTTTTATTGATTTTGCAATATCACAAAAAGAGAATTCTTCTCTTTGAAGTCTCCATTAGCATTTCAAGACTTAGCATGTTGAATATTTAAGAAAACACTTAACGGCAATATATTGAGAAAACACTTAACTGCAATAACTGTCACGACCCAAACTCACGGGTGAGTCCATGAGCTAAGTCTGTAACTAACTGCAGGCCCGCTAAGCCTCACTAGGGCCTTACCAGGCTTATCTCCACCTATACACAAGATAAATAACCAAATACTAAGTCTAAACCATTTACAAGGTTACCAAAATCATACATATGGATTACCTCAAAATACGTCTCTAATACATACGCATTATTCAACTAATAAGAATAATTTTAAAACTCTATGGAGATCTATGCTCCAAAAATTCTCAATATAATGATAAGTACTACAATATCACCAAACATTAGTAAATGTCCTGAGAGGATTTCAATCCCCTAATAGCCATCTCCTGCTATTATGTCCTTGTCACTCTCATGAACTTTGTGTTCAACTATGTAGTCACCTGAAATTTTTTTATAAGAGAGTGAGCTGGCCCCAGTAAGCACACATACTATGTTCCAAAGCAATTTTTTATTTTTATAGCATGCCATGGGTTCTTCATTTTAAAGCTGGTAAATAGTTTCACAAGATATATATATATATATATATATATAAGCAAAATCATATTTACGGGAAACTCTTCCAGAACGAACGATAGAATAACAACATTATGAAATCACTTAATACTATTCAGATTATTTTCACGGTATGATGTGGTCAGCGTATGGTGCCCCTGACTTGGACTCAAAATCCCTCTACCATTCGGGATAAAGATTATTCTGGACGCAAATGCAAATCATGAGCAACAGTACTTGCGTTAACGTATGGTCCCGTCGATCAGGACCCGAAATCCAACTTTCTCATGTTGGATGTGGGGCACAACAACCAAAAATAGCATCTCAACATCACAATTCAAATATAGTTCACAATAACTAGAAGTAACACATTCCATGGCAACTCAAAATCATTTTCTCATCAAATAGCTTGAAACGAAAGTAGTTGCATTGCAAAAGACTTTCAAAGCCTTCAGTTTGTACGTATCAGTATATATCTAATAGCATTGACAATAGAGTATAAGTGAAAAAATAGCTAGAGTACCTGAATCGCTAACCGGGTCTTTATCTCTTGATCGTGAGTCGGTTCTACACTCAATAATCAGGACCTAAAAGATATAGAGCAAAGATGTTAATTCTTGACGCTCAATCATTCTTGATTGCTAAATTCTCTTATCCCCCCCCCTCCCCTCCCCTCCCCTCCCCTCCCCCCCTAAAGTAAGTAAAATTAGCAAAATACTCCCAGACTTGTGTAAAGTAATCAAAATACCTCCGACGCCTAACGTACTATTACACACCCAAAATAGCCCAAAACATCTTTTTAAATGACTAGGTGAGGTTTTCGGACAAAAAAGTCCCTCAGGAGATTTTTTGCTCAAAATCCTAATCCGCTCATTTAATTGAGCGCTACGAGCCATATTACAAAAGCATAGCAATCGGCATCTGAATGCCATGAAATTCAGACACTTAAGCATCTAAGTAAAACCAGGTTGCCGTAAATCTTTTGGCCAACAATAAGTTTGTTTGCTCTGTCAAATAATTCAAAAGCCTTTTTTTCGAATTGACACCATTAATTCATGCCCTTCGCATGCCCAAAACAAATCCAAGAAAATTCATCGGCATAAGAGGAGGAGGAGGAGGAGGAGGGGGGGGGGGGGGGGGCGGTGTCAGTTTTGCACTCTGCATAAATCAGCCTCTAAACAGCTCTTAAAAATCCCAACAGGAACTGCTTGTTAAAATCTCACGTTTAGCGATGCTTTTTTCCACTATTCACCTTCTTCTTCTCTGAGAAATTCTAACCCCAATTTGCTTCTCTCTCTACTTCCTCCTCACACACAACCATCACCTCATGGTGGCCCATGCCACGCTGCCCCACAGCAGCCATGGCTGCCCATATCAAGCCCTTTTATCTCACTCTACTACCTTAAGCCACCCCCAATAAACCTTAACCCTAATTCTTATCTCTCTATGGTTTCACGTAAAAACAGAAGGCAGAGGAGTTCTGTGACGACTCAACCTAACTAGCATGTATATATACTAACCTTAAAAACAAGAAATTTGCTTAAAACCCCTTGCACTTTAGTCATTTTTTCCTAATTTCACCAACACTTTCTTAATGTTACAAAAAAACTACAAAATAAATTAGATTAAGTTTAAAATAAAATGTTCAAATAAAACAAAAAATTTCAGGGTGTTACATTTTCCCCAACTTTAAAGAATTTCGTCTCCAAAATTTGCGTTTCTAAGGTCGTTGCTCTTAACCATGTCCGATCACAACACTCCATCGACGTACACTTTACATTTCAGCGTTCTTGTGTCGCAAGATTTCCCAAGTCAGAATAACTCCTCTACATCTTTACGGCCGCCGCAAAAGTATAATGCGATCTCTATGCTTCACCTTATCTCCTTGTACTATTACTTGACACTAAACACATTTAGTCTCACCAATACGCAATGGTTGCTAAGAGTCCTAGTGAGTTGTCACAATTGACGGTACACCCAAGTTCGGACCAGTTTCAATACACGAATCACAAACATCAGTCGCAGAATTGGCAAGACTCCAATGTGTCGCCAACTTCATAGTACATGATTCAGATTATAATTTAGCTTTCTAGAACCAACCCGTTGGATTGTAACTTAAGCTTAAAATACCATGGGATCAAAATGCTCTGATGTCACCCAAACCAGTTTAGACTATCACCCAATCCATCACATAGAGAGGTATTACCTTAAAGGACCCAAATTTGATTTTCTTTTTTTGTTTTGCACATACATGTATCACACATCCACCTAGACATAGGTTCTAAGTCATCACACAACTTATGACTCGTAATCACAATATTTACCGTCTATCTCTACTTATTTGATAGAGCTACTCAAGGACATTCACAAATGATAGTCTTATCCTTCAGTTATTTCCTTTGATTGATGCTCAGAATTCTTGAACTTTGAAATTAAGTAGCGGGTGGTTCAGTATTGAGTACTTGAACCAGACCTCCATGCCATGCTCTTTGTTTTGGGACTAAAAGGACAACACTTCAGGAATATGCGTCCGACCTTACCCCTTGATTACTAAAATTCTGCCCATATCCTCCTCTTTCTATAACATCAATAATTTCTGCAAACTTCTACAAGATATTGCTTATTGTCATCCCAAGAAAGTGAAGTCAATAGTTCTTAGGCTTCCCTTCCAAATCCATTATATGCTGACAACATCTTACATAGAACTGAGCACCATGCTAACCTTATCAACGCAAGAAAAACCAACGGCCAATCTTCCCTACTTGATCCATTTATTAGGTAGAAATTGAGCTATCGAAGTCAGGATTGCCTGATATCCAAGCATAATAAAAGTATCATAACAAACTTGTGCATTACCAATTATATATAAACATATTCTGCACCTTTTCTTGTCTCAGAATATAATAGCGCCCTATATTTCCCCTCCTTGAACCGAGTAAAGTATAAGTAGGCAAATGATTCACAGTCCTCCTAATAGTTGTACAACAAACGACTCAATTTATAATAAAATCGAAGATATAACTTAAACAACTGTAACGGTTTTATTCCCAAAAGCAGTTGTCCTATACAATAGTTCTCAACCAACAATTTTCTTCAGAACAAATTTTGGCTTCTACCCGGGCTGTAGATATCTTCTTCCAATCCCATATATAGTGACAATTAATAGCCGCTAAATATTTCAAACGACCTTTCTTCTAACACTTTTAGTAACAATTATTAACAACACTTTTTTAGCGTTAATAAATAAAAGCTACTAGAAACATTTAAAGACAATTGATTGTGGCTATATAAGGGGTAGGAGGAAAATTCCTCCAACCGGGGTAGCAACCAATTTTTTTCCTTTTCTTCGGGGCATCTCCGACTAAAGGGTAGTTTTGTCAATTTAGAATGAGGATTTTGCGCAGGTTCGCGTAATCATGAGTGGCTTAGCAAAATTATGAACTCCCTCTACACCACCCTATTTAATCTCTCATTTCTCTCACTCAAATTGCAAACCGTGGAAACCATCAAGCTGGTTTCTGATCGCCAATCTGCCACCCATTTCAATTGGTGTATGGCTGCCAGCGAATTTGATCTTGACAGATCCGTCCAAGGTCCAAGTATGCACGCATTTGATTTTGAGAATTAGTTGTCTGGCCACCAGGTCTCTCCCTCTTTTACTCTGGTCCTGAAAGAATCCCTTGCACCAATTGCATATAATCTCCCTGTGAAGACATACTTTGATAGTTTGCACGGTTGTAATGATGTATTTTCAAATTTTTGGATGCTTATAAAGTAATCTCATTCATTTGTGTGTCAATGCTGGGTTTTGTATACAAAAGCGATAACAGCTGCGTTTATGTTAAGATTACTAGGCAATAAATGACATTGGTTGGTGCCATACATGATTGTCTCCTGCATCACTTGCATTAGTTGCCTTGGTTTCTATCTGAATTCTAACAATTGTCCTTGTTGGACGTTTATCCTTATTCCCTCATTCTGCAATTCTTGATATTGTACACAGACAATTTGCAGAGATCAAATGACCAATGGGATTTTGCCAGAAGATGTGGTTAGAGAAATTCTCCTGATGCTTCCCGTGAAGTCCTTGTTGAGATGCAAGTCTGTTTGTAAGAGTTGGTGTACTTTATAAAAAAGCCTAGTTTCACAATTGCCCTCAATTGCGATGCTGCTCTTAAAAGAAACCATCGTATCCTCATCAAGCATTTTCTAAAAGAAAGTAACATATGTATCCTGTCCTTCCTTAGCGACGAAATTAGCGGTGATGATCATGTCCCAACAACAGAGATCATCATACCGCACTCCAATCACATTCTACATATGCTTGGTCCTTGCAATGGCGTAGTATGTCTTACGAATCACCGTGATATTATCTTATGTAACCCTTCAATAAGAGTCTTCAAGGTCCTTCCTACCCCTTCACTTAACTATCCCCAGGGTTTGCTTTCTGACACGATTGGTGTGGGATTTGGCTTTGACCCACTCTCCAGCGAATACAAGGTTATCAGGATTGCACAACTCCACGAAGATGATGATGATGACGTGGGCTACGTGTTTCATTCTGTTAATGTTGAAATTTACAACTTGAGTACCAACTCCTGGAGAGAAATAAACGCGGTTGTGCCCTTCGTCTGGTTTTTTCCCTGTTCTGAGCTTTTATTTAATGGACATTTTCATTGGTGGTCAGATGATGAACATCATGGCGGCGAGTCAATACTTTCTTTCCACATTAGCACAGAGGTTTTTCAGCAGATACAGTTGCCTGATGTTTGTGCATTTCCTGACGGAAACGAGAGGGCTTTTCTAGTTTTAAATGAATCCATTGCATTAGTTCTTTACAATCCCTCAGCGCAGGCGTCATTCGACATATGGTTGATGATTGAATATGGTGTTGCTGAGTCGTGGACCAAACTATTTACTATTGGACCATTTGTACAAGTTGAGCACCCTTTACTGTTTTGGAAGCATGAGTTGCTTCTGGAAAAAGCCAATGGCCAGTTAGTATCGTGTGACCTCAAATCTCAAAGATTAAAGGAATTTCAAGTGTATGGAGCTCAAGAAAGTTTGAGGGCTCTTGTTTATAGTGAGAGCTTAGTTTCCATCCAGGGAGGAAGCAATTTAAACTAACATGATGGTAGTCTGATAGCTTTAACACCCGCCTTTCTTTTCCTCACTATTCTAGAGATGGAATTTCAGTCTATTCTTTGAGCTGAGAAATTCTTTTTATTGTGGTGTTCTCTCTAATACTTTTAAAATCTACATGTCGATTTTTCTTTTTGAGTTTATGGACAGTCTATCTATGTGCTCTGTTATTGTATATGAGGCATACTCAAGGCCCATTTAATAAATTAAAGTTCTTATTTGGCCTTGACCGATGAGAATTTGTGTCATTTTTTGGGAGCTCATGCCCATGAATATGGAGGGTCAAAGTACGCACAACTGATGCAACTGATGTTATGTTCGACTAGCCCAGTAACCCGAGCCAAACTCGGGTCGGTTTATAAAGTACAGTTTATTATAAGCTTTTAAAAAGTGTATTAATATGTACCACATATACTGAGATAAAAAAGACATTAACAGTATAAAAATATCTTATTTGGCTACAAAGAATAATTTTAGTACCTAAATTAATTTAACTTAAGTAAAATATGAAAAGATCAACTCACTTGCGTTACTCCTAACTTTCGATTATTAAATAGCACCATTTGTTTGGTTAGACTGCATGCAATAATTATGAGATATTTGCATATACATGTGTGTTTACTTGTAATTTCGTTATATTATAAGTTGAAAGACAAATAATTGATAGTGACACAATGCAGCCGCTAGATACTTGTCTTCTTTGAGCTTTTAAATTGTCAAGTAGTATTTCAAATGAATATTGACTTAGCAAGAGTAGTAGAAAAGTAATGCTGGTGGCATATAAAGCTAAATAACATATACAATTGTAGTTGTAACTAAAAAATAATGGCATTATCACGTATCCCTTTGAAATTGTAAATGTTGCATACGAATTTAGTTCTTTAATTTCAGAGGGTCTGTAAGGCATTACGTTTATATGTTCCTGAAGCTATTAAAACGATTAAGTATAAAAATTTAAAAGGAATAAAATTACATTTTAAATTTAACAGGACTTATGTATAAGCCTTATTACTTACAAATAAGTTATTACTTTTTGTAAAAATCAATTTAACAGAACAACCACATAATACCCAATATATTGTTCTTATTTTGGAGTGTTGAAATTATTTTTCACATCTTTTATGACAATTGTTTGTCGTCAAATTATAGTTTCTATATCTACTATATGCATCCAATGATATTTTATCATAAAGTACACTTGTTTTATCATAATATAATAAAATATTTATATTCCAAAATATGTCAAGTTATACCTATAACTATAAAGAGCTTGCAAAGGATAACAAATATCATTATATTAGGCTAATAGTATGAAGCGAGCGTTAATCAACTATTTGCTATTGAACTCGCACAATAGTCACCACTCATCAATTCCATCGTACTCAGAATTAAATTTTAATACTTATAATGTAACATCCCGGAATTTTCGGCGTTAACACTCGCTCGATCATATACACTAAGACAATAGAACCCCCAAGATTAATCATTTAGTACCACCAGTCAGTCAGAGCAACTAAACATTGAGTAAAATAATACTCTTAGCGTACCATCATAGTTGAAATATCAAGTCTAAGTTAACAATTCTAACTGGCAATAATAACCCATGTAGGGGTTCTAATGACTAAGACTGAAACTTAAATTCTCTTTCGCTCGGCTCAGATCTAATCCACACCCAATGCGATCTATTGTTGGGTATCACCTGCAGAAATGAAGTCAAAGGAGAGTGAGCTTTCGAGAGTCCAGTAAAGTCGCTCAAACAAAGAAATTATGAAATAATTCACAGATGCAATTCAATGATATTTTTCAAGAATTTTAAAAGAATCATATCTAGTTCGATCAGATATAAATATAATTTTCAGATACAATTCAAACGATTACAGATACTATTGAACATGAGTGATTGCAAAGCCACAGGCAGTGCATGGTAATCACTTAGCAAAGCCACACTGGCGATGCTCACTAACACTTTACACTGGCTAGTCCATCAAGGCATTAGCCCACACCAATACACCAGCTAGTCCGTCAAGGTAATAGGTATACCAACACACCGACTAGTCCGTCAAGGTACTAGCCCACACCAATATCCTCCAACATACACCAGCTCCGCCAAAATACACAAATCCAGAATCTCATATCAATATACAGAATGCAATAATTAATAACACAATGAATAAATCAATACTCAACGAGTAAGAAATGCTGAGTATCGAATGGAATTTCCAATAACCGTGTAAGACTCAAAACTGGGTATTTAAAGGCAAACGATGCATACTCATAACAATTATAACCGATGCCAAAGAAAATTTGATAACAATTCTGAAAAACATATACGGAGACAATTTGATGAATTGGGTATCGGATATAAATCTCTTACCTCGATCCAAATATTAAAATAAAAATACTCTCGATCAAATCCTCAGAGTTAACCTAGGTTGACAAAGTCACTTATCAGAACAATATCTATTCCATTTTATTATAAACCTAATAATATAACTATCCACAGCGTACCCATTTCTCTACCCGGAAATGACAAAATTCGGAGTGCGGCCAACCTATCCTGAAACTCGTCACACTCTCGAGACTCTGAAATACCCCAAAAATATTTTTAATTTCCATTAAGCATTCTTTATAGCTTAATACAACATATGGAATAAAAATATAATATATATTTTTTATTATTTTCAAATTAAAAATAATTCTTTAAATACATTAAAAACCAATAAATTGCCATAATTTCTTCTAGCTGGAAATAAATACTCATAATTTTTAGAAAAGCCTTAATATATGTATACAAATTATAGAAATAAAAATAAGAATTTAAAAGGCACTGAAACTATTTCTTTATTTTTGTTTTGCTAAATTTAATGCGATACGGAAAACATTACTGAGTCTTTCTTATACTGTAAAAACATTACTCTAATTTTTCCAAAACATTTTCCTAGGTTTAAAGACTGTAAAAGAATTTTACAAATTTGAACTTACAGAAAATATTAAAAATACATACAATTTCAGAAAATTATAAACCTTTGCCAGAAATTCTAGTATAGCCTTAGGTGTTATATTGTAAAATTTCACGTGCTAACAATAAACGTACACTATCAAATGCTCGCACCATACTTAACGCTAACCCGATACCCACTAACCGTATACCCAAAACCCACTTCTTCTTCTTCTTCCTAAATCTGCTGTACCCTCACATTTCACCCGTGCACACACACACACACACACACACACACACACACACACACACACACCCATGCACACCTGTTAAACACATTTACACACACCTTCCCTTACAGGCATCACACACACAATGCAGGCACACACAGCACATGCAAACACACACATGCAAACATCACACTACACCAAAAGCTTCTCACAATCACAGCCCTTCTCCCTTTTTCCTTACACTCTCATGCAACCCACACGTACACAACACACACACATGCACTACTTTAACACACTCACACACATGGCACCACTCCCTGATCACACACTACCTCGCACACTAGACACACAGAGTTGAACACACAAAACAGACACCCGTATACAGACAAACACATGTACCCAGCTCACTCACACACTCTGCACTATACACGCACTATCACACACTGAATTTTCACTAAATCTCATATATATAACATTATTTTTTGTACTAAATCTCATATGTTAATTTTGTTTTCTAGATACATGATTTTCTATTTTCGTATGAGAGATAGTTTTAAGGACATGATTGTCAAAATTAAATCCTAATAAATTAGTACATTTAGAGTTTCCGATTTAACTTTCACACTATATAAGGCTTCCTTATATGGCGGTCATATAGTTTTTTTGCAAAATTAAAGAAACTTAAAAACAATAACATTTGCATACCTTTAGAGACATTAATATGTTTAGTATATAGCTTTAAATTCTTTTCAACTACTATTAGATTTACGAATAAGTTTTATAATTACTATACTTTCAATTAACAATAATTGTACAGTTATTTGTTGGCTGTGTGGTCCCACCCAATAAATACAATCAATTTTTTTATTTTACCAAAAGATTATAAAAGCTACATAATATATTGATAAACCTTTACATCCATTACAATAAGCATGTACTAAAATAAAATAAATATGAATCAAGTGTTACATTATTTTTATTGTTTCAAACTCAATTGTAACATCATTTTTTCTCTCTTAATATTATTTTATTTTTTTAGATATATGAATATTTATATTTATATTAGAATAGTGGTTTTAAGGATACAGTAGTTAAAGTTAATAATATGGTAGTTCATTAATTAGTTAGAGTTTCAGAATACCTAGAATTAAATTTCAATTATATAAATCTTATTGATATGGAAATTAACTTATCAAGAAGAAATAAGTACCTCATTTAAGATAATATTTCAGACATTTAGAGACACTTTATTTCACATTAAAAACAGAAAGTGATGATATATCATGTTTTTTCATCTTAAAGGTTTTAAATGTTCTTAAATATAGTAATTAAGAATAATTTGATTTAATTGCACCTTTTTTCCGTCTAACACGTATGTGATTTCTTTTCAAAATCTCATTTATGCTTATATAGCTACGTTGTTGATCGTGCAATCTTATCAAACCAAAAAATTGTCATATAATTTGATTAATGATTTTATGTATTATATAGATAGTTTTTTGTAATGATTATGTTATGTGTAAATACATATACATTTAGTAAACTATAATAAATTTAAATTAACTATACAATAAATTTTTTGTTCTAAATGTAATATGTTATTTTTATTTTAAAGACACATGATTTCTTATCTTCGTATGAGAGAGTTAGTCTTAAGAACATGATAGTCATAATCAAATACTAAAAATTAGAATATTTCAAGTTTTAGAAGTAAAATTAAATAAACTTAAAAATAGGGATCACAGACAAAATAATATTTGCATACCTTTAGATACACTGACATGTTCAGTGTATATGTTTAAATCTATTTTTACTTTTAAATTTAAGAATGAGCTTGGCCATTATTGCAATTTTAGTTAATAATAATTACACAGTCATTTGTTGGTCATGTGGTCTCACCCAAAAAAATTTACATCAAATTTTTTATTTTACCAAAGATATTCTAAAAGTTATATATTATATTGATAAATCTTTATATCGATCACGGTAAGCATATATTACAGTTAGCATATATTAAAATACAATGAATATGAACCAATAGTTGCATTATCTTTATTATTTTAATCTCAATTGTAACATTATTTTCTTCTATCTTCTAAGCCTAATATTTTTTTTTTCCATTTTGTAGACATAAGAAATTTTGTGTTCATATTGTATAGTGGTTTTAAGGATACAATATTTAAAATTAAGTCATAATAAGTTAGTTCATTAATTAGTTAAAGTTTTAGAATATGCTTAAAATTAGTTTTTCAAATATATAAAAGTTTACTGATATGAAAATTAACTTATCAAGAAATAAGAATCCTATTCAAGATAATATTTGAGACTTTTAGAGACACTTATAATGTTTATAATTTTATTTCACATTGACAATATAATCTTATGATATTTCATATTTTCACATCTTAAAGGTTTGAAATGTTCTCAAATATAGTAATTAAGAATAATTTGATTTAATTGCACTTTTTTTTTTTATTACGTATTTGATTTATTTTAAATATCTCATTTTCGCTTTTATAACCACTTTGTTCATCATGCTATCTTATCAAAGCAAAAAATTGACTTATAATTTGATTATTAATTTTATCTATTATATAGATAATTTGTTTTTAATGATTATGTTATGTGCAAAATCATAATAAAATTAAATTAATTGTAACTTAAATTTTGTTCTAAATCTCATATGTTATATTTATTTTCTAGATATATGACTGTTTATCTTCGTATTAGAAAGTTAGTTTTAAGAACATGATAGTCAAATTCAAATCCTAGAAAATTAGTAAATTTAGAGTTTTAAAGAAAAACTAAATAAGCTTAAAATATGGATCACATCAAAAATATTATTTGCATACCTTTATATACACTAACATGTTTCGTATATAGCTTTAAGTCATTTTCAACCATCACATTTACGAATAACCTTTACCATTATTGTGATTTTAAGTAATAATAATTATATAGTCATTTATTGGTCGTACGGTCTCATGAAAAAAAGTCAAAATTTTTATTGTACTAAAAGGATTCTAAAGATGAATCAATTGTTACATCATTAAAATAAAAAAATGAATCAATTATTACATCATTTTTATTGTTTCTATTTAATTTGTAACGTCATTTTTTTCTTTTCCGAATATAATATTTTATATTCATTTTTTAGATATATAAATTTGTCATATTAGAAAGTATTTTTAAGGATACAATAGTTAAATTTAAGTCCTGATAATTTACTTCATTACTTAGTTAGAGCTTCAGAATGTTTCGAATTAGTTTTTCAACTATATAAAGCTTATTAATATGAAAATTAACTTCCCCATTCAAAATAATATTTTTTTTATTTTTTAGATATATGAATTTTTATATTTATATTGGAGAGTGGTTTTTGAGGATACAATACTCAATAAGTTAATCCATTAATTAGTTGGAGTCTTAGAACGTTTAGAATAATTTTGACAATTACATAAGGCTTATTAATATAGAAATTAACTTATCAAGAAATAAGGATCTCATCCAAGATAGTATTTCAGACCTAGTGACACTTATAAAATTAGTTGATTTTCAGAATATTTAGAATTAGTTTTTCAACTATATAAGGCTTACTGATATGAAAATTAACTTATCAATAAATAAGGACCCATTCAAGATAATATTATTTTCGTTTTTTAGATGTATGAATTTTTATATTCATATTGAAGAGTGATTTTGAGCATACAATACTCAAAATTAAGTCCTAATAAGTTAATCTATTAATTAGTTAGAGTTTCAGAACGTTTAGAATTACTATTTCAATTATATAAGGCTTACTAATATAGAAATTAACTTATCAAGAAATAAGGACTCCATCCAAGATAGTATTTCAGACCTTTAATGACACTTATAAAATTAATTAGAGTTTCAAAATGTTTAGGAATTAGTTTTTCAACTACATAAGGCTTACTAATATGAAAATTCACTTATCAATAAATAAGGATCTCATTAAAGATAATATTATTTTCGTTTTTTAGATATATGAATTTTTATATTCATATTGGAGAGTGATTTTGAGGATACAATACTCAAAACTAAGTCATATTAGATTAATTCATTAATTAGTTAGAGCCTNCGAACGTTTAGACTTATTTCTTCAACTATATAAGGCTTGCTAACATTGAAATTAACTTATCAATAAATAAGAACTCTATTCAAGATAGTATTTCTGACCTTTAGTGACATTCATAAAATTAGTTAGAGTTTTAAAATATTTAGAATTAATTTTTCAACTATATAAGGCCTACTAATATGAAAATTAACTTATCAATATAAGGACCCCATTTAAGATAATATTATTTTCGTTTTTTAGATATATATGAATTTTTATATTCATATTGAAGAATGGATTTGAGGTTACAATACTCAAAATTAAGTCCTAATAAGTTAATTCATTTATTAGTTAGAGTTTCAAAATGTTTAAAATTAGAATTTCAAATATATAAGGCTTACTAATATAGAAATTAACTTATCAAGAAATAAGGACTCCATCCAAGATAGTATTTCAGATCTTTAATGACACTTATAATGATTATAGTTCTATTTAATTTCACCTTGAAAACATAATACGATGATGTGTCAAGAAGCTATATGTGTGATACATGACGTGTCGAGCAAAGAAGCTCTCGCTTAGCTTATTATATATTATATATATGGCAAGAAGAAGGCCTGTACCCCCAAAGAAGTTGCACTATCTGTTACCTTACTCTTGTAACAAAGACTACTACTCAATGAACTTTAGTTAAATAAGTTGAAATAGAAAATGTCTATATATTTCTGTGTGTTCAAGAGTACATCAGAGGCCTCTATTTAATTATAGGCATTACAGTTGACCTAGCAATTAATACTATGAATAAATCAAGGATTGACAAGATACAAAAAGATTGGTATGACAGATTGATATGATTGTGAGTAAATTTAAGGAAATTCCTTCATTTACGAAGTTGACTCTAATATCCCCCCTTAAAGTCAAGGTGGTCAACCAGAGACCAGGTTGAGTTTGGAAATGAAATGCAAGAAGTTCTTTACGGAGAAGGACTTCGTGAAGACATCTGCAAGTTGATTGGATGAAGATACAGGAATGAGCTCAAGGATACCACGAATGAGATGTGTACGAGTAACATGGAAATCAATCTCAATGTGTTTTGTCTTTTCATGAAAAACATCATTGTGAGTGATCTGGATAGCGCTCTGTCCGTCATAATGAATAGGAGTAGCAGAGTCAAAAGAGACACCCATGTCTCCAAGTAACCATCGCAACCAAACTAACTCATCAGTAGTATCAGCAAGAGCGTGATATTCAGACTCAGTGCTGGAGTGAGAGACAATGGACCGCTTCTTGTTGCGCCAAGAGATGAGCGAATTACCTAGAAGGAAACAGAAACCTGTAGTAGAGTGACGATCGACAAGATCACGTCCCAGTCTGCATCAAAGTAGGCGGTGAGCTATAGAGAGGATGTGGATGGATAGTGCAAGCCATGAGATAGAGTACCCAGCACATTTCGTAAAATTTGAAGAGCTGTAGGGACCGATCATGAACTGGCTAACCCGATGAACTGCATAAGCAATTTTGGTCGAGTAACAGTGAGATAGATCAGGCTCCCAAGTAGTTGTCTATAATAGGTAGGATCCGAAAGAGGTTCACCAGTCAATGTACTATGCTTCCAGTTTTCCTCCATAGGGGACATAACAGTATCACTTGAAGAGACGCCAGACTTAGAGACCAAATCAGAAGCATACTTGATCTGAGAAAGAAAATATTCAGTGTGATGAGAGGTGACCTCAAGACCAAGAAAGTATCGAAGATCACCAAGATCATTCATCTCAAACTGTTGACTGAGAGAGATTTTAAGGGTACGAATGCCTGAAAGATCATCACCTGTAATGATCATGTCATCAACATATAACAGTACTAAGATCAAACCTGAGTGAGACTGTCGATGAAATAGAGCAGAATCATAGGCACTGGAAGCGAATCCAAACTGTGTGAGGACAGAACTGAACTTAGAGAACCAAGCCCTAGGAGCTTGCTTATGACCATAAAGAGCTTTTCAGAGATGACACACGTGATGTGGACAATGAGGATAACTAGGTGGAGGTTTCATATATACTTCCTCAGTGAGCTCCCCATTAAGGAAAGCATTTTTTACGTCCATCTGATGTAACATCCTGGAATTTTCGGAACGTTAATACTTGCTCGATCAGATACATTAAGACAACAATGACCTCAAATTCAACTAATTTAGAATGAGCAATCAATCAGAGCAGCTAAACCATCGAGTAATATAGTACTCTTAGCGTATTATCGTAGTTGAAACATCAAGTCTAACTCAACAATTCTAAATAACAATAATGACCCACGCAGGGGTTCTAATGACTAAGACTGAAATTTAAATTCACTTTCGCTCGTCTCAGATCTAGTCCACCCCCAAAGCGATCTATTGTTGGTTATCACCTGCGAAAAGGAAGTCAAAGGGGAGTGAGCTTTTAAGAGCTCAGTAAGGTCGCTCAAAAATTTTAGTAGAGGGATACGAACAATTTACAATATTAATACGATTGTAATATGGAGGAGATTAAACTCAATGCCATAAACCAGGCACAATTAAGAACAATTTTGCAGATACGATGCAAACAATCACAGATGCTATTAAACATGAGCAATTGCAGAGCCATACAGGCAATGCAGGGTAATCACTTAGCAAAGCCACACATGCTATGCTCACTAACACTTTACACCGTCTAGTCCATCAAGGCACTAGCCCACACCAATACATGGCTAGTCCGTCAAGGTACTAGCCCACACCAATATCCTCTAATATACACCAACTCCCGCCAAACACTTCTATGCAAATTCTCATGTCAGTATGCAGAATGACAACAAACGATAATACAATGATTAAATCGATGCACAACAAGAAATAAACACAGAGCATCGAATATGATTTCCAATAAACGTTTAAGGCTCAAGAAAAGGGTATTAAAAGCAAATAATGCATTCTCATAACAAATATAACAGATCCAAAGAATTTCGATAGAAATTTTGAAAAAATTATACGATGGAAAATTGATGAATTGGGTTTTAGATAGAAATCCCTTACCTCGATCCAAGTTATGCACTACTCAACGGCCTCGATCCAAAATCCTTTGAATTAACTTAGGCCGGGAAATTTATTTATTAGAACAGCATCCACACTGATATATTATAAATCTAATATAACTACCCACAACATACTCATTTCTCTACCCGGAATGATGAAATTCAAAGCAGTTTCCCACTCGGCCAACCTAACCCGACACTCGTCACACTCCACGAGGTTCCGAAATATCCCAAAAGCATTCTTATCATTTATTAAACATTATTTATAGCTTAATAGAGCATATGGGATAAAAATATAATTTTTGATTATTTTCGAATTAAAAATAATTTCCTCAAATACACTAAAAACCAACAAATTTCCATAATTGCTTCCAGTTGCAAAATAACTCCCATAATTTTTGTAACAACCTTAAAATATGTATGAAAATTATAGAAATTGAAATCAGGATCTAAAAGACCTAAAAAGTATTTTTAGAGTTTTCGTTTTGCTAAAACCAATGCGATATGGAAATCATAGCAAAACAACTCTAAAAATTATCAAACTCAAACTAAGTCTTATACCATAAATACATTACTATAATTTTTTCCAAAACATTTTTAGGGTTTAAAGGCTCTAAAAGGATTTTACAAAGCTGAAATTACAGAAAATTCTAAAACTTCATACGATCTCAGAAAATTATAACAATTTGCCAAGAATTCTAATATGGTCTAACGTATTATACTGAAAATTTTTACGTGCTAACGATAAGCGTATGTTAACATATGCACATGCAAACTTAACGTCAAACCCCGTCCGCATTTTCCATTTTATCTGTCACAGCCCACATAAAATCTCACAACCTACTCACATCACAGCTACTGCCTCGTGGCAGTAGCTTCTTCCTCTCTCATTTTACTCTTACACCCACAGCTCACCCAACTCAACACACACTAAGGCACGCACACACACACACATACACCTGAGCACACAGCAATGGACACACTCACCATACTCACAAACTAACACATGCACACCAAAACAGCACAGCAACAGTGCTGTTCCCCCCCCCTTTCACGTGCACAGCTTCTTCACAAGCATATACCACATATGCACTCACCCAGCTCCCTTTCCCCTTCCATTTCACTCACTCACTTTATATATATATATACACACACTGCACTAAACACTATACTCCAAATTCCCACCGAACCCACACACCAACAATGCAAATCTCACTCACCTTTTTACACTCTTACAAACACACACACACTACTGCACACGACACACAAGAACGCATGCACACACGGGAGTATCAACACATAGGCTCACAACTCACACACACTGAGAGAGCCACCACGGCAAGCCTCACACACAGTCATATATTTGCAGTTCCTTCACTCAACCAACACCAACTACACCCACTGAAACACCTCCCTCACTCACATCTCTTCGGCACTAATCCCTCACAGCCATTTTCTCTCTCTAAAACCCACATATACGAATACACAACCCACATCACTACCTCTGTTCCATGGCAGTCTCTCATGGCTGTCTTGAACCCATTTTCCCATCCGTTTTTCTTGTCCTTTACACCTACAAACACATAATCCGTAACCCCATCTATATCCAGCCATAAACCACAATATATATACACCATAATCGCATAATCTGTGTCAAGACTGTGAATCGCGGCAGCCCTAATTACATGAGATTTTTCTTTCACGGTTCTCTCATGCCTCACTATGTCACTCCCGAAACCCACGGCAATTTACTCTCACAATATCACACAAAACACAAACTGATCCAACCGATTCCCGCCCCTTTTATTCCCTTAAAACAATGAACAAGATACTGAAAAAAAGTTAAGAGACTTACCAAAAGTCTCGCCGGAAAACCCTTCTTCATTTCTTTCCTTGTCCCGTTCTCCTGCTCTCTAATCCTCTCGGTGTACTCTCTCTCTCTCTCTCTCTCTCTCTCTCGGTTGGGGCGGTGGCGGCGGAAATGGAGCCCTTAGTCGGCTGCCACAACAATGTCTAATATATACGTATACACATAATGAAAGCCCTAATTAAAAAAAAAATAAAATAAAAGAAACCCTACATGTCCATTTGTCGCTAAAAATTGTCGAAAAAATTTCAGTTACGCTAATCGTCACTAAACACTTCAATCATTATCCCTTATAACTGTTAGCGTTAGATTATAATTAATGGTTTCTAAAGTTGACAGAAATATTGCTCACCAATTCGTCGCTAAGTTCCAACCCAAAAATATATCGATTGCCAATTAAAATTTCGTCGCTAAAAAAAAACATTATATATTTGCCGCTAAAATTTCTAATTAGATTCGAAAAATATCGGGGTGTTACATCTGAAACAGAGACCAATGGCGAGCAGAAGCAACTGCAATGAGAGCTCGGACGGATGTAAGACGAGAAACAGGAGCAAAGGTCTCCTCATAATCAATGCCATATTCCTGCGTATATCCTTTTGCTACAAGCCGAGCTTTGTAACATTCAATGCTGCCAACTGCATGTGTCTTGATCTTGTACACCCACTGGAAACCGACAACAGATTTCCCTGGAGGCAGATTAACTAACTTCCAAGTATTAGTCTTAGTAAGTGCATGTAATTCATCATTCATAGCCTTCTGCTTTTGAGGGTCGTTAGAAGTTTCTCTACAGGTAATAGGTTCACGAAGAGTAGAAAGAGCAATAGAGCAATCATAATCTCCAAAATGAACGTTTGGGTTAACTAACCTACGAGAAGATGTACGAACTTGAGTGGTAGGAGGTGGAGATGGTAGAGCAGTGTCAAACGCCGATGTGGTGGGAAAGTCAGGACCAGGAGCAAGTGGATCAATAGCATCAGCAGACGTAGGTGTAGGCAAAGATATTGTAGTATCAGGGAATAAGTCTATGGAGCATGCTTTTGGGTTCGACATCTCAACATGGTATCAGAGTTAGGCCCGTGCCGCCCCATACGAGACCACCTCTTATTCAAGAGGAACACCTCTTATTCCCACGCTTCGCGTGAGGGCGGGTGTCAAGTCCCACATCGACAATACATGGGGTTTGGGATTGATTCTTATATCTGGTGGGTTTCTCCTACTCCTGAGCATGCGTTTGAGTTGGACACTAGGTTCAACAAAATAACCCTTTCTCTGGGGTGCCAGTATGCTATCAAAGTTTAGGCTAAATTGACATTTTTTTTTTTTTTACTAATGTCATACAATTTTGTTATTTGGAGAACGGGATGCTATCAAAGTCCAGGCTAAATTGACCTTTTGTTTTTTACTAATGTTGTACAGTTTGATCATTTGGAGAATTAAAAGCATCACTATATATTTTCTACTGATGAAAGGATACAAGTTTAACCAGAAAAGGTTTAATTTCAGCCTCACCCATTCTAAAAAATATAGCCTTTACTACTGTTTAGCTTAGTCCTAATATCAAAGGATATACGAGTTTGCCAAGAGCGTACAATTCCAAATTAGTATCTTCGCTGACACTTATAGTACCTATAGGAACCTGGTAAACACATAAATTTAGGTGAAAAAAGCTACTAAACCTAATTTTCCTACTTTTATACTACGCTTATCTAGTAGTTGAAAAATATTACTATTTATTTAACTCCCTCTGCTTCTATTGACCCACAGTATTGGGATTCAAACGGTTTTAACCCGAAATCTAGCAAACATTTCTCCTTGTCAAATTTCAGGCCCAAAAAGCAACTCTAGGGACATGATGACATAAGATTAGGTTGTTTCGGTTCCTTTTAATTTGCTAGCTCGGAACTTCAGTTCTGGGACTCGGATGGTCTCGTTCGGAACTCTAGTTTTGGGACTCGAATGGTTTTGGCTCGAATTTGAGCGAACCTATTTTCAATAATTTAATCAAGAAGGTTCAGAACAGATGCACCTATAGTGAAAGTGTTCTCTTGAATAAAGCAGGCATGTTGATCGCATCAGTGCTCTTGGGACTCCTGGTATCGTGACCCGAACCCACAGTTGGGCTCATGAGTTAGGTCTGCTATCAGTTGCAGGACCATTGGACTCTCACCAAGGATTCCGTTAGGCCTTAATATTGCTTGCATATACCAATTTTTTGAAGTCGCTAAGTTCGAACCATTTGCCCCGCAACTAGAAGCTACACTTCATAATTTTCCAAAAACAACGCTAAAGATATCCTCTGACAATATTCCGTTAATCAATAAAAATTCAAAGATTACGCTGGTGCATAAAAATCTGCTTGTACATACGGAGACATAATTAGCTCTTTACAATTTCCAAACACAAATTTATTAACTGTAGTCTCATCAAGAAATAATCAACTCTAAAGAGGACTCCGTTATCTAGCAGTCGTCTCCCGCAGCTTCAACCTCGTGACTTTCATAAGTTCTGGAGCCAACTACTTTACTCGCTTGAAAAAAATAGAGGGATGAGGTAGAGGCCAACAAGCACACATACCACCCCAAAATAGGGTATATATTTTGTAAACATACCATTGACTTCGTCTCAAAACTGTGATCAGTTCATAAGAAGAAAAGATACATATAATCCAAAATGATTATAAATATAAGTAGTTCTGATAGAAACAATTTAGCATGAAAAATAAAATTTGTCATATGACTCGATCAGTCCAATAACAACTCTTTTTTTTAGTATGTTACTGTCAACGTTTGGCCCAACTGACATGAGCCCTGAATCGCACCTCGAAATAGATCACTAATACGGAAGTATGGGTGACCTTATGCAACAGTACTGCACATCATGTCAATGTTTGGTCCCATTTACAAGGACCCGAAATCTAACCTTCATCTGTTAGATATGGGCCACATAAACCGATTAACATAATTTCCATCTGGATATCAATGCATAGCGGTCATCGTCGCCACCACCATTGTTGATGCCTCTGCTACCATCACTACTGTCATCAACAATACCACTAGTGACACTTTAATACCACCACGACCAACACCACCGCTACCATCAGTAGACCACTCCATACAGCATCGTCCATGTCATGCCGTCACTACCACCCTCACCACATTCACCATTAGTGGTATTACGAAATGATTAGAACTCGTACACCATCGCGACCGTATGCTGCATACATCATGCATGAAGCTACTTTTCACAGTTTCTTCTCATTCTAAGTTGAGGATATAAATTTCCAAAAGTTTAATACCTTTTAATTTTCATCTCCAAACACGGAATAAGATATCTATTATGTGAATCTTCTTTTGTTTCAACTAAAGAAAAATAAATCAAATTTCTAATTCGTAATATAATTTCTAAAAAAAAAATGGTTCTAAGCTGTGCAGTAATACGTAACTAATGTATATCTATATCTATACTACTTATAAAAGTGTGGATATGTGTAAATCATTTTTTTTTAATAAAACTATCCCTATAACTTTTTTAAATGCCATGATTGACCTTTGTTGTAATTATTTATCTATATTACTTATAAAAGTATGGATAAGTGTAAATTAATTTTTTGGACAAAACTATCCCTATAACTTTTTTAAATGCCATGATTGACCTTTGTTGTAATTATTCATGAATAAATGTCAATGCCCACGAAAAACTCTTCATCTCTCCATGCTAAATGCATGGTTCCTCTCTCAAAGTTACTTGTCAAATGCTAAAATGTTAGATGTATGGGTATTGTCTCCAAAATTAATTGAGACTTTTAAACCAACCATTCAACTTCTTTAACGCCAGGAATGTATCACTTGGTTTAATTGATTTGATTATGCCATTCAATTGCAAAATTTAGTTACACTTAAATTCTATCTCTTTTATGTATCTTACATCTCGAAAATAAATGCATGTAATATCAAGCAATCCCCTTTTTCCTTCGCATTCCATCTTATTCTCTTAAGTGCAGCAAAATTATGTTGAGTGAATATTGATCACCACCACATCAATTCGGACATGATTAAATGGGATTACCATCATACATACAACGACTCTCTTGAAATTTTCTTCACACCTCTCATCTAAACTCTGTTGCTGCAATTTGCAAAACCATGCAAAATAGTTATACAAGGTACTGCAATATTACAAAAAGAAACAAAAGTAAATTTGACCCAAAAAAATAAAACTACCGTCTACCTTTCACTTGAAGAAAAGGGTGAAGAGCCTTAAAAAACTTCTTATTCTATTTTCTAATCGATATAGTAACATCCTCATAAATATACGTTGATGTTTTAATGATCAAAACCACCTTAGCGCATGCAAGTATTATATATTGCAATCATCAAGGCTTTTAACTTGTGACTATAAAAGAACTTTACATAATCGTTTGTTTGTGAATTCATGGCGCTTATTTACCAATAAGCAAGACAAGTACATCTTAATTTAAACTTGAAAAACTCACGTTAATAGAAAGATTATCATCTTCATTTAGACAATCTCTGTAAGTAAAACAAGATTAACAAACATCTTCGTCCTAATTCATATAACTTTGAAAGTTTTAAGCTGAACACCTATAGATCGTACAGAATCAGCAACACTATATCATTGTTAATCTTGATAGAAAAATGAGGACTCACCTTGTTCCAAGTAAACCAAGTGTGAGCATCCTTAAAGTAGGTCTTAGACCTTATTTTCTTGGTGCCTAAAGCAATTAAAGGCGACTAAAAATTACACCAAATTTACCCTAGATTGCGTTCGTAGGTTTAAATGAACAAACTTTGGCTCCTACCCGGGTTGTAGGAATCTTCCTCCAACCACGTGTATAGTGACAATTAACAATCGCTAAATGTTTCTAGTGACTTTTCTTCTAACACTATCAGCGAGAATTATTAGGAGCACTTTTTTAGCGTCACTAAATAAAAGCCACTAAAAATATTTAGAGACGATTGATTGTCGTTATATAGGGGGTAGGAGGAAGATTCCTCCAATCCGGGTAGCAGCCAAAAAAATTTCTAAGCGTTTTAACCGTTGTAAAGGCAGGCAGTAAACGAAAAATACACGATGAATATGCAAAGTTTTGTATTATCATAATTTGGTTGTTATAGTAGAGCATCAAGCTTAATTTCAAGGTCGGCATTTTGTATGTCGCACACCCTGACTTTGAGGTCTTAGTTTGAACGAGCAAATGGAGACATAAAATTCTTTTTGAAATTAGTACAGGCACATATGAGTTTCACGACGTCGCATAAAAGTGAGCGCCGTAATTTCTATTTAACGAATCTTATTCTTAATCTAACTATAAAAGTATGGCACTCGCACAAATGGTAAGTGGTGCATCCAGTCTACATATTTGAGCATACAAATTTCCTGAAGAGAATGCAGTAAAAGAAAATTCGACCCGATTATAACCTAATGAGAGTTTGATGAGATTAAAACATTTTTGCATCGTGATGAAATAAGTAAAATAAATTATTTCTTTGTCTAACTTATAGTAACACTTAATATAATGACAATCCACAAGTAATGGTAGATATATTTTTTTGTTGACGTGCTTTATATAATTAGAATGCTTGGTGGGATAACATGATGAATATAATGAATATAGTTAACTACTTACATAACATGAACTATGTGAAGATTACTTGAAGACTTGTAAGTTTGGATTTGTCATTTGAATATGTTAGTGAACATGAGTTTTAAACTCTAAATCTGAATGAACTACATCAACAAATAAAATTAATTTCCTTCGATATACTTTTTTCTTCATGAAGCTATATTACAGATGCTATTGAGCCTTTGAGGCTCATACCATCAGATAAAACTTTAGCAAAATCAAGGTCCTAAAAATAATGTAATAGCTATGTTTGTTATTTTTACGCATAAATATGATTTTACATGAAAGTAATCTAACATCATTTTTTACAAGGGTGTGCATTTACGTGCAACACACGTGCTTTTATCTAGTTACTTGTAAAAGTACGGATAGATGAAAATCATTTTTTGGACTGAAGTACCCCCGCAAAAAGTTGATGTTACGAATAATGGTCTTCAATATATTAGTTACAATGAATGTACTATTAATACATTTTTAGTTACTAAAAAGTCCCTCATCTTCTTCTTCCCGTTAACTCGTGTCCTCATTTATTAGTTCTTAAACTTCTCATATTCCTACATTTAAAGACTTATCCTCTATTAGACTTATCGACCTAATTAAAGACTTCTCCCCTCAAATGGATCAAACTGCTGAAATTTTGTACCTATCATCTCTCTCTCTCTCTCTCTCTCTCTCTCTCCCTCTCTCTCTCTCCCTCTCTCTCTCTCTCTCTCTCTCTCTCTCTCTATATATATATATATATATAATATATATAATCTATATCTATATCTATATCTATACTACCTATAAAAGTACGAATGTTGAAAATCTTTTCATTCCTTTTTTGCCCTTCGTGAATCACTCTAATAACAATCATGCCATGTCATAAATATCATTATTAATTACTAATTTCAAATCATTTTCATTTTTTGCCCTTTGTTAATCACTCTAATAACAACCAAGCCCTTTCATAAATATCATTATTAATTACCAATTATAACTAATTACTAATGTTTCAATCATTTTCATTTTTGCCCTTATATCATAGTTTAAGAAAACCCTTGAAGTCCAAGATAAAAACAAAGCTAATTAAAAAAACAATGGGAACGAAAAAAATAACTACAACAAAAAAAGAGTTCAACCTTCAGAATCATCAGTTAGAAAAAGAAAAACAATTACCGAAAAAACGAAAGCCAATAAAACCAGATATACCCAAAAAAAAGTTAGTTGAAATCATGGCGCCAAACAACACAGCCAGAAATGGTTTCAAAGACTCTTCCCTTTTCTTCTTCGGTTCATGCATCTGTGGACTCTTCCTCTTCCTTCTCGGTTCTTCAATATCTCTCATCTTTCTTCATTCATTTCTTTGTACAAATGTCTACATGCATGCGTTTGCAATTCCATATTGCTAATCCTCAAAAAAGTTTTTCTTCCCAAGGCCTTAGAGGGTGTTTGGGATTGATTAAATCTTGGTCAAACCTGATTTAATCTAGATTAAATCAGGTTTGTGAGTGTTTGGCAAAAGAGATTAACAGATTTAATCCATCTCCAAAAGTTAAAAACTGATTTAATCCATAATCCTCAAAAGTGAGGATTATGAAATAATCACTTTTTCCATAATCAGGTTTGACCATGTAATTTACCATCCTATCCCTATATTTTTTACAAAAAGATCTCTCATACCCCTTGATTAATTAGATAATTACTGGAGTTTATCTCTTCTCTGCTAACCTCTTTTCCATACTAATGTTCGTGATGCTATCTGTGATGCGATTTTTGCTAGATAAATATATATATTTTTTTTGCTCAAGTTAACTTTATTTGTTATTTGGGGATGTTATCGTACTATAAGCAATAACTTGAGATTGTTTATGTTTTTAATTTAAAATAAAAAGTAACAACTTTTGTAGGACGTGAAAATAGTTATTTTCATAATTTATTTGGGCATTATAATTATTTACGAATAAAAGTTATGTTAACGTTGTTTGGATATTATAAAAATTGTTTATTGAATACCCTCTATGGTCATTTTGTCACAGTGAAACTGATTTAAGTACTTTTTATCCAAACACTTTTTATAAATTTAATCTAATTTACAACTACTTTTGCCAAACAACAAACTGATTCTGATTAAATCAGATTTTGAAAACTGATTAAGATTTAAGCTGAATCTGCTTTTTTAATCAATCCCAAACGGGCTCTTAGTTCTCTCCGCCTCCTTCCAGTGTGTCGCTGGCTTTCTTTGGCTATAATTTTCGGTTCTTACTGCAAGCACATCCAGGTTGGGTATGTCCTTTAATAATAATTTAGATTTTTCCGAATCGTTTCCAGCTCTGTCTGAGTTTCTTTTGGCGAATTTTGTTATTGGTTTAGGGAGGTCATCGAATTGCGGCCTGACGGCAACCTTCAGGCCTGTTTTACAGGGAAATCTTGCCAATTTCATGTATTAAAAGGTCTCAGATTGTAAATTTGGTTATTTTTCTTTCTTTGCAGGTGCTAGGGCTTTGCTCCAATCTGCTTAGGCCTTTGTGGAGTTTTACATTCGCCGGTTCTACCTTCGTACCCAGGTAATTAGTTGGACTAAATTGTGTTATGACTTTGATTTGTTTCAGTTATTTCTCAGTTTTGTGCTGCCTTCATTTCATATAATTGACTTCTTCTTGCCTTCACTTATGTGATTTCATCTCTGAAATTAAGAACGTATTAGCAAGTACAACGTTTGCATCACACCTATTGAGCCACTGTTAAGTCGCTGAGTTTGAGGTCGACCTGCATATAGTACTTCAAACCATTAAAATTATTCAGCAATCCACTTAATGCCTGTTCTTATTGCAAGTCTACCACCTTTAAAAGGAAGTAGCTATAGATCTATGGAAGAGGAACTTTTGCTACCGTTTAAGTTAGCAAATAAGGATTAGATTAGGAGCCCCGATCTTGAGTTAAGTTCAGAATGGCTAATTCGTGTGGCTTTGTGGCATGACTTTGCTTACGATGTGCCTTTGGATAGTATCGTATGATTATGAGGTAGGAGAGTCATGTTTTTTATTTCATATCATGGTTACTCAAAACACTCCATGTTTGCCTCTGAAACAGTAAAATTGAGAACGTCGTATCAGTAAATTAAAAAGCCTTCACAAAATGCATAACATTTGAAAATCACTTTTCAGCCGTGAAGTGTTAAAACTTTTAAGTGGAATGTTCATTATGATGATAAGTAGTCAATTAGGAGAACTGCTATGTCACTACAGGATATACTCTTATCATGCTACATTATTTATTTTCTCTGTCCTGGGACGTAGATATTCTAGATAATTTGGGCGTTCTTTATAAATATAATGTTTGTCATTTCTGCATTTTTCTTCCTGTATTCTCTTTCTACTTCTAACAGTGACCCTACGACTCATTGAAACTTTTCTGCTTCTAAGAGTCAGTGTATGTTTGAACTTGGGGTTGGATGAGAATTATTTCGTTCCGGGTTGCAAAAAATAACCGTAAGGATGGGGTGGAGCAGGTGTTACAAAAAACATTAATGAAAAGAACTAAGCACGCAGTTTATAGCATAATAACATCAATAGTCAAGTTAGCTAGATATTAAAATATCCCTCAAACTGTCATGAACTAATACCTTATAGTTTCTGCTTGGAAATCTCTGATTCAATTGACTGCTGTGTCAATCCTAGGGTATTACTATTCCCACTGTAATGAGTAATTTGAGCTGTAACAGAAAAAGGGTCTGCCTTTGTAGATAATATGTACACTGTTATCCTCTAAAACTTCTCGAATGTAAATTAGGTTACCAAACCACATCAGACAGCCCCTACATCTTCTTCTAATTCGTCAATTCCCCACCAATAGCGTCCAGAAATTCCCATAGCCTTTGCAACTTTCGAGCAGATCCCCCTAAGCAATCGCAAATTGGATTCCCATCGGTTCTGCAAATGCCATTAGCATGCACCACACTATCACATTTATCTCAATCATCTCTTGCCTTCAGGTACAGAATACCAATCCAACTGTCCATCATCCAGTACATAGGGGAGCAACCATGTTTCCACCTAAAGCCTTGCAGTTCTTGAATACTCTTCGTACTTCAAAATTAGTACAACTCACAGTGGCTGGTAAAAAAATTGTGTTGAACACTCGGTTTGGCATCACCAACTTAAAGTATAACTAAGTCACGCACCATTCCTTAGTCCCGTTGTATAGCTTAAAGCAATCCATTAATAACAATTTGTAAGTCACCTACAGCCAATCCAAGAAAACTAATACATATTGCCTTATATAAGGATTGAACGCTAAGTTCATTAAGGTTTGGAAACTAGCAGGTGTAATACTGAGCCCTTAGGGCATTACCTAATACTCAAAATATCCAAAACAAGTGGAAAGTTGTTAACAAACCACTTATAAGCAACAATTGATCTTCATGCAGCATAATCACATCTTCAATCAAATTGCCACCGTCAGGGGTACGTACTTGAGAAGGTGTACTGTCATGAACTAATACCCTATAGTTTATGTTTGGAATTCTCTGGTTCAATTGACTGCTGTGTCAATCCTAGGGTATTGCTATTCCCACTGTAATGAGTAATTTAAGGTGTAACACGAAAAAGAGTCTGCCTTTGTGATTGTGATTTGTGTAGATCATAATTTAGTTCATCATTACTTAGTCCCTTTTTTCTTTAGGTGGCTATGGCAACAATGCACCTATCCTTAGACAGAATCTTCTTGCTGTACAGAGAGCCCGAAATATCCTGTCATTAACATAGTTGAGGTATGCGAACAAAGCATACCTATTTCTGAAGCAAGATATTCATATGTAGATAATATGTTCGCTGTTATCCTCTGAAACTACTCGAATGTAAATTAGTTTACCAAACCACATCCACCCGCCCCTATATTTTCTTCTAATACGTCCATTCCCTACGAGTAACTTCAAGTGAGTTAGGGCAAATATTGTGGATTTGATCATATAGTTTATTGAACATATTTCTCTCAGAATTTGCCTCAGTGCTCCTTTAACCACTTAGTTAATTGAATGAATGTCATCACTTCCCAATTGAGTGAAACAGAGCATGCTTACATACTTATCATGTTTTTCTCTCACTGCATTAATCAGGTTTGGTGATATAGGCTTCCATGCCTGCATATAAGTCATCCATGACGTAGTTATACGTATAAGTGCATTGCATCGAAACATCTTAAAACAACCTGTTCTACCAAAATAAAAGGGATGTCTTTCAACATAATTATTTCATCCTCAACTGCAGTTCTTTACAGCTGTAAATAAGTCACTTTGCTTGCGTCCTTCTCAAGTTTTAATTCAACGCCTTCATAATTCAGGAAGCACTTGTCTTTGGAATTTCCATCCTCACCTATGGTTTTCTTGCGGTTACTTCTGATCCCATTTGCCTCTGAAATTAACACTCATGAACGTTAAGCTTTGTAACAATGGCTGCTACTGCTCAAGAAATTCCTGCTACCAAACATCTTTCTACCTCTCAATTGGATGAGCTTAAAGCCTTTGCCACTCAAAAAGAAATTCAGTGCTCATGATCGCACTGATCAAGAGACAGCACAGCCAAGAAGTTAATAGAGAGAATAGCCCATCCTTTGATTCTTGAACCCAAGCAATTGGGAATTGGGCTTCCTAGACTAACTAAGAGGCAGGATATGGAAAACTTCATGCCCTCTTCAGCATACTCACACTTGGCTATTTTAGCACAATGAACTTACTGTTAATTTTTCTCCAACTGTGACAAAGATATGTCAGTTTCTATTTGTTTTGCTGCTGTTTCTGTTGTTCTACAGGCATTGTAGGAGTAGTAGTTAGTGCAAAACCACTCTCAAGCATCAGGAGAAGCAAAGATGGGACTGTGCATAAGAGGCGAGAAATCATCGTCATGGACAATGAGTATTTCCGCTAAAACTAAGGCCATCTACTGCTATAAAAAAAGGGAAAATAACTAATGTTGATTATGTAATGCAGGTCAACTTTCACAACAATAACGCTTTGGGGTGACTTGGCAACCAATGAAGGCAAAAATTTAGAGGCCGAAGCCGAAGAACAACCAATTATTGCGGTAGATAATGTCAAAGTCACAGAATATCAAGGTAACGTATCTTCAAATTTAAGTGGTTTCACTCAGAATTTCAAAACGATTATACAAGGAGGAACATAACACTTTTCAAACATGTTGCAGGTGAACCTCAATTGTCACTATCATTCATCAGCACGCTACAAATTAACCCAAAAATCAAAGAAGCGACTTTGATCAAAAAGTGGTAATATACATTCTTTTTAGACATGATATAAACCGAATGAAGCGTTACATAATGCAAATTTCTCGCATTTTCTAACTTCAAACGCAGGTTGCAAAAGGAAAGCCCATGTCTATCACCACTCGGAAAGATCAGAGATGCAACAACTGTAACCCTTGAAGAAATCCTGACAAATGCACCAAAAACAACTCAGGTAAGATAAGTACACACACAAATGTACTTTGGGAATACAACACTTACTAATAATGGCTTCACACAGAAATTGTACTGCTCTTTTAAAGCGACACTACTGAGTATTGAAAACAAAGAAGAACCATGGTACCAAGCATGCAAAAGATGCAGCAAAAAAGTTACTATTACAGTGAATGGACCAGCTTGTAAGGACGAAAAGTGTAGACCTCCAATAACATATGAACCAAGGTAAACTATACAAATCAAGAATACATGTATTTATTTGAACAAAAACATTGTTCGTTCGATAATAATGAATTAAAAATATAGGTACATGCTGAAGCTGACTGTAACTGGAGACACACAACAAGCATCTATAACATTGTTCGATGCAGCAGAAACGTTAATTGGATGTCCAGTCTCAAAACTGATAGAGTCAAAACAGGTACGCTACTTTCATTACTTTATGCATTGTAAACAAGTTAAACAACAACAACATCTAATATTAAAGAGTTACATACAGAACGGAAAAGATCTAGAAGAAATGGAAGGCAAAGAATTCATCTTCATCATTAAGATGGACAAAAAGAATGGAGATGACAGAAACCGAGCAAGGATGATAGCACAAGAAGTTCAAGAATACAACACAGCAAAACTACATGACGATCCTGTTCACTACAACAATGCAAAAAAGAAGCTCAAATTTGATGAAGACTAAAAGGACATTATTGCATCTTCTGATTCTGCATTTTCATGTTAAAATATGAAGTTTACATATTTCGAATTGTTCTTTGACTTTCTCCATTTGCTCTTCTCTTCGCCAACAACTTAATACATTATAATCTTGCAAAATTACTTCGGTCACATCCACGTGCAACGCACGTGCTTCATACTAGTACTTATAAAAGTATGAATGTTGTAAATCATTTCTGGACGATTTTGTCCTCCGTTAATTACTTTAATAACATTCTTATCTACTCTTTCTTTATGACTCCCTTTTAAATTTTGTTGAAATTAAATGAACATTGGATACAATGAATCTATTCTATACATTGAGAAAAAAAAGTATGGTAAGAAAGAAATATAGAAAAACGATTTTGTCCTCCGTTAATTACTTTAATAACATTCTTATCTACTCTTTCTTTATGACTCCCTTTTAAATTTTGTTGAAATTAAATGAACATTGGATACAATGAATCTATTCTATACATTGAGAAATAAAAAGTATGGTAAGAAAGAAATATAGAAAATCCATTTATTACTTCCTTTTTAATTTGGTTGAAATGAAATAAACATTGGGTTTTTATATTACATTTTTAGGTTAGCAAACAATTAACTAAAACAAACACCATAAAAAAAAGCTGAAATACGTGAAAAATCACTTCAGAAACAAAAAACTGTCGAAAAAAAAGAAAAAAGAAAAAATAGGGTAAATATGCATCAAAAAACTTTTTGTGTGGGGAGGGGGGGGGGGGGGGGGAGGAACAAGGCTTGAATATGTCGTCAATTTGAACTTAAAATCTGTTCAATTATTGCAATTGAAGACCAAACGTTTTGCATGATGTACAACATTCGTTCTTTGAAATGCAAAGCACCAGCTGGACTTGAAAATTACATATCTTAAGTGTATACCATGAACCAATTTAACAGATTACAAAAATAAAGATGCAGATTCATTCTTTTAATTTCTCCATTTGCTCTTCTTTTCAGGAGTATCATCAAACATGTCTTCAATCCAGAAGCCTACAAAGAAGATTTTCAAACACTGAACTCGTACAATTGCGAACATCAAATATACAATTATTCTAAAACAAGTTAGAAAAGAAATAAAAACATAATTGAATTATATTATTTTGATCTTAAAAAAGCTAATAATATCACCTCAAAAATTACTACATCCTCGTGCAACGCACGTGCTCCGTACTAGTGTGTGTGGGTGTGTCTATATATATATATATATATATATATATATATATATATATATATATATATATGCGGGAGTTGATCCATTGACCGTGCGGGCAACTTGGGTTAAGTTTTCTGCGGGATCTGGCCATCCACACGTGATCTGTGGACGGTCCAGATCTTTTTTTTACATTTTTTTAAGTATGTATATATATATATATATATATATATATATATATATATATATATATATATGCGGGAGTTGATCCATTGACCGTGCGGGCAACTTGGGTTAAGTTTTCTGCAGGATCTGGCCGTCCACACGTGATCTGTGGACGGTCCAGATCTTTATTTTTTTACGTTTTTTTAAGTATGTCCGCTACATAATTTAGCGGACAAAAATACCCTTAAGCTCCATCCGCTAGATAATATAGCGGAGGAGTAGCCACAACTTTTGTAATACCCCGTACGTAGAATACGGTTTACGGTGAATCTTAGAATTTTAGTTATTCCTTTAGTGACAGTTGTGAAAATTTACATTAATTGGGGTCTTTAGCAACGATTATCACCAACGATATTGATTGTGACCTTTAGCGACCATTAGTAATGCTTTTAAGCTTGCAAGTTAATGAGATGGGAAGAATGTAATGTCCTGAACGTTTCATTAGTCGATGAAAATTTTATTTTTAACCTTAATCTAAGACTATTGTGGTCTTTTAAAAGGAACATGGGTGAGATGAGAACACTAGCTAAGTGTGGGGGGGCTTTAGAATTATTCCAACCTAGGGCAACCATATATAAAGGAAGTCTTAAGAGGGCAGCCGTCCTAGCAGATCTGTCAGTCCTTGTTTCATGTGAAAAAAGGAGAGAGAAGGGAGGGAAAAACCAAGCTAGGGCAAGGAGAAATTCAAGGTAATGAAATTCCTAAACTCTTTCTTTAGTTTAACCATGAATTTGGATGTTATATATATATTTGTTGTGAAATTGGTCGCTTTTGTGGGTGTGTTTGAGAAGAAGGCTGCTATAGAGCAGCATAAGAGTGGGTTAGGGTTTTTATTATATCTCTTTGATTTCAAATCCAATTGAGATAAATTTACACTTTCTGAAAACCTTATTATGTCATCTTCAACTTTTTTGTTTTAAGTTTTCTTAGAATCCCAGATTTGCATATTGAAAAACGACCTTAAAATCAATTCACTGTAGAAGTCGAGATTTTTTTATTTTTGTCAGCCACTTCGATTTGTCATAGAAAATTAATTACTCAAGTGATTTTTGTGAAATTTATATTTATAGAAACCTAAAACCGTCCTCTTCAGATTTTTAGGTTTAAGGTTTCTGATATTCATAGCGTTTCTGCCCCAAAATAACCATCGAACAAAACTAGTTGGCACAGAGAGATATGTTGTTTTGATCAGCCACTTCGATTTACTGTAAATAAGTCATTACTCATTGGATTTTTGTGAACCTTATATTTATGTAAACCTTAGAAAGTCTAATTTAACTTTGTAGTTCTGATTTTTTTAAGATTCATCATGTTTCGGCCTCAAAATGGTCAATGCACAAAACTAGGGTTTGCTGAAAATTGCTGCTGTTCTAGAATTACTTATCATTCCATTGTCAAAACTTGTTATGCCATTTCTGAGCATATTTGGGTAAAATACGAAACTAAAACCCCCATTATTTTTGTCAAACCATCAATGTAGAATTTTCTGAGATTTTTCTGGGCATGTAAAGGGCCTCAAATGATTTTATTTTGAAAATAGGTTTTCGAATTAATTGGCATAGTAAACGAAATTATTTTTAGCTTAAACTTTTACAGTGATCTGATCTTACTGAGACGCTTGAGCGTCTAAAATTTTACAGCATTCTTGCACCATTTTATATACTTTTGAAGTAGGATCCATAGCCCTCAATTTAAGGAGCGGATTAGGGTTCCGAACAGAAAATTTTTAGAAAGGTCTTTTTTGTCTGGAAAATCCACCTAGCCATTTAAAAGAGTGGTTTGAGTTATTTTTTGGGGTGTAGTGGTATGTTAGGCATTAGGGATATTTTGGGTAATTTGGCACAAGTCCAGTAGCGTTTCGATAATTTCATGCACTTCGGGAAAATTTAGCAGTTAGGCATGATTGAGCGGCAATAAATAATATCGGTATGGTTTATTGCTTAGATTTCGATAGACAAGAGCTAGGCAAGCTTGGGAACAAGAATCAAAACCACTTATATATCCAAGTAAGTACTCATGCCATGTCCCGCCATATATTCTATTTGCAAAATATATAAATGTATACATGATTTAATCAAAGCACAATTTTTGAAGTTCATGTACTGCTTATGTTTTCATGTTAAATCATTTGATGAAAAACTGAATTTAAAAAGTCCATGGTCTATTCTACGAGTAGATGATTTAATTTCGATACATGTGAATGAGATGGTAAACTGGACTTGATTGATGTGCCCCATATCCAACGGGGGAATGTTGGATTTCGGGCCCTGGTCAACGGGGCTTGTACGTTGATGCACAGTTCTGTTGCTTGTGGCCCGCCCTTGCGTCCACAGAATTATTATCCCGGGTGTAGGAGGGATTTGGGGCCCTAGTCGAGGGGGCTTGTACGCTGACCGCAACACACCTAAGTATGAATTATTTCAGATAGATGCAAATGAGCCTTCTTAATGATTATACTCCCATTTGAGAACCTTTTCTGCAAGTGCATATATGTATGTATATATAATGAAGAATGTTTTGTTATGGTGACATTGAATTCCTGATTTTGAAAAAAAAAATCCATGGCATTTTCTTGAAACCTTCAAACCTATTTTAGGAACATTGTATGTGTGCTTACTAGGCCCCAAGCTCACTCTTTTAAATATTTTTCAGGCGATGATCTAGATGGAACCGGCACTGATGAAGGCCACGAGGATTATGGTAGACAACTGCTAGAGGAGTTGTAGTCCTCTTAGAGTATTTAATAAATCATTAGGTGGTATGCTAATACTAAATTTGTAATTTGAGATTTTTTCGGAGCGTAGATCTCCATCGAATTTAAAATGATCTACGTTAGTTGTTAAATAAAGAATGTCATTGGAGATTTGTTGAGAAATTATAAGCGTGATTTTAGAAATATTATTAAGGAGATAGAATGAATGTGTTGAAAGCTTTCAACACATTAATTCAAAACTATTTCAACCCCTTGTCCCGCATTAATTCAAATAACTTGTCGCATTCATCAAAGTATAGATAAACATATGCATTAAAATCAATATAATTCATACAGTTAAGTACCGATGATCAATTAAAAACAATAAAAACAGTCAATACATAAACCCAATAAACCCAACCCTATCTAGCTAGATCACTAGTCCGCAGAACGACCAACTCCGTCATCATCTTCTTTATTCCTCGATGAAGGCACGTTCGATCCAATGACGTCCTCATCGCCCCAGGGGTCACCGACACCAGGATCAGTATCGCCCTGCACGAAGCCATACAAATGATTCAACATAATATATCAAATCAAGATCAAATATAGAATGACCAAAATACATAAGTACTTGAGAAATTTTGTATTACCTGAAGTCTGGGCCGGGGCAAAAGATAACCGCCATGAATCATCATCTGAAGGCACGCATCAAACCTTGTGTTGAAGCGCGCTTCCTCTGAAGCATCTGTCGCATCTACTCAAGGACCGCTACAACTGGTCTTGCCTGACGACTGAGGTCTGTAGGCTAGCAATGCTCGTGTGGACTGACGAGGGTGGCCGAGTATACGATCCTTCCTAGGACCCCCCGTAGTATCTGACCACAACGAGAACTTGTCCAATGTCTAGCTACTGTCTGCCTGGGAGTTGGCCTGAACTCTTTCTTTATATAAACTTTGTCTAAGAAAACAACGAAAATGTTAGAGAAATGCTCTGGCCATAACTGCGAAGAATGCAATAGGAATACAAATGTAATACAGGAGTTATGTGCTCACTGCAAACTGTTTGGCGTTCTCAAACACCCACTTCCGATCATTGTTCTGGTGTGTGCGCTCAAACTGGAGGAGCCTTGTAGGGGGCCTTCTGTTAGGGTCCTCCTCTATCAACCTCAGCTCGTGCATAGCAAATGGACAGGGACCAGCACTATGCTTCATCTTCTTCTCACTGTGAGCCATCTCTTTGCCTCGCTCACTCAGCTTCGTCCAGTCTGATGTAGTCCAATGCGACACCAGTTGCCCCCACATGGCCTTGGAAAAGTACTCGGGGTTGTGGTCACTGGTCATAGATACATCCGTCGTACTCGCCTGAGCTAGCGCCCACCTCCTCTCATTGAGCATCCATTTCTTGTAGTTCTCAGAACAATGTCACTCCCAGACCCGCCTCCTAAGTTTTTCGGGCTCCGTCGAACTCAAATTTGAAATAGTCCTGAACACAATCCAACACAATTTCAAACACGGTTAGCAAGAAAAATTCATCGATAATATACTTCTAAAACCAAAGTAAAGCACATAAAAATACTGTGCTCCTTACCAAGAATTTCCCCCATACAAGTTCCTTGTCTGATTCCGTCCATGACCCCCACGTCGGATAAAGCCGTGGGAGGTGAGCCTTGATAATAGGACCAATTTTGGTCCTAACACAATCCTTAACAAAGCTAATTACAAGAAATCACAAAGAAAGATGCATCAATCCCAATATAAATGCGTATTAAGTTAGAATTGAGCTTTGAAAATAAAAAACATACTAATTGTCTCGGACATAAGCAGTAATCCTCTGCTCCGGGGTGGCTGGAAGAGGTATCCCGCAGGTGATACCTCGCGGTACAGATGAACTAGACGCTGCAAATGATGAAAAAGGAACACATTATATATATATATATATATATGAAAAAGGAAGACATTATATATATATATATATATATATATTGCAACTAATATCTTTCAATTCGACAAGAAACTAATATCGTCTCACCATGGTCTGAAGCTACTGATGACGATGACGGATGCCCAGAAGTAGTCACGTCACCAATCCTAGGGATGGGGGCTAACCGTGCCGAAGCAGCTCCGCGACGGCCACCTTCACGACCTCGGGGTGCACTGGATCTCGGCATATCTACAAAAAGTGGGAAGTGCAAAAGTTAATTGAGTGTAATTAGTTCGCTTGAATAATAAACAACTTAAGCGCAAAAGTAAATTAATAACAATGTAGTTCGCACCAATAATAAACAACTTAAATGCAAAAGTTAGTACGCTAACAATGTGGCACGCCCGAGTATAAAAGACAACCCAATTTAAATAGTCAACCACGATAAATTAATAATCAATTCAATTTAAATAATAAACAGGGCATGTGTAAAAGTAAATTGAATGAATCTTTTTTCTCTACACAGTTAATCACTATCACTAATAGACAACGAAACGTCTTCCTCCTCCTTGTCATCCCTTCATCTTCATCGTCTTCTTCTTCGCCATCAACGTCTTCCTCGGTATCGTCGTCGTCATCATCAGGAAGTGCTTCAGCATCGACCTCTTCTCCAGCATGACCTAAATCGCAAAGAGGCCATCAACAACATCGTTATTCTCCTAAAGCGGTATCACTGTGGGAGCATCATCATCTTGGTACATCTCAACGAACACATCATCATCAACAAAGCCTATTTTGGTCTTGATAACAGTAGGTCAATTTGGGTCCTTCCTTGTCACACCCTTTGCATAGAAGACCTGCGTTGCTTGAGCTGCAAATACAAATGGTTCGTACGATCCGAGCCTTGACCTCATATTAATGTCTACAATCCCATGTTGACTAACTCGGATACCAGCTGTAATGTCGAACCATCTGCACCTGAACATTACCAGTCGATTACCACGGCCATAGTAGTCTAGTTCAACAACTTCCGCCAACTGCCCATAAAAATCACGCTCACTATCATTATAATAGTCCCCTTTGATCAAAACTCCACTGTTTTGGGTTTGTTTATTAAGGTCAACTTCAATCATGTTAAACCTAAACCCGTTGATAATGTACCCTTTATGACACGAAACTAGTCTACTAGGGCCAACAACAAGCAATTTGAGACGGACATCAACTCCATCATGGGCGGTCTACAACAACAAACAATTTGCACAGAGTATTAGGTTATTACATTCAGTCTATATTACAAATGAACTGTAGGTTTTAAAACTTACGCACAGTCGGAACCACTAAGGGAACACGTTGTTTCACTTTTTTTCAAGTTGTCCATTTGATATCCCAGGGTTTGCGAATAACACTTCGTCATCGTATTCACTGCATGTTATATATCATCGTCGTTATATTATGTTCTTGAACTATGAGAAGGAAGATATGTACACAACTACTTACATTATGAATGGTGCAACTTCATTGCAATTCATGAGAGCGTACAATGTTGTGGCAATATACTCCTCCTCGGATAAATATCGACCACTCCTTGCTCCAAGTGCATGACCAAGATACTTGAATATGGAAAGACGCTCATCGAATTCTATGTCGACGCTATTGCCACCAAGCCGATTCATCTCTGTATCAGTATCAGTCTTAAAGTAAAGGGAGCAGAAGTTGGTAAGCTCCTCAAGGATGTAAGCCTCTGCAATTGAACCTTCAACGTGGGCTTTGTTACACACCTTTTTCTTAAGGTCAAACATATATCTACGTAAGAAATAAGTCATTTTCAGTAAACAAGGCATGTGTGCAAGTATGAAATACAATTTAAAGATGGATGGGCGACATCACTTCTCAAATGGATACATCCACCGATACTGTACAGGTCAGCCCACTCTAGCTTCATATGCTAAGTGAATGGTCAAATGCTCCATCGAGTCAAAGAACGACGGGGGAAAGATTTTCTCTAACTTGCACACTGTCTCAACAATGTTTTCTCAAGAATCTTAACATCACTCTCTCGGAGCACCTTTGAGCATCAATCCTAGAAGAAATGACTAAGTTCAGTCAATGCTTCATTTACTGGCTTCGCAAGAGGTCACAAAAGACAATTGGTATAAATCGTTCCATGAATACATGAGAATCGTGACTCTTTAGACCATAAAACCTACAATCAGCAAGGTTGCAACAACGTGATATATTAGATGCATAGCCATCTGGCAGCTTCAGCAGTTTAACCCACTCGCATACCTGTTGTATCTACTTTTTATCTGGTGTATATACTACTTTGGGCAAAACCAGCTTACCATTAACTATTCGTGGATGCAATGCACGTCGTATACCGATCATCTGCATATCTCTCTGTGCTTTTAGGTGATCTTTTGATTTGCCTTTGACATTCATGACTGTATTAAACACATTTTCAAAAACATTTTTCTCAATGTGCATAACATCGAGATTGTTGCAGAGAAAGAGGGTCGGCCAGTAAGGCAGCTCCCAAAAGATGCACATTTTCTTCTAGTTGTGTTTTTTTCAAAGCCAGGAAGTTTTAGACTGGCACCACACTTTCCAAATGGTACCGCATCCATGTCAAGGTCCTTTTTGCACGTATACACTTCCTCCACATACAATCTGTCACGTGTTTCAACACGACGCTCCACAGTTTTATCAAACTTATCTTTTTGCCTTCGAAACGGATGATTAGACGGTAAGAATTGTCTGTGACACCCCCAAAACTAAGCCTTCCCCCCGTGCGTTAAGGTGAAAGCCTTACTCACTTCCATACAATAAGGACATGCCAACCTACCGTGTGTACTCCACCCACACAACATACCATATGCAGGGAAGTCATTGATAGTCCACATGACTGCTGCCCTCAAGTTGAAGTTCTGTTTCAGAGATGCATCAAATGCTGGGGCCCCAACTTCCTACAGAATTTTTAACTCATCGATCAAAGGCCGCAAGTACACGTCTATATTTCTACCCAGGCTCGTAGGTCCAGGAATGAGTAATGATAAAAACATGAATTGCTTCTTCATGCACATGTCCGGAGGAATGTTATACAGGACAATGATCACATGCCACGTAGAGTAAGGTGTGCTAGAGTGCCCAAAAGGATTAAACCCATCGGTGGCGAGCCCAAGTCGCACATTTTGTACTTTTGCAGCAAAAGATGGGTGTTTGTAATCAAATTCCTTCCATGCCTCTCCATCGGTAGGGTGTCTCAATAAATCGGGAACTTTGATACGGACGTTGCTATGCCATCTCATGTGCTCTGCCATTTTAGAAGAGTAATACAACCTTTGAAGCCTTGGTGTCAGTGGAAAGTACTACAATTTCTTCCATGCTATCTTCCTTTTCTTCCCACTGGTCGATCTATACCTTGCGTGGCCACAAACCGGACACTTACTCAAGTCATTGTTCTTCTTCCAAAATAAGACACAATCATTATTATATGCATCTATCTTCTGGTACCCCAAACCAAGTTTCATCGTCATTTTCTTAGCACTATAGTACGTGTCAGGCAACTTCTCAACCTCTGGCAACATTTCTTTATTAAGCTTTAGAAAAATATCAAAACCTCTATCACTAAGACCATGCTCAGACTTTAAGTGTAGCATCCTTGTCACAGCAAATAACTTGGTGTTCTTTGTACTTCCATTCCATATTGGCTCCTCAGAGTCTTTTAACAATTTATAAAACTTATGTGCACTCGGGTTTGGCTCTTCTTCCACATTAAGAATTTACATCGTTAAAATAGTTATCCCAGTTAATCCCACTAGGCCCAGCTTCCATTACCATATGTTAATACTTGAAATTCCCGGATCTCTAGGACTATACTGTCTGAACTCAGTGGGCACCTCAGTGGGAACCCTCAGAATTGGTTCCCCGTGCTGAGTCCAATTTGTATAGTTACTCATAAAACTTCTACGGAACAGATCAAAAGTTACATCGTCGGGAATTTTCCAACTTAACAACTGGCAATCATTGCACAGACATTTAATCGTGCCGTCATCCACAAATCTCGTTGATTCAAAGCAAAGAGAATTAACACGTTCACTCCGTGTCTAAACTCTTCTGATACCCCAATCCCACTTGGAGCAATCCTCCGTTGCATCCAACTTTCTATCCATTGACATGATATATATCTCTCACTGCATGTTGAACCAATACAAGTCGAGTTCCAAATTAACCTTCAATTTGAAAAAAAATATATTGAGTAGTCACTTACAAATTAGTGTTAATCAGGGTTAAGTAGGGATAATTAGGGATGATTAGTGCTAATTAGGGCTAATAAGTGTTAATCAGGGTTGAGTAGGGATAATTAGGGCTGATTACACTACAAGAAAAGGGGGAATTAGCGACGGACTTTTAGCGACGGACACAACGCCGTCTCTAAAAGCATTTTCAGCGACGGGATACACCCGTCGGGTAACGTCCGTCGGTAAAACGATTTAACGACGGAATAATTCCGTCCGTAAAAATAACTGTCGGTGAAAGTCGGGTTTTGCCGACGAACGTTTACCGACGGGTGTGTTCCGTCGGTAAAACTATTTAACAACGGAATAATTCCGTCGGTAAAAATACCCGTCGGTGAAAGTAGGGTTTTGCCGATGGACTTTTACCGACGGGTATTTTCCGTCGGTAAATGCCTTAAATAGATCAGATCCCCTTCTTTTCATTCTCTCGTTGCTCTCTCTCTCTCACCGGCGATTTATCCTCCGTCGCCATCCCCGGCAACCTAGCCCCCGACGGAATATATCCTGCCACCGCCTCCGACGCCGCCACTGCCGCCCATCTTCAAAACCGAAGGACCGCCACCACCACTGCTGCGCCGCCACCACAACCGCGCCGCCCATCTTCAAATCAGCCCAAGTATGTTACATCTAACCTTAATTCAAGCACTTTATATGCTTTCAAATGCAATTTTCCATCTATGCTAGGGTTCTAATTCTCGATTCCTACTATTGAAAATAAACTCCATAAAAAGATAATTATATTGCTTGCAGTGACAATTTTTCACAGTATTTGGTGTTGTAAACTCAAAGCGAACAGAGAATATGGGGTGATAGTGCGGTTGTAAACTCAGTGAGTTTTTTCAATGAGTATTTTAGCGGTTGTTATTTTCATATGTAATGCACGATGTCAAAACTAGTACAAATGCTGCTTCACCATTGTATAATGAGCATCGCTAAATACGTTAAATCGAGTCACTTTTTAACTAACAGTAAATGCACCCATTGCACTCAAATGGACTCGCTCCCTGCTGCAAGGAAAAACCTCTAACCTGACAGCACTATCACCCCAGCAGAATGGACAAACTCCTGTAACTTGGTCATGCACTTGTGGTTCGTCTGGACGTGCTAGTTTCAGCTTATACTAACGAAAGTTTTTTGCATTTTGTCCTGCAAAACATTTTCCGATGTCTTAATCGGATAATATTTTGGTTCTAGTAATTGGTACTACATGTATGTCCTGTCCTCTGGATTATGTACCATATCTCGAGATTCAAGTTTAAAGCAACTAAGAAGAATGGTGGAGTCAACTTACTATTTACGCTTTTTCAATGTTTTCACAGTTTATTTTTAAGTTTTTTTTTTGTTGAAAATAATCGATGTTCTTTTAATTTGGGGAGAATATCATTGATAAAATAAAGATACATAGTTTGAAAATTCACCTTCTGGCTATTGCATTAGTATTGCTAAAGATATGAGCATGATACTTACCATGACGCACAAGGAAACTTATAGTAGATTATAAGTTATTTGGAGTCGAAGATCCAATGACAGCCACATGATCATGAACCCAGTTCTGGTAGGCACCATTGCGAGCATGGAATGCATAAGCTGTTAGGTATCTAGCATTCTAGCTTTCGTCGCTTGGGCCATACAAGCCCTCTCAATTCTGCATTGAAGGAAATTTAAAACTACATTACAAAAAATTATACATAGTTTAGGATTGAATTCTGTAACTTCACCTAACAAGGCTTGGAGAAGTATTTGTTCTTTCTAACTAAACCCTAAACCCTAAACCCTAAACCCTAAACCCTAAACCCTAAACCCTAAACCCTAAACCCTAAACCCTAAACCCTAAACCCTAAACCCTAAACCCTAAACCCTAAACCCTAAACCGAACCCTAAATTGAACTAATTGAACCCTAAATTGATTGCCCCAATCTAACCGAACCCTAATTGAACCCCAAAGTGAAACCCCTAATCCAACCGAACCCTAAATTGAACTAATTGAACCCTAAATTGAATGCCTCAAATCAACCGAACCCACCCTAAATTGAATCAATAGAACCCCCTAATTGAACCCTAAATTGAACTAATTGAATCCTAAATTTAATGCCTCAAATCAACCGAACCCTAAATTGAATCAATAGAACCCCCTAATTGTACCTAAATTGAAGTAATTGAACCCTAAATTGAATGCCCTAATCGAACCGAACCCTAAATGAAACTAATTGAACCCTAAATTGAATGCCCTAATCCTATCGAATCCTAAATTGAAGTAATTCAAGCGCATCGGATATGTGAATTTTGAACATTTTTTAAAAAATTTGAACATTGATCATTTGTTTGATAATTTTAGGTTGTTAATTGTGCGTTTTATAATTGTGATTATTGATCGATGATTTTAGGTTATTAGCTGTGCATTTGAAGTAATTGCGATTATGAATTGATGATTTTAGGTTGTTAATTGATGATTTTAGATTGTTAATTGTGCATTGAGCATTTGAGATATTGAGATTATTGACGGAGGATGGGACCCAATTGGATTGAATGTGTGATTTTTGTTAATTTTTATTGCATTGAGCATTTGAGAATTGAGAATTGAGAATTGAGATTGTTGACGGAGGATGGGACCCAATTGGATTGAGATACCTGTTAGTTAGCGCAGACACGGACACCACGTCTGATCGACGGTGTCCGACATTTAGAAAACAAATTAACGTATGCTGATGTGTCCGGAGGTGCGTGTCGCTGGGCATCGGACACGTGTCCGGAGGCGTCGGACACGTGTCCAAAGGCGTCGGACACGTGTCGGTATGTGTCAGACACGTGTCGGTATGTGTCTGACACGTGTCCGGAGGTGTCAGAAACGTATCGGACACCATATCGACACCCTATATGAGGTGTCGGAATTGAGGTTGTTGAATGTGCATTAAATTTAGGTTAGTTAGGTTAATGCGACATTTTTAGCATGCACCCCCTGGAATCTAATCGTGGCTCTAGCGCTGGCTATAATTAGCCCTAATTAGTCCTGATTAACAATATTTTAGTAAATCAATTAACCCTAATTAGCTCTAACGAGCCTAATTAGTTTTAATTAACCCAAAGAACCTGATAAAATTCAAATTAGCTGTAATTACCTCAAATTAGCCCAAATGAACCCAATTATGCGCATATTGATTGTAGTTAGCCTAATTAGTCATAATTTGCACTAACATAACCCAATTACGCCTAATTAGCGCTAGTTAGGACTAATCAACACTACTCGGCACCATCAAAACCCTAATTAGGACTAAATAACCCTAATTAGTCCTAATCAACCCTAATTAGCTATAATTATTCGAAACTAGCCCTCACTAACATTAATTAGCTCTAACATAACCCAATTAAGCCTAATTAGCCCTAATTAGGACTAATCATCACTACTTGGCACAATTAAACCCTAATTAGTCATAATCAACCCTAATTAGCTATAATTATCCAAAACTAGCCCTCATTAACATTAATTAGCCCTAACATAACCCAATTAAGCCTAATTAGCCCTAATTAGGACTAATCATCACTACTCGGCACAATTAAACCCTAATTAGTCATAATCAACCCTAATTAGCTATAATTATCCGAAACTAGCCCTCATTAACATTAATTAGCCCTAACATAACCCAATTAAGCCTAATTAGCCCTAATTAGGACTAATCATCACTACTCGGCACAATTAAACTCTAATTAGTCATAATCAACCCTAATTAGCTATAATTATCCGAAACTAGCCCTCATTAACATTAATTAGCCCTAACATAACCCAATTAAGCCTAATTAGCCCTAATTAGGACTAATCATCACTACTCGGCACAATTAAACCCTAATTAGGACTACATAACTCTAATTAGTCCTAATCAACCCTAGTCAGCTATAATCATCCGAAACTATCCCTCATTAACATTAATTAGCCCTAACATAACCCAATTAAGCCCAATTAGCCCTAATTAGGACTAATCAATACTACTTGGCACAATTAAACCCTAATTAGGACTACATAACTCTAATTAGTCCTAATCAACCCTAGTCAGCTATAATCATCCGAAACTATCCCTCATTAACATTAATTAGCCCTAACATAACCCAATTAAGCCCAATTAGCCCTAATTAGGACTAATCATCACTACTCGGCACAATTAAACCCTAATTAGGACTAAATAACCCTGATTAGTCCTAATCATATATATATATATATATATATATATATATATATAGTGCCGATGATGATTTATGCCAAATTATTGTTTTTCACGTGTTAATGTCTTTGTATATAATCTATATGAAGTCAGATATGGATAGGATACGGGCTATTCGTGGCCGGGCTGGACGCCGAGCTGCTTCCTCCCCGGTTAGTCCCACCTTGTCATTGCCTACTGATGACGAGGCACAGAATGATCGCGGACAGCCATCGAGGGCCCAGCCCCAGCTGTCGCCGTCACCGTCGCCCCAGCCATCGCCGTCGCCCCCACCATCGCCGTCGCCCCAGCCGTCTCCATCTTCCGTGGGTTCTACCTCAGGTATAGTTGATAACGGTGTTTCCTACATTTTCGCTAGCCTTATATTTGAACTGTATTAATGTCTGTGTTTTGTAGGATCTCGACGAGGCCGTGGTCCGACACGCGGGGTACGCATCGACCCCCAGCGTAAACAGAGAGTTACGCTCACGCATGAGGGCCTGTAAGTACTAAAAATATCACCTCATGCCTTATGTTTAAAAATTTTGGGTGTTAATTTATATTTGAACTGTATTAATTAATTTAATTACTTCTTTGGCAGGATCCTGGAGAATATGGCGAGGACGAAGATCGGCGTTCTTGTGAAGGGCCGATTCTTCGAGCCACGCCTGTACTGGAAGGAATGGGATGCCGCTGCGAGGAAGGCCCTATGGGAGGAGTGGCTGGTACGGTGAAGTATTTTTTTCAGCGTTAGTAAATGTTAAATTACAGTTTGTTTTATGTTGTTAATTTGTGTTATTGAATGCATTACAGGAGGGGTTCACGTTTGATACGCCTGAGCAGCAGGGACTGGGGCAGCAGGCTTTCTTTGCCTACATCGGCAAGAATTACCGCCGATGGCTCCACGATGCACGGGACCGGGCGAAGAGGGCGCTGCCCGCGGGTGCCCCGATGACGGACATGACGAAATATCCCCCACATTGGATATCTCACCGTGTATGGGGGGAGATGATAGATCGGTGGGCTGCGGATCCAGGTTGGGACGCCAAGAGTAAGAGCGGGGCTGAGAACAGACATAACAGAGATCCGACGCACACGGGGGGGTCGGTGCCACACGACATCGTCCGACATATGAACGCGGTCGAGCACCCGGATCTAGAGGAGGATGAGGTCATAGCTTTGACCTATACTCAGACGCACGTGCGGAAGAAGGACAAGGACGAGACGCACCAGGCGGGCGACTATATTTCAGATATTGCCCGGCGGATCGATGTGAGTCAATTTATTTAAGTTAATCTGTTTCTTTCTATCCTCGATGTCTGTTTCGTTAATTAATGCCATAACATATCGTTAAACCACTATTTTTGCAGGCCTCGTATGAACAGCTAAGGGGGTCCGAGCAGCAGTCCGGACAGCCATCAGCGTCCACTAGTACGGCTGCGAGTACTGGGGGGTTGAAGCGATGGCTGGATACGCCGGAGGTCGTGAATCGGCCGAAAGGCCGCATACGCGGCCTGCCTAGCACGACTCCTCGTGCCGTGATAGGAGCGTCCTCACCACCTGCTGCCCCTCCACAGACACCGGCTCCTCGGCCTCAGTTGCACGAGGAGGATATCGAGCGCATTGCTACAGTGGTGTGCCGGATGATGAGGGAGCAGGGCACTGCTGGACCAGCCGCCCCGGCCCCGGTTCAGCAGGATCCAGATCCGGGACTCGGGAACCCCTGATGAGCCCTTCCCGTGCCCGTTCTAGCTTCCCCCCCCCCCCGCGCCCGGGTTGTACTCTTCTCCCCTCTCCTAACCGGCTATCTCCGGTTCCCGGCTTGTACATGTATTAGTTTCTTTTATAATAAATATTTTTTATAATTGATTATATATTTTTTTTTCTGTATTTCGCTTATTGCGCGTTGTTGTTGAGAATTGTATTTCTGTACAGGTTTAGGTAATTGAAAAATAAAAAAAAATTGACTTTTGGCGACGGATTTATTCCGTCGTTAAAATATTCCTTTCAATTAAATATTTAGCGACGGAATATTCCGTCGCTAAATAAGCTATTTAGCGACGAAATATTCCATCGCTAAATATTTAATCCGTCGCTAATTTGACAAAAAAGAAAATAAATTAAAATTTTAACAATATCATTATCGACGGATATTCCGTCGCTAATGAAAAATAAATCCGTCGGTAAAAATGACATATTTAGCGACGGATTTAAACTATTAGTGACGGGCTTTTATACGAGGGATTTTTAGCAACGGTTAATCCGTCGCTAATTCTTTTAGGGACGGATTATCCCGTCGCTAAAAGACTGTGTTCTTGTAGTGTTAGCCTAATCATTGTTGATTAGTGCTAATCAGTGTAGATTAGTACTAATCAGTGTTGATTAGTGCTAAATAGGGCTAATATAGGGCTAACCAGTATTAATTAGAGATAATTAGGGCTGATTAGCCTAATCATTGTTGATTAGTGCTAATCAGTGTAGATTAGTACTAATCAGTGTTGATTAGTGCTAATTTGGGCAAATCAGTGTTAATTCTGGCTAATTAGAGCTAATTAGCCTAATCAATGTTAATTAGGGTATTTAATGTCCATCAGTGTTAATTAGGGGTGATTAGTGCTAATTACGGCTTATTATTGCTAATTAGGGCTAATTAGTGTTCATCAGTGTTGATTAGGACTATTTAGCCCTAATTAGCACTAATTAGGGCTAATTAGTGCTAATTCTGGCTAATTAGGGCTACTTAGTGTCCATCATTTTAATTAGGGCTGATTAGTGCTAATTAGGACTACTCAGGGCTATTTAGAGCTAATTAGGGCTATTTAGTGTCCACAGGTGTTAATTAGGGCTGATTACTGCTAATAAGGGCTAATCGGGGCTATTTAGTGTCCATCAATGTTAATTATGGCTTATTAGTGCTAATTAGGGCTAATAAGGGCTGATTTGGGTTAATTAGGGCTGATTAGCCTATTTAGTGTTGATCAGTGCTAATCAGTGTAGATTAGCACTAATGAGTGTTGATTAGTGCTAATTAAGGCTAATCATTATTAATTGGGGTTGATTAGCTTAATTAGTCTTGATTAGTGCTAATTAGGGGTAATTAGGGCTGATTAGCATAATCGGTGTAGATTAGTGCTAATCTAGGTGGCACAGACACTGCGCCTGACACTAACACCGATCAGGACACCACGGAGAGGTGTCGGACACGTGTCCGGAGGTGTCGGTAGGTGTCGGACACCATACCTCGACTCATATGAAGTGTCGGTGCTTCCTGGGTACTACTTAGGGCTAATCAGTGTCCATCGGTGTTAATTAGGGCTGATTAGCCTAATCAGTGTAGATCAGTGCTAATTAGTGTATGTTAGCATTAATCAGGATTAATCAGTGTTGATTAGGGCTAATCAGTGGAGGAACCAGAATTTCACCCCATGGAAGATGAACCTTATTAACCTAAATAACCTATGGAAGATGAACCTAATTAACCTAATTTCAACCCACCATTCAAGTAAATCACATATCCAATATCTCAATACAATTGGGTCCCATCCTCCATCAACAATCTCAATTCTCAAATGCTCAATGCATAATTAACAACCTAAAATTAACAATCTAATAATCAATGCTCAAATGGAAAAAAAAAATTGTTCAAAATGCACGTATCCGATATTTCAATCCAATTGGATCTCATCCTCCATCAACAATCTCAATTCTCAAATGCCCAATGCACAATTAAAAGACCTAAAATCATCAATTAACAACCTCACAATTCTCAAATGCACAGAATTTCAGTCAACAATGCTCATTATTTTGGAAAAGATACTGAATATCAACAGAATTTCAGTAAAAAAAAGGAACAAAATAACTAAAAACAATGGAACGACTGTGTGAATGATGTTATAAGCTACAAAATAGTTAATAACAAGCATTGATCAACGCCCGATCTATAAAATAGCTACTAAAAGCATTGATCAACTACCGATCTAGATGGCGTAAATAGATGAAATAATCAAGTGAAGAGCGACAACACTACTAAACATAATCCAGATAATGTAAAGCCTAACAACAATCTCAATCCAATTGGGTCCCATCCTCCATCAACAATCTCAATTCTCGGAAGACAATGGCAGAAAGCGTATGACAATTAATCATAGACAAAGAAAAATTAAATGAAATACAAACCTTTCCGGGTTCTAGACTTGCTTCTTAAAAGGCAACAAAGTTGATCCGCTACTAAAACTGCCTGTAACCACCATCATGGAAAAATACGAGTTAATTTCATGCTAACATCAATCCCCTAAGAAATCTTGGAGCAAAGAAGATATTGTTGATACATACTATATACTCCCTATTATTTATCACATAATTTTTGTTCCCTTTAACAGTTTACAAGTTCTTGGGATAGAAGTTTAACGCCTAAATGTTGATTGAACTAAAAAAAATAGTTGAAGATAAAATAACAATCGCTTGACAAGTCAAACAATACGAAGACTCAGATAAGAGAAATTGAAAAATGGAGTAAAATAGTAACACTTTCTCAAAGCATAGCAACACTGAAAACCTACAATATGATCTGGGTCACAAAGTGGCATTGCTCAAGATAAGGATTTAAGAAGGAATTCCACTTTTGAGTTCACTCACATGATTCAACATGAGGGAAACCAAAACCAGTGGGTGGGTGGTCAGTGCACCAAAATAGCTAGGACCATATATCTTCAGCTAGATTACTATTAGACTAGTCCAACCAAATTTAACAAAGTATCAAAATCCAAGAAGTTCAAGGGGGTGACACAGTTCAAGGGGGTGACACAGTTCAAGGGGGTGACACAAAGTAGATGCAAAATCTAGGTTTCACGAGAGAATAAGAATGACTTAAGACAAATTACAGCTTCCACACTTAGAGAATGTTATGAATTCTACTTTGATGCACCTCAAATTTGACACTTAGAAGGTGATCTAGGTGACAACAACATTATGCATATACACAAACATACAAAGATAGAGAAGTGTGTTTGCGTGTATATGACACATTAAAAATAGTATGAACAGTAAAACTTTTCAGCTACGATCTCATATACTAAGAGCATGTCACATTAGTCTCCCAGAAACTTTAACGCATTTAGTCCCAGTTTGGCTGAAGGTATAGCAAATTTACAAGTTGAGTCATGAAAGTATTGCAAAATTATACGGCAGCTCCGTTGCATGTATACATTTAGTTCCACCTGCAAAGTGCTTTGGTGACCAATTATATGACTTCCTCCTGAGTCAAAACTGGAAGAGCGTAGTTTTAATGGTTCCAACAGCTCCGTTGGATGTATATCATGAAAGTATTGCAAAATTTACAAGTTGAGTCACTAGTGTGCTCTTTCAGAATATACTAGAAGAGGACAATCAATAGTAGAAAGTTCAAAAACAAGCTGTAATTGACTTGTTCAATTTGAAAAAAGTGCATGATTATTGTTTGGCCCTTATGTAGGGATTTCCTGCCTCCCATCAAGTTACTGAAGTAGTTTTTACATGGATATACAACTCTCATCTAGGTTAATACCACAAAAAGGTCTCATCCAGGATGGAAACAAACAGCGAATGTTAAAACCCTCTTGCCAAAATTGTAGAGGGTTGCTCAATTTTCAGCTTCTTTCATGAAATCATCAGTCTAGCCGTGAGATTGATGAAGGCAGCCTCTGTGCACGGAATGGTTAGACCACCCATTGGATGATCGAGATTTCATTACGAGATTTCTTTTAAATTAATAAAATTTTCACAAAAAAATAGAAAACCCTAAATTAGGAAAATTGAAACCTAAACGCTAATCATGGGATAGATGTAACACACCTGGAGGCTGCGTAGGGCGTGGGCTTGGCGGTGGCGTAGTGCGTGGCGGTGGCGTAGTGCGTGGCGGTGGCACGGCCGGCAACAGTGCGGCAAGGTGACTTCGCGGCGTTGTGAGCTGGTTTTTGGCAAGGTGGGCTCTGCCGAAGTGGGCGTGGTTGTAGAGGTTCGTCTTCAGCGGCGAGGGTAACGGTGGTTTACGGCGGCGCAGGTTGGATGCACGGCAGTGCACTCACTTCGCAGCTTGGATGCATAGCAAGAGAGAGAGAGAGAGAAAGAGAAGATCTGACTTTATTAGTTAGCATTTAGCGACCGCTTAGCAGTCGCTAAATGCGGTCACTAAATATAGCGACCTCATTTAGCGACCGTCATAACGGTCGCTAATATTAGCGACCGTCATAACGGTCGCTAAATGGGGTCGCTATATTTAGCGACTTTTGTAATTGTCGCTAAAAAGGTCATCAATTTAGCGACCGACAAAGCGGTTGCTAAATGCGGTCACTAAAGCAATTTTGACTAGATTTAGCGACCGCCCCTGGTGCGGTCGCTAAATTATGCTTTAGCGACCGCGTTTTGTGGCGGTCGCTAAAGACCCTGTTTCTTGTCGTGTGTGGAGGAAAGAAACTTCATTCATCCCCAAGTGCAAAAGAGTTGTATTCTTTGTGCTTGCTGAAGAATTGACAATATTCTGTGTAGTCTCTCGCAACGATTAAAATGTACTCTTTCTAAACAAATTTTGCATTCGAAAAAGTTACTCGCTGACTTCTAACTGACCTCATATATATATATATATATATATATATATATATATATATATGGGAAATCAATTATGTTGCTATGCCACACACAAGTTTTCTATGGCATGTTATCAAAACGACGCAGTTCTATGATGGGTATTAAACCTCTTATTTCTTTTTGTTTTCTGGTAATCTCTTCTCCTCCATGGGCTTCTCTCTTCTGTACGCTGCATCGTGCCTCAACGGCTCAACCAAATTGCCGGTCATCTCTTCCTTCCCACCAGAACAAGGGAGAGCAATCACTCGCTGCCTCTTGCTGTTCCACTCCGCCATCCCATTCCGCCTAAGCACCGTTCGCTGCTGCCTCCTCTCCTTCCTCGCCGCCGCCGAGTCCTCCCTTCTCCCTCACTAAAACCTTTTCAAATTCTCCTTCTCTTATTTTGCCTCCTCGCATTGCAAATTGCCCACCACCTGTTTAATTTTTGAACAGGTTTATTCACGCCTTTTAAATTGCCCACCACCTATTTGTGAATCCATGTTATAATTAAAGGTTGCAAAAATTGTGTGTATTGCATACAATACTACATGGGGGATGATGTTCAAATGATTGATGCATCTTCGCAGCCATGCTTTCAGCCAGTGATTGACTGCGAGCCATTTGATATTGCTGACGAAAGTGAAGTAGGGGTTGAAAATCATGAAGAAGGCGATTTAGGGCTTAATCCATATAGCAATGGCAGTGATAAAATGCATATCATTGACAATGGTGAAATGCAGGGTGGTCAAGAATGTGGGGATTTAAGTCAAGAATGTGCGGATTTAGGTGTTGTTCCATTTAAGTATAACGAGGGCAAAACACGTGATGGTGAACGTTGTGAGGACTTTGAGGAATGTAGTGTTTGGCGGACAAGACGACGCATATGAGTTTTATAATCTATATGCATTGGTGAAGGGTTTCGGTACCCGCATCCCCTATTCACATAAGAATAGGATGACGAATGAGATATTTAGGAGGCAATTTGTGTGCAATAAGCAAGGCTTCAAGAAGTTAGAAGATAAAAGGCAGCTTCGGAAGCAATTAAAACGTCACAGGGATACAAGAACAGGTTGTGGAGTGATGAAGCAGATTACACTGACGAAGAAGCTCGGCGTGGGGGTCATGGACAAGTTTGAAGATATTCATAATCATCCTCTGAGTGCTACCCCGTCGAAAGTAGTCAAACATCGCTCACATAGCAAGTATCATCGTTTCGTAGAATGCAAACGGCTTATATACTCTTAACCAAAAAGGCTTAAAACCTGCTCAAATTACGAGGGTTATGAATGCTATGAAACCTGGCGAGGAGTGAAATATCGCTGCGAAACAGTGCTCTAGTATCATTAACAGGGGAAGGACAATAATGTTGGACGAGCATGTTACGGGATTATTAAGCATTTGTGAGAAAAGGCCATTTCAGATGGTAGCATTACTTTGCAATGGATTTGGCTCAAGACGGATCTTTAAGGAGTGTTTCTTGGGCTGGCGAAAGATCAAGGGCCTCCTATGCCCAATTTGATGACGTTCTTGTGTTTGACATGACTTATAAGACAAACAAATATAAGATGCCATTTTCTCCCTTTATTGGAGTGAATCACCATCGACAATCTATATTATTTGGAGCTGCATTGTTGGAGGATGAGACCGAGGAAACATTTGTATGGTTGTTTGAGCATTTTTTGCAATGTATGTTTTGCAGGCCCCCGGTAGCAATCATTACCGATTAAGATGATGCTATGAACAAGGCAATTGCTAAAGTCTTCCCAAATGCTCGGCATCATTTTTGTGCATGGCACATAAAGAAGCACGTCATGGAGCATCTACAATCATTACGATCTCGTTATGCTAACTTTCACGAGGCACACACTAAGTGGGGGAAAAGTCAGACCATTTTGGAATTTGAGTCAAGGTGGAAAACTTTAAATGAAACGTATGAACTGAAACAAAGTAGTTGGCTTCAGAACATGTATACCAAACGTCAAAAGTGGGTGAAGGCGTATGATCACAAGTGCAAGAACTGAGAGTACACAATCCTTATTTGATGCTGATGTCAATTCAAATACAATGTTGAATGAGTTTGCTGTGCAGTATGATAAAGCAGTAAAGTCTCGAAGGCGTGCAGAAGAAGATGAGGATTTTAATACGATGAACTCAAAAGCTGTACTATTGTCTAGTTATCCAATAGAAGCAAGGGCGGGGGAGTGCTACACTCGTAGATTGTTTGAGATCTTTCAAAAAGAGTGGATGGCTAGTGTTGATTGCTCTCACGAGACGCTAAGTAAGGATGTCGAGCTCACAACATACAGGGTGGGACATATAGTTTTTGAGAAAGAGAAATGGAAAATAGGTTTCTGCCATTCATCGGTTGATTTCAGGGCTACATGCTCATGTGCTAAATTTGAGACGGAAGGTATGGTGTGTAAGCATATCCTCTATATTATGAAGAAGAATAAGCTAATTGACCTCCCTAAGCACTACATATTTCCTAGATGGACAATTGCCGCTAGGTATAAGGTAGCGAATTTGGTAGTAGGTTCGAGGGAGAGAGTAAATATTTTAACAAAAATGGGGTGTCCTTGTTAGCTTTATGGTCTGTATGAGCTAAATTTGCGTAGGCAATTGAAGATGCAAGAGATTCCCCTTCCCACGTAGAGAAGCGTGAGGGCTGGCTTCGTAGTTTCATAGAAAAGCAGGCTTTGAGAAAGAAATCAGATCAAACTAGTGGTTGTCAAATAGTTACTCACGTCGATTCAAGTGCAGGTACTTCCCAAGTAGAAAGTGTGCATCAAATATTAGTTCGTGACCTTGCTGCCCCTGTTAAGATGAAGGGGCGTCCAAAAGTCCCAAACAGGTTAAAATCTTCTATAGAATTGGCTACAAAAGGAAAAAAACAGAGAACTTGCACGTATTGTCATTTGAAAGGTCATAATCGTACTGGATGTCAAAAGCGAAAGGTAATTTGTCTCGAGTCTTGATTTACATACCATTTTTGTTTAGTCTTACATTGAGTTTCACGTACTAATTTATAGTTCTATATAAATTGCAGAAGGATGAAGATGAAAGGGAATGCAATTTAGTATGTCTCGCTTTCTTTATTGGCCATACATTATGTCGATTTGAGTTGCTTCAAATAAATTAGAAATTTACTTGACATAGAATTTGTTTCATGGATTTTATTTTTCTCAGTAACAAGAGCCAAGTGTCTCAAGGTAGAAGGGTTTGAGATGTAGAAATGAGACTGGAAGAGGTAGCATAACATGGAGGAGGCAAAATGCTACAGCCTAGAAGATTTATAATTGCTTTTTCTTCGTCAGATCTAATATCTTCTCTTGGGGTTCGAAATAAGTGGACAACGTTTCTGGTTTTGCACTGGATGTTCTAAATTTGCTTTAGGATTATGGTTTGAGAAGCTCACAATTTGTTTTGTAAAGCTTGAATGCTTATTTATGTTTCAAACAAAATTGTGGTTTCCAAGTGGTGTATGACAATGGTGCTTTTTCTTTCTGCGTTGTTCTTTTTATGTTCAGGCTTTCTTGAACTTTGTCAAGGAAGAAAACTGTTGCACGTGGCAAAGAAGATTCTCGCTTGTACTGGTTGCACTAAAACACCAATTGGATTAAACATTCATGAAATGCGTACAATACTACATGGAAAGAGGCTGGTGCCAAGCTACATGTGGAAACCAAACAACAAAAAAATAAATAATGTCATTGGAGATCTTGCTTATGATATACAGAATTCGCAATGTTCCGGTTAGCAGGAATGCACACCATTGCAGCCTATTTCCACTTACAACTTGTAGCTTCCATCATTTTTCCTTTCAAATGCAATGCAATCCACATATTCATTTCTCGACATTTGAGTTCAACAAAGCTAAACATATGCAAGAGTACTCCAATAAACTTTAAACCTTTTCATTCCAATGAAATTCATTACAAGGGACTCTCACAAGTTTAGAAAACCAACATTGCCTTGCTCCTCTCAAGAATGAAAGCTACATGAATACATAAGGACAGACCAACAAAGAACCACTTATCCAGCTATTGCTACAAAATATTGCGATCAATATTATCACTATGGGGAGACCTACATGATGCATGTGTCGAAATGCAGTTTGTAGCTATACTGATTGAAAAAGAAGAAGAAGAATAGTGCGATCAATATTATGACTACGGGGAGATAAGCTAACAAGTCCACGATCATCGATCAGTATTTTTACCTTTTCTTGAGTTATAAATTCCATGATGGTCAATATATTTTATTTTTCAGCTCTTATTGAATGAATAGACAAAGATTATGAGTTCTAATTGTAAGGCAATGAAGACAAAGAATATAGTAATGAGAGTATTATGGTATTTTTTTTTTTACTTTTTGCAAAATCTCATAACAAATTGGTGCATGCAATCATTAAAGTCTACTCAAATAGCAAATCTCATTTAATTAATATCATTTGACAAGTTAAGGCAGGATAAAATCAAATATTAAAGTAAATTAAGCCATAACTTTGTAAGAAACCGAAGAGGGAATTTTCAATAAAATTAAGGGAGTAACTTATGATGTGTTTACTATTTTCGAAATTTTTTTAATACTGAATTTAGGTTTCAAAGGTATACTGCTTGCACCAAACTATTATAACAAATGGTTTATGTTGACTTAGCGTACAGACTTTTGCTAAAGCAATCATTACCATCAATAGATAGTCATCATAACTGCTGCCTCCACGCCACCACTACTACCACCACCACCACCACCACCATTAATGTTGCCACCCAGGTCATTGTCATTACTATTAACATTGGTGCCATTGTATTAACTGTGTCGCCATTAACATGATTGTCATCATCGTCGCTGTCGCCACCACTACCGTCTCTGTTGCCACTACCATGCATGATTGCTATCACCAACATACCACTATTGTTGCCTAGATACCACCACCACCACTACCATTGTTATGATCACTAGATTGCCCCACATACCACCACCATTGATGTCACACCACCACAACTGCCAATGACACAACACCACCACCATCATCGTCGATGTTGTCATCACCATAACTTATGTCACTAACATTATCGATGTTGTCGTCACCATAACTTCTATCACCAACATTACCATTAGTGCGGTCATGCTACCACTAGCACCACTTTTGTTGGTACCATCATTAGACCTACTACCTCCACTGCTACCGTTGTACGCCGATGCTGATGCCATTGGACAACACCACTACTGCGCCATCACCACCACCACCCCACCACTACAATCATTACGATTGACCACCCCACCACTTCCATTGTCAGTGCCGCTACACCACCACTTATACCGCAGTTATTCGCACACCACCACTACCATGTGTTGTAACTAGTACACGTGAAACCACTTATCATAATTTATTCTTCATCATAAGATAAGGATACAATTGTCTAAAAAATTATTATTTTTCTATTTCCATTGTTTTCCAAGCACAAAATAGGAATTCTGTGTTTTGAATTCCCTTTTGTTCCAAACAAGAGAAAATGAATTGTATTCCAATTTCAATTTCCAATTTAAAATCGAAATCCTGAACAAGTGGTTCAAAATTAAAACAGAGTGTTAAAGGATAGAAGAATCTAGAGCTAATTACACATATATCCCTAAGGTTAGAGTATAATTACAGTCAAGGACATTAAGTTTTAAAACGTAACATACCGTGACCAAACACTTTTAAAATGTATTAGCCGTGTCCATCCGTCAGGGTTCCGTCCAAAAAATGTATTTTTTTAATGATGTCATCGGTACGTATTTTTAAAATGACGATACTACCCCTTGTACTGTACTAAATATTTTTAATCTTTCATTTCAGCCTTAATTTAAAGATTGGGTTTTAAAGCCCTAAATTGATTTGTTCCCTATTTAATTTTTTTCTCAATTTGCAGTCTATTTCATCAAAATTATTCCGAGGCCATGTTCCTCGTTTCTCAATTTCATCTTTATGAAGTATTCTGAGCCATCGTCAAAACCCTAATTGCAAATTAGAGTTTTGAAACCCTAATTCTCAACGTGCAATTTTTCTCACTGAAATCGTTCCCACGCGCCGGTAGCCTTCTCTTTCCCCCCACGCTGGCAGCCCCTTCCCCTCGCCCCATGCCGGCAGTCCCTTTCGTTCGCGATGCACGCATGCATAAAAAATTAGGCTCAGATAAGTGATCGTCATTTAAAATTGGCCAAAAAACGACATCCAAATGATCGAAAACAAAGCCAACAGAGCGTCGTGCAATCGATCGGTTTGCTGCCTGTGATTCTCTCTAGAAATGAACTGGTGGCGTGTACAGAGAGAGATTCGATGGCAGCGGTGGTTGATTGCGGAGGAAGTTGGCAAAGATTCTAGGGTTTGGAATCTTATCGGCGGAAAAATGGAGGTTTTCTCAAGAAATGGGGTTTTTTGGGCCATCGGGATTTGGGAGACAACAAACTGAAAAATCTCCCCCTGCCACCATGGATACAGTTTGGCCCCTCTTTGTCCAAAACGGATGACGCAGGTGACGGGGAAGGGAGGAGGCTGGAGGGCGGCGAAGGGGTGCGGCGGTTGGGGGGGATTTTGAGAGAACATAAATGGGGTTGGGGGGGGGGGGGGAGTAAACAGTAAGGTCTTTTTTTTTAAAGATAAGATGCAGTAATGGCATTAGAAAAAAAATAAAGTTCAAACTTAGGGGCAATAAGGTCTTTTCATTAAAACTGTTAGGATTTTTAAGATTTCGTTTGGTCAACGGATATAAGTGTAATTTGTCCAAACTATTGTCATTACCTGTAATTACTCCTTAATCTCAGGGACATAAGTGTAATTAGCCCAAGAATCTATATGGTACCATGGATGCCGTGATATTGTCTCTGTAATTCTTTGATCAGAGAGTTCAAGGCCTTTCCCGTCGCTTCATTCCTCTAGTAATCACTCCGAATTTTCTGATCATCAACGCAAAGTTGTCTCAATTTCTCAACAAACGATTCTCTTCGGGGGACATCTCCGACTAAAGGGTAGCTTGTCAATTCAAAATGATGATTTTGTGCCGGTCTACGAAATCATAAGTGGCTTACCCAATATTTGAACACTCTCCACACCACCCTATTTATTCTCTCATTCTCTCGCTCAAATTGCAAACCCCGGAAACCATCAAGCTGGTTTCTGACCGACTTATCACCCATTTCAATCCCCTAGAGCAGACGTCATTCGACATATAGTTGATGACTGAACATGGTATTGCTAAGTCGTGGACAAAGCAATTTACTATTGGACCACTTGTGCAAGTCAAACAACCTTTCTTGTTTTGGAAGTATGAGTTGCTTCTTCTGGAAAAATCCAATGGCCAATCGGTATCGTACGACCTCAAATCCCAAAGATTAAAGGAATTTCAAGTGTACAGAGCTCAAGAAAGTTAAAGGGTTGTTGCTTATAGTGAGAGCTTAGTTTCAATCAAACGAGGAAGCGATATGAAATGAGATGACGGTAGTCTGATCGCTTTAACACCCGCCCTTCTTTTCCTCACTGTTCTAGACATGAAATTTCGATCTATATATCAAGATGAGAAATTCTTTTTATGTTTCATAATACTTGTGTACTTTTAAAATCCGTATGTTGATTTTTCCTTTGAGTTTGTTGACAGAGTCTATCTTTGTACCCTGTTATTGTATCTAAGGCATACTCAAGAACCCTTTAATAAAGTTCTTATTTTGGCATCACCGATGTACATTTGGGTCATTTTTTGGGCAGCCCATGGATAGAGAGGGCCAGTGTACGTACACTGTAATGTTCTTTAGCTTAGATTTGTCAAGAGAAAACTACGTTGACCTCCACTGAGGTTTTGGTTTGTTACACGTGGATCCCTTCTAGCTTTGAAAATTATATCGTACTCCCCTATTTTAAATTTCACTAACAAATAACCCCCCTAACATTACTTTGCCATTAAAACAGTGATGATGTCATCAAAATGCTCTTCCAATAAACCATATATGCCCTTAAGACAAAAAATTATCAACGCGCCAATAACAAATAGTGAAGTATTGCCTCCTAAAAATGCGCAAGCCTTGCAAATATTTCAAGGAATATTGTCAGGCATTTTTCAATGCCTTCAAGTTTTCAACAACCTCATAGGATGCACCTCACCTGCACACTTTTCCAACAATTCAGCTCTAATACCTTCTAATTTCATAACCGAATTGGCCCTAACATAAGAACAAGTCTCTTGGATATCCACCGAGGATTAACATATTTGATAGAGTTAATTACGCGGTTGACCATCGAACTATTAGGCAAATTTCACTTTGACCACTAAACTTAGATTTGTGTCAAAGTGACCACTGAATTTGTTAATTAGTTCAATCAAGCCACTCTGTTAGGCTCCGTTAGCCCTAAGTCCGTTAAGTGACTTTATCCAAGGGTAAATATGTCATTTCATAATGCTGAAAAAGAGGGTGGCATTCTTCTGAGCTTCCATGCTCATCGCATCATCACCGCAGTGGTAGCAATCTCCATGCCACAGGGATACCCTCTACGTGGCTATGATCCTTGCCTACGGCTCCGTCCGGTGGTGGTAAATATTCTCGCCGGACCAGTGCTCCGGCATCAACCGCTTTGTCGCAATCTTTGCCATCCCGATGCTGTCGTTCCACTTCATTTCCACCAATAACCCGTACGCGATGAATTTCAGATTCATTATCCAGGTCGTCGTTTTGGTCGTCGGCTGCTCTTCATCTTCTTCTTCGTGGCCTTCGTTTGGGCCTAGAGCTGCTGGGTCCTTCCCGTCTTCTTGCCCAACTGGGCACCAACGAGGGCGACAGATTGACTGGTTTTCCGTCGACCCCTCCTCCGACCGCTGCCGCCGCCGGAGCAAGAACCCCCCTCCGGACACCCATCTCAGCCCCTTCTCCGGCACCTTCACCACCGATTTGCTCAGCACCGCCGTCGCGGTTGGGCCCACCATCGTCTCCCTCGGCGGCAGTGGAAAGGGCGACCAGTGTAGCGTAGTGTTGCCCGACGTGCACGCCTTCGACACCCACCGGCCGGATCGCGACTGGGTCGCCTGTCCGCCGATGAACCACCCCCGGCTCTCTCCGTATGCATCGGTCATCGGCGGCAAACTCTACGTCATATGCGGCCACTGCATGAGCGAATCTGACCCCCGCCTGGAGGTCCGCGACCAGCAAACACTCACGCGGGGGCGGCTGGCCCCGCCTCCTTTCTTCTGGTCCTTCGATTCTGACTTTACCGCATTCTCGGATGAGTACGGCAAGATACTGCTCGACTCGGGCGTGAGTGATCCCGAGAAACGTTAGGGCGGGGTTTGTGAAGAGATTTTGGGCGGTGTGTGTGGGCGACGGACTTACTGGTATTGTGGGGTGGTTTTGGAAGTGGCTGCCGGCGTGGTGGAGGCGAGGGAGGCTGCCGGCGGCGGGGGAGGGGGGACTGCTAGACGGTGATGGCTGCTAGAGGTTGGGTAGTTTTGGTGGGTAGTGGGGATCGGAGGAGAAAGAAGAGATGAAGAGAAAGAAAATTAGAAAAGTAAAAGAAAACCAATATTCTCTATGTTTTGACGATTTTGCCCCTAATTTAAGCTCCACGTGCCTCGCACATGGGCAGTTAACGGGCCAAAATTGACAGAATAACCCAATTGAGATCAATTAAAGAGTCCAATGGTCACTTTGACACAAATCGAAGTTCAGTGGTCAAAGTGAAATTTGGGTTATAGTACAGTGGTCAACCACGTAATTAACTCTTTTTGTTAATCAAGTTGTTAAAGTGTTGAAGGCTTTAGAAGCGCCTGACAATATTCTTTGACATATTTGCAGGGCTTGCACATTTTTAGGAACCAGTACTTCACGTACGTATGTTAATGGCGAGTTGATATTCTTTGCCTTTAGAGCGTACAAGGTATACTGTTGGCAGATGTGGAGTCAGTGATTCACAGATTCAAAGTTCTTGTGGCAAGTTTGTGGGCTTATTGCCGTAACCGTAGGCCACGAAAAGCAACCCTACAGCTTATCTTAGAAGCTTTCAAAATATTCAAAAGAAACAAAATTAATAGAATGAATCAAGTAATTTTTTTAGTATTATTATTAAAATAAGCCGAATAATCAAAGAATTGCAATTCTTAAAATGAAGATTGGCCCACACTTGCAATAACCACGCTGAAACACCCACGGACAAATTGCGCACGCCACAATGCAGACCTCCTACCACCCACACACCCCCCCACCTTACACCCATTTCACAACTGCACAACCACCCACACCCCCATAGACACGACACACACACAAACACCAACGGATAGACCACACTGTAGGCACCCCATTTTTGTAGTCATTTTTATTTATTTATGATTATTGGCTTTATTCATAATTGAGATTTATTATTATAGGTGTAGGCCTTATAGTATATCAAACTTAATTTATTAAATTATGTCCAATAGTTAATCCAGTCTAGTTATTTCGCCCAATCCAGTCCAGGCCAATTGGTTGAGTCCAATCCAGTCCAATTCGAGTCTAGTCCAGTTAATTAAACCAGTTCAGTTAGTTAAGTTTAACTCAGGTCCAATTAAGATGTTGTGATTTGTTAGATAATTTAAGATTATCTCGTGATTTATCCTTGACGTATGTGATTAATCCTTGATTTATATGAAATCTAGTGATAATTCCCAAATCTAGATCATCCCAAATGTATTTTCAAAGATAATTACCGAATTAGGGGGCAAATAATGTCTTGAAATTCGGGGAAAAACTTCTTAGGTGAATCGGCTAGTTCGTTGACTTCTCTTCAAGTTTTAAATTTTCATCAAATATTTATCTCTATCACCATAACACAAATTGGGATAGTCATCCTTATCATTTTTGTCGCCCAAACTTCTATAAATAAGGTCTTTGGGCTACATTTTCAAGGACAAGCTTTTTCTCCATAGAGTTTTTATACCATTTCTCTTAGAAGTGATAGATCATCTCCGAGGGGAATTTAACACTTCATGTTCATTTCTAAACTGTCTTAAGTCACTTGTATCGTGGATCTATCACAAAGCATTTCTGAGCCCTCTAGGCAGGCACATTCGAGATGTATATTTATTGCTTTCTAGGCTAGTTTAGAATATTATGGTAGTCTCGAAATTCGGGGAAAAACTTCTTAGGTGAATCGGCTAGTTCGTTGACTTCTCTTCAAGTTTTAAATTTTCATCAAATATTCATCTCTATCACCATAACACAAATTGGGATAGACATCCTTATAATTTTTGTAGCCCGGACCTCTAAAAATAGGGTCTTTGGGCAACATTTTCAAGGACAAGTTTTTTTTCCATGGAGTTTTTATACCATTTTTCTTAGAAGTGACAGATAATCTCCAAGGGAAATTTAGCACTTCATATTCATTTCTAAATAGTCTTAAGTCACTTGCATCGTGGATCCATCACAAAGCATTCCTGAGTCTTTTAGGCTGGCATATTCTTGAGAGGTACATTTATTACTTTCTAGGCTAGTTTATAATATGGTAGTCTAGAGCAATTCGCTAAACAGTAATCGCATTTCCATTCTTTAAAAACTCAAAAAGAGTCTTTTCATTTCAATTGATAGTTTGAGTCGAAAACCAAAGTGTAGGTCGCCTCCCATTAGATCAGATCGAGTCGAACTACGATTGTTTTGATCACGGTTTGTCCGACCGGATACGTTGTTATTCGACTCCCGATGTTAAATTCAAGCCAATAAAATAGAAATAAGCTTTGGTTCCTTTTATGTATTTTATGTGTTATATGTTGAAAAGCCAAAAAAATAACAGAAATGAAGTAGAGGCTGAAAGGGTTTGGCGGGTGCTTAACGTCTTCTCGCTCCATAACTTAGTCCACGAACCCGTTTCTCTGTTTTCAATAGATTAGTAGTCCTTTGGACATTTTGGAGTCAATTTTTTTAGTTTTTCTAATGATCCTATATTTAATTAAATAAGTTGGCGACTCCTAAAATCCTTCCGGGGATTTTTCCGAGGTGATATACTACACACACTAACACCAACAACCCCACACACATACACCCCTTTCACCACCGGATAACCACCCTACACCCTACGGACCACACCCACACAGACGCTACACGCACACAAACAGTCACCCACCTTGTTTTTCCCATAACACTTCAGCCACCGCACAATCCCACACACACAAACCGCAGACATAGACACACACGACATGGATACACACACATACAATCCCACCTCCTACTCAACACGAGACATTTTTTTGGGCAACCCCTTTCTACCACCCCCGCCCCCCACCTTGCACCCCTTCCACCTTGGGACACCCACCTACACCCACACAGATGTACACACACAAATTAAATAGCCCCCACCCCTTCTCACCCCAAATGCCTCCCCCCCCCCCCCCCCTTCTCCCTCCATCCCCCACACCTTACCACCCTTTACACCACCGAATAACCCTCAACCCACAGAACACTGTCGCACGTAACAACCCCCACCCCTACCACCTACCTAGGCATCCACACCACATAACACGTACACCCTCAAACCACACCCACAGAGGCGAACAGACAAATACAACCCCTCTCCCCCACCTCGTTCTACCTAAACACTTCAACCACCGCATAACCCTATCCCTAACCACCACCTACCCACCCACAGATGGGTCTCCCTCCCACCTTCACCTTTGCCACCCCACTACTGCACACACACACCCACGAACAAGCACACCAAAACCAAGACATGACACACACACACACATATATAAATACAGGAACAGTCGTGAAATGCACATTTTATGTTTGAATTAGAAAGAAATGTTTCAGACACTTACTTGCAGCGGAAGTTCTCTGCTTTTCTTCACATTTACTGGCTATGTCAAAGCTAATAGAATTAAGGTAAAACTCCATATGGTAGTTTTTAAAAGTAGTTGTTAAATCGAGGGGATGGGTGATCATCGGGTGGGATGGTTATACTTTGGCCAATTATATCCTGCCACCTTTTCAGTAGTATTTTAAAAGTAGAAAGGATAACTTTCTGGAACTTATGTGCAAACACCTATTTAGTTGTATTTAGGAAATAAAAAAAAGCCTTGAAAAGAAAGATTTGAAGTTTGGAGGGCAAAGAAGACGCCAATAAATATAAATACCTATAGTACAGATATGGGAATATGTGCCTATGAGTAATGGATTAAGTTAAGTGGATTTAATTTTTTTTGTTATTGACGTATGTACTATTATTCTGCAAATTGCTCTAGTAACATTTCTATTGCATTACTATAACCTGGAATTAGAAGACTTGCCAAAATGCATTTTTACTTAACATAATAATTGACCACGGTTACCCTCCAAACTCCTGCTATATATTGAGGATGGAAGATGCCATTTTTCGGATGTTAATTCGTAAAGCTGTCATATGTTCAAGGGGTCTAGCCGAGTAGCCCATTAAACATGCCGATAAACAAATCAGCACCATCACAATCCTCTTCATCGCGTTGCACCACAACACCTTCACACAGCCACCGTTACAACTATATTACACTACAAGAAAATTTGTTTTTAGTGACGGAATCTGGCTTCGTCACATAAATTCCGTCGCCCAACTAACCAATGTTAAGCTGTAAAAATAAAGTTAAGTTTAGCGACCAAATAGTCTGTCGCTAGAACTTTTAGCGACGAAATTTCTAAATTTTTTTTTAAGAAATTGTTTTGAGTTTTAGAGAGGGAATTTAACACTAAATAATCTTAGGTCTTTTTTTTTTCTTTCACTCTCCTTTTCGATCTGAGCCCTCACCGCCGCCCCCTCACTGCCGGCTCCTTCCCCCGGCATCTTTCACCGCCGGCGCCTTCGATCACGGCCAGCGTCGCCTTCACTGGAAATCGAGACTCCCTGCGTTCCATGGCTGCCGTTGCTGCTCATCTCTCGCCGACTGGTTACTGTTCGATCGGCTGCCGCCGGTAACTCCTTCTTGCGGCCGCGGCTGCTTGATGTTGTCGCTACCTCCCTGCCCGCGCCCTCTATTTCGCAACTCTTGGTCGATCGAGGTGATTATAGGTGTATGTTAAATCTTAGCTTAATCTATACATCATTTGATTTTTGGTCAATTTTTGTTTCATGTGTTCTTGATCTAGACAGTTTTTTGTGATATTGATTATTGACAAGTAGATCAGAACAAGATTTTGATTATTGACATTAAATTGTAAGAATGATCTTTACAATTTAATATTCTCACACCCTATTTTGATAAATAGAGTTGTAATTTATTATTGATATGTAAATTAAAACCAGCGGTGTTCTACCATATCTCAGGTTGTTTGTTGAGAATGGAACGCTACAAAATCAATCCCCAGAAGTTTGCTTTTAAGAGTTTTCAAACAAAAGAATTTATTACAATGCTGATAAAAATATTAAACGCCAGTCCCTCAAAGCCTGCTTAAATGGGTAATAAGATCATAACAGGGTTTCTTAATTTGTGACCCAACTGGATAAATTAGAGGAAATGCGGCACACACTTATTCCGTTCTTGTCTAGTTGTATGATCTATCCATTTTGTTTCCAAAGTTGATATCCTAAACCCTGTTCAAAGATAACTAACGAAGTTCATTCCTAGTGTTTTTGCTACTTGTAACCCTCAAATGTTGACGAAAAGTAATTTTGTCTCTTCCTTTATCCTATAAAAGCAAGAAACCAAAATGGGTTAGGTTAAGGTTGTGCTTACATTGCCCATCTGGTAGCCCCCCCTTCTAAAAAATGGGGTTTTTATGCTTCTTTTGATTGATCGATTTGGAGGTTCTCTACTTCTTGAGTTATTATTTGGGTATGTGTTAGGCAATGGCTAACCAGGAGGGGGTGCCAGAAAATATGAGGAAACAACTTGCTATTGCTGTTAGGAGTATCAGGTGGAGCTATGCAATTTTCTGGTCACAGTCAACCACACAACAAGGGTATAGTACCTCTTTACTGCTTCTGTTCTCTTCCCCTTAAATTTATCTGGCATATTGTGTTTATTGTACTGTCTTTTACTGGGTTAGCACAAACTTTATGGATCTGGGTATGAATGCAAATTTCACAATTTGGGGTACCTGGTAAAAGGCTTATTTGATTATGCCCCATATTGGTTCTTTCTCATTCTGGTTAAAAATCATTTCAACATGTTGATATTGATATAAATACATGAATTATACAAATCCTGAACTTGTTCATTTTAGGGAATCGTAGAATGGACATTTAACTCCACAAAAACAAAAATTGGGACGCGCATAAATTTTCTCAAAGGTCAAACATGAAAAGAATTATACTCATCTGATCCCATTGTTCCAATAGTAATGCTATTCTTCTCTCTTGAGTGCTGATTCTAAATTTGGCTCCCAAAGTCACCCATGCATTTAAGTCTAGGTTCAAGGGAACTTAGGAGTGTGTTTCTTTTCTTATTAACTGGGAACATAATGTGGAGTCTTTACAAGGCACCATCAAGTCAATGCCTCTTTGAATATCTTAATTTGGCTTACTACCCGCCCGTATTATTTATGATATGAATTTTTAGTAATTGTTAGTTAAATATATATTTTTATGTGATTGTGCAGCCATCCAGAAATGCTGAGGATGATGATGTCAATGGTGGTTTGGATGCCAACGAGGAGTATGACCTTGATGATGACGGAAATTGAGTGACCAACTAATTCCCTCTCTTTAATTTGATATGTTCAAACATCAACTTACTTTCATGTTCAAGGATGATAGTTTAGGATTTATGTTTGACATGGTATTTTATGTGTTTGTGGATTTGTGGAGTTTATGTTGATGGAATTTGTGGAGCTCGATGTGGTAATGGATTTTGTGTGCTTGGTGGGTTGATGGATTTGTTGTATACAAGTTTGAGAAAAAATGGGATTTGAAAAAAAGAGGCAGAACTATACTAATTTTGTTTTCTAATTTTAGCGACGATTCTTATTTGTCGCTAAATGCATAAAACATTGATAAAATTTGCAAACCAAAAGTAGTGGCGAAATTTGTTGTAAAACGAATTACTGACGGAATAGTTACCTTTCATGTGACGGAATTTTTCGTCACCAATTATTTTATATAAAAAATTAAAAAAAATAATTTATATATTTTTAAATATAAAATACCTTTAGTGACGGAAAATGCCGTCACTAAAAGTCTCCATTCCGTCGTCCATTTGCGTGACGGAATCATTAATTTCCGTCACTAACTTTTTAGTGACGAGATTTTGTGCTACGAAATCGTGTGATGGAATTTTTCGTCACTAAAATTTTTTGTGACGGAAATTGCCTCTTTAGTGACGGAAATTTCCGTCACTAAAAACCTATTTTCTTGTAGTGTTATCACTACCACCTCCACCAGCTTTAACATCACTGCCACAGCCCCTAGATTGCAACACTACTGTTATTGCCACACCGTTGCCGCCACCACAATTAAAGTTACCATTGCTACCACCCAGTTATATCACCACTACTACTAACATTGCAATTACTACCACCACCATTAGACCCGACGCCATCACACCACTATCATCAACATTACAACAACTATCGTCTATGCCACCACCATAGTCATTGTCACTACCATTGCCACTAGTATTATTGTATCGCCATTGACATGATCAACATGGTTGTCATTGCCACCACCACCACCACCATCATCGCTGCTTCTGCTACCACCAATGGTACCATTGGTGACACCTTAATGCCAAGACGACCAACACCATCGCTGCCATCACTAGACCACTCCCTACCTGTAATTGATTCCACGCTCCCACCACCACCCTCACCACTTCCACCATTAGTGCTACTATGCCACCACTTACACTGCGACTTAACTCACACACCACTGTCACGATATATACGCCGCCTCCATCACATGAGAAGTTACTAATCGTAGTTTCTTCCCAAGGTAAGCTAAGTTGAGGATATAAATCTCCAAAAGTCTATTAACTTTCAATTTTCTCCTCCAACACGAATAAGATTTCCGTGATTTGAATCTTCTTTCCAAATAAATTGCATTTATAACTTGCAATCTAAGTTCTAAAATCATTGGTCATAGACCGTGCGTTGGTATGTAGTAATTCTTGACATTTACCGGACAATTTGCAGAGATCAAATGGTCAATAGGAATTTGAAAAAAAAAGTGGTTGAAGTGTGACACCCTCACCCCATGTGACATCACCGGGCTGAGTTATCGATCATAATCACATTCAAAACCCTGTCCTGAATACAGAGCAACTACATCCTCATACTCATACATCATTAATAGATGGGTACTGTTCACGCACTATTCATGTTTCCAACTTTCTTGTATTTTCATTTTTCCCCTAACACATTATTTCAGTGTCTTTTTGTTTCAATTTTATCCACTCCTTTCACTAATCTTTAGGTTTCATGAGTCATCCGAGACTCTAGCGGGAGGTGGCCACATCATGACCACTTTCTTCCAAACTTTGACACCTAAGTTCAACTTTACAAAATTGCACTTTAGTCCCAAAGTTTCCAAAATTGCATTTTGACCCATCGACTTTGGGAAATTATACTTTTAACCCCAAAATCACCCTAACCCCTCCTTTATCCCCCTAACACCTCGTTATCATCGAAATGACGCTAATTAATAAAAATATGCGTCTTGTTCACCATAATTTTCAAATTACATTTTTGTCCCTTAACTTTCTAAAATTACATTTTAACCCACAAGGCCCACACTAACCCCTTATTTAGCTCTCTAATACTTAATCATCACCAACATATTGCTACTTAATAAAAATAGCACCCCTTAATTGATCAAACTCACGGTTAGATTAATTTTCGATATTTTCTGGGGTATCACACCATCCCCCCTTAAATAAACTTCGTCCTCGAAATTGGGATAAACCTCATCCTACAAACAAATGCGGATATCTCTACCACATCAACGCTTCAGGTTCCTATGTGACTTCCTCTACTGCATGTGTTTTTCGGACACTTTCACCAACCGTGTTATTTTCCAGCATGATACTTGTTCTTCTTTATCCATCACCTCTATCGGTGCCTCCTGATATGAGATATTATCTCGAATTTCAACTTATTTCTCTTGGATCTCATGTGTAGAGTCGAGATCATACATCCTCAACGTTTACATGCGATGCACGTTATGTAATCAACTCGATCCTAGACATAGGTCAAACAAGTACGCTATCTTCTCAATCCCTGACATATTTAAAACGGTCCGATGAACTTCAGACTTAACATTCTCTACTCTCTAAGTCACATGATTCCTTTTCATAGTGACACTTATAAATATTACTAGGTCATGTACTTTTAACTTCAACATCCTATGCTTCTTGTCAACATAACTTTTTTTGCGCAACACGAACTCTTTCTTGAATAAACCTCACCTTGTTTTTAGTTTCTTTGCATAGTTTTGTGCGAAATAGTCTTAGTTGCTCTAACTACATCCTACAAATAGTTGTGTGATATCTTCGGCCATACAACACTTCATAAAGAACTATTTTTCTTTGCTCGACCGATAACCATTTTTATAGGAGAACTCGACTAAGGGCAACTATTTACCCCATGCTCTGCCAAAATAATTAATGCCGGCTCTCAACACTCTCCTAGTATTCATATCATACCTCTTAATTGGCCACCTGTCTGAGGTAAACGGCCGTCCTTATGATCAACTTTGCTTTCATTTCTTCTTGAAAACTTTTCCAAACTCTAAAGATAAACTTTGAGTCTCTGTCAGACACAACAGTTATTTAAACTCCATAACGACCAACCATTCGTTTAACATAAGTTTGGGCAAGTCGTTCAGAAAAATATTCTTCCCGGACAAAATAAATCGGGACATCTTAGCCAATCTATCCACTACAACCTAGATAGATGTATATCTCTTAGTCGTTTGTGGCAACCTTAACACAACATTCATCATAATGTATTCCCACTTCCACTCACGTGCAAGGAGTGGTTTCCACTAAATGGCGATCTTCTTATAATCCACTTTTACCTGTTAGCAGGTCAAACATCGGGATACAAACTTTTATGTATCACTCTTCATGCTAGGCCACCAAATTTTTTGGTCGTAACTTAGGGTACATTTTCGTCTCCCCTAAGTGAATCGGCACTTAAAACTATGAGTACCCTACTAAATTCCTTTCCTCAATTCATCATTAGGCAGAACATATGTCCGACCTTCACATTGTACTACCATCCTCATCACAATCAAAATTTCTTTTTATTCATTTCAAATTCCCGCTGGATCTCAACATCCTTTCATTTTGACCTTAAGCTTCCTTGATTTAATTAAGATGCGCTGGTTGTATTTCCATGTGAAACAAACTATTACTTTCTTTTTTTCCTTACTCGAACTTTGATTTTGAGTTGTTCACATCCTAACTTATTTGGCTTAGTAATTATCGCAGTTCGTTTTCTCGAACAGGGCATCTTAGAGAGATTGTCAATTACTCTCTGCTAGCCTCCGATTGATCTTAAGAAACTACTGATCTCAACGCCAATTTTTTTTACGACGTTCTCCATTCGTCACCTTTTCAAGTTTTCCTATATCTCTTAATCTACTTCCGCATTAACCCCATACATCCATATTTCCTAGTCAAAATTCACATTCCTCGAATTTAACATACAACTTAGCTTTCTTAAGATTTGTCGAACTTGCCATTGCGCAAGTTTCTCTTTGCCCTTAATATCATTCATAAGGTCACCAATAAGGCGACGACACAATGATTAAGTACTTTCAAAAGACTTGATTCCTCAAATTTATAACTGCCACATGGGCCTTAATTAATCCACCTGGCACCACCAAAAATCTATAATGCCCGTCTCTGTTCCTAGTGACAATCTTAACACCTTCATCATTCCTCATTCCTTAACTAGTGATGACTTATTCTAAGGTCAGTCTTAGAAAGAAAACACTTAGCACCCAACAATTGATCGACATATCAGCTAGGTCAGGCAATCAGTAATTATTCCTGACTGTCATCTTAATCAGCTTCTGATAGCCAATACATAGTCTCATAAAACCCTCATTTCTTCTTACTTCAATGACCATCACCCTCCTTTAGAGCACCTTTGTCCGGTCAATACAGTCTGGCTGTTGACATTTGAAACAGCCTATTTTGCTTCATCTCAAACATTAGTTCAGTGACTTGCTCTCATACTTAAGACATGCTTTACTTGCCTTAGCATAGTTCACACCCTCGTGCCTCAATCCGCATCATCTACATTTTCTATCTCCTCCTATTGGTTCTGAACTTTGTCCGGACTGTTCTTCATCTACCCTCTTCTTACCTTTCTTTTCACCTTTCTAGTTTCGTTCCTGGATTCTACCTCATTTCCGTCCTTCCTTCCTTCCTTCTTCCCAAACCTCTTTATTATCTGCCTCAATCACATGGTGTCTCTACTAATTCAGTTGCAATTCTCCATTAGAGCCTCCTTACCAGCTTTTGGAAAATTATTTTTGAACCCTTCACAACTTGTTCCGCCTTTAAAACTTTTCTATCATCACTTGGTAAGGGATAATAATAGGCCAACTCACCAATTGCCCTAATATGCTTTTTCACCTTTCTATCTTTCCACTTAGCACGAGAAACCTGTCTCCAACTTACTCTGTAATTTCAGCAAAAATATCTATCATCAACATGTTACTTGCACTTATTCTGGGTATCACAGGCCAAGTAAGCTACTCTCCGCAACTTGTTTTTCCCATTCTCAACAACTTGGAACTCCTCTTGTACATATGACTAGAAAAAAATCACCTTTGTGACGTTTTCCCACATCTTGTTACCTCAACTATCTTCTCCATCTCTCAAATTCACGTAGTTGTCTACATTACACCCGTTTCCCTCCCATAGGATTTCACCCAGGGGGCATCCTGACAATCTCGAGATCTACATTCTTTTCTTCCTTTTACTGGGGCTATCATAATGGCAGCCACCAGTTGTACCGTTGGAACTCCCACCATCTTTTTGTAGAAGTCTCACTAGCTCTTTCTTAAGGTCTTCATCACCTAATACAACTCCTTGCTTATTCCTTCCACCTACACCCTTGACATTCACCATAATCACTTCTATTGAGGGCCCCTCTCGATTGGGAACCCTCTTTATCTTTCCGAGGAAGGAGTAGCACAATAATTAAAATTGTGCACCATAATATTAACCTTCACACTCAAATGGCTAATGATTTTCATCATTAAACCAACCTATTTCTACAATAGTATGTAAATGATACTAGTCCCCCATCACCCTTCTCCTTCTCAATAACAACTTTAGGTCCAATTGCAAAAGTGGACTCCACCCCTACTCGTACACCATCAACCTCGGAGAAGCCATAACGTTCCTTTAACAATTTTAGACTTCAATGACTCTCACTTAGAATCCCTTGTTACACATCCTCATATAAAGTCTTATCAGGTGGGCAGTCATAAACAATTTGCCATACATTTTGGACAATTCGTATACAGGTGTCCATCGTTTCCATTCGTATCTAATTCGATACTTACTTCTTATCCTTTCTTTTAACTTCCACTCTCTTTACCGTCTAATTAATACCGTTTGTTTGGGACTCGAACTGACTTGTCGATCAGTCCCCTTTTCCTCATCACTTGGAAGTATTTTCTCCTCCAAAATTCCACCAAAACTCTACTCATTCTCACTCTCGGCTCCTCATTTCTTCATTCCAGTTTTACACAATAAAAGTGTACAACCTTATCCATCTCTTTAACATGTCCTCTTATTTCAATTCCTACTGGAACTTTATCCGGTTCCTTCACTCTAATTGTATCTCATACACGTCCTCATCAGGATCCTTTTTTTTTAGATCCGAGACCGCAGTCTTATCATCATCAAATCACTCTTCTAAAACTAGGTCAACCAACTCTTTCTTCTATTCCTAACATCAATAGCCAGAATGCTGAGGTCATAATATATATGCCTTAGCCAACCTCAACCCACATATCTTAACCATCCTCCTAATTCAGCCAAATCATCAAGATTCTTCTTCTACTTCTCTCATCGACAACTTAGGCCTTCCACCAGACACTTCGAAAGTCTACAGACTCATTTGCCTAAGCTCTGATACCAACTTGTTACACCCTCAACCCTGGTGACATCACGAGGTTGAGTTATCGATCATAATCACATTCAAAACCCTGTGCTGAATACTGATCAACTACATCCTTATACTCATACATAATTAATAGACGCTTCAAAATGCATCCTTACAAAAAAAATTCTTACAAAGATACGTCATATTGCAGCGGAAGACTTTCAAGTCTTTAAATAACATGAATGTTTACAACCTAATATACGACTATAGTCGTAGGACTCTTATCAACCTATCTCGCAACTCAATCTTTATTCCACCATTACTAGCTGGTCTTACCTCACACAACTGATCCCCTTGCTCAACTTTTCTAGCTTGTTTCTTTTTCCTTTCTAGAAGGTTCTCCTTGATCAACCTTATAGCCTGCACAATACAACATAAGGAATGAGCGCAAATCGCCCAGTAAAGACAACACGAAGAGTATCGTGTACAAATGATTCAAGAGACTCGGAGGAATAATAATCATCTCAACGATATAAATGAATCAAGAGTTCCAATAAAATTTCGACATCGGCATAATTGTCAAACGATAATTTTTCTTTCGTTAAACTGAGCGGCTTTAAGGCCTCACAGAACAACATTACTGCCACCTCCTCATGGACAGGACTGACTGACTATGCAAGTGAACCCAAAATCGAAGGTTGTAAAGATAAACCTCATTGAAATACAAATCATTAAAATCATCAACATCAAAAGAAAATCAAATGCAATGCACATGGACACGACGGACAGGACTCGACCAGACACGACAGACTCTGCTCGAGCGACATTCATCCTCTTTGGCCAGTGATCATAATTCATAGGCCATCCTCCTCATATTGATGGCCTATTTTACGGGATGTTCATCTTAGTCTCAAGTAAATAGAAGGGACAATGTCAATAAGCAAGGAACTCATTTAGAGTGCTTTCCCTAACCACGTTACAGCCAAGCAGCAAGACTTCATCAACGGGGCGGACTAAGGAAAAATTTATTCCACCTTATGTCCTCAACAACACAGCTCAACAAGGAATACCGGATCAGAAGATCAACCGGTGTTTAGACTTAACAACAAGAGTTCAACATAACATCATCAACAGGGCGGACTTGGGAGAAGATTACCGCAAGCTCTCAACAACGCTCTTACATAATAGAAATGTCGACTACCAATAAGTGCCGACATTTCACAACCACACGCAACGACCTCAACAACATCATCATCAATGACAGGGCGGACTTGGGAGAAGTTTGTCACAAGTCCTCAATACTGTTCTCAGAGAGAAGAGATATCGGCTATCAGTGACTGCCGACATATCACAACAACCACGCAATAACCCTTACGCAACATTATCATCAACTTCAGGTATGCTAATCGAATCAAATCATAACATACTATGACACACATTATCCTTGCTAAATTCCATAAAAAAGGAGGACTAAGGGAATTTATTCTATCCTATGTCCTCAACAACACAATTCCAAATCAACAAATACCGGTCACAATAATTACCAGTGTCAAATCATAACAACGAGAATTCAACAACACATCATCAACATGTCATGCTAATCGAAACAATGAATTAGCATATCAGCACGTCATTGACCTTACCGATTGGCTTATAGCCGAAGCAACTCGCAATCTCTGATCGCAATGAGTTGCATCACCTAGAAAAATAATACTCTGCTCGTTAGAAATCATTTCACATATACGCACTCCTTATTCTACCCCTTCCCACTTAACCGTTGATAGCGTCTTATAATAGCTAGTTAATCCGATCCGATAACCGGATCCTTAACCTAGCCTTACCAACGCATTAGAAATAGCCAATATCTCATTAATTCAACGTATTAACAACATTTTGAACGCTGAATTACAAAGCGTTCCCTAAAATTCGGCGTCAACATGGTAAATTACCAAAATACCCCCTGATGGCCGCTACACCACCTCAACACCCCAAATCAGCTTCAAAACAACCTTTCAGGTGTTTTACAACCCTTTTCGGACTAAAAATTCCTTGGGAAAACTTTATCGGCAAAATTACCAAACTACCCCTCTCAGGGTAGCAACTTACCAAAATGCCCCCCTGAGGGTCCCCGGCATTAGAAAAAATCTCAAAAGTACTTTAGAATGCTATTTTAAGCGTCTTGAATTCATTCTTGAGTTAAAAAACATTTTAGAAAATTTTTGTTCAAAAATCTCGAACTAGTGTCCGGACCGAGCTTTTAAAAGCCTGTTCAGCCAAAAATAGCTAACAACTTCAGAATGACCCGAAATCTTGGAAAATGAAACTTTCCAACATCCTAGAGTTCTGATAAAAATTTTACCCGAAACCACGCTCGTTTGATATTTTAATTTTCACTACAAAATTTCAAAGTTCCTATATCAGTAACCCCTTTCCAGCGTTCGAAAAAATCTGAAATGTTTGCACGATGTCGGTCTCCTAAAAATAACTGGGGTCTATTTTTTGTACTTTGGCTAAATCGGCCCCTAAGTATTTTTAAAAAGGGTTAATTACTCACGGCACCCTTGAGGTTTACCCTAAATTACACACGGCCCCCCTATCTTTGAAAATTACACTCCGCTCCAAAAATTTAGATATCTTTGACGGGGTTAACGACTGGTCATAAAAAGACATTTTTGCCCTCGTATATAAGTACACAATGTCTCTTGGGTTTTTGAGGGAAATCAAGACGTCTAGCTCTTGGGTTACACCCAGCCACCGACGACATCTCCGACCGTTCCTTCACTGAACTCCATCGCGCTACACCTCCGCGACCACCGTGCCGCAACGAATGCCCTGCTACTACCAGCGGCGCAGCGCTGCCACCGTCCTTTTCGCTGCTACGACCATCGAAACTCCGCACCTTCACCCCGCCGACCACACGCCGTCACCGGCAGCCAAATCCAGCTGCACCTTTCACCGAGCAGCATCGCGCCGCACATCCACGACCACCGTGCCGTGACCAGAGCACCGCCCATCGCCACCTCCAAGTCGCATGCAATCGTTGCTGCCGGCATTGTATCCGGTCTTCGATGGCCGATTCCGGCCGGTGCCACTAGCAAGCAAACGACAAGAAGAACCATTGACGACTGCCGGCAGAAATTCCGGCTACGGGATGCCCAACCAATGAAATTTTGGCGATGTCGAGGCAGCCAACATCCACACTGTCAAGTTCTATCACCCACTGCCACACCTTCTTCTCTGTAGCAGGGATGGAACGAACGCTGCAGACCATCTTCGCCTTCACCCCTCCCTCTTCTCTGCCGTCGAGGAGAGCGTTTCTTTTTCCTTTACCGATCTCGATTTCCCCTATCGCAGCCGCAACCAACCCCACACGCCGTCCACCAATATCGGCCGGAAAATAGCCACCCAAACGCCGCAACCAACACCGCACCAACGCCGGCCAATCCTAATCTCATCCCTGCCGCCGTCTCATGGACCATCACCGTCCAACAAACGCCACCCAAACATAGCAACCAATCCTGCATAACAAAAATCACACCTGTAAAGTGTAAAGAATGTCCCCCTTCCTAGACTATACTTGGTAAAATGATGGCGAGTTAGCCATGTGTTTTGCAGAAATTGAATCAATTGTAAACCCCAATGGGTCTGCAAAGGGGAAAGATAATGAAGAAGAAGAAGAAAAATCTTAAAAGGTAAGTGGGGTTTTATTCAAGAAAGGGAGGGTAGTTTGTGGATGAAAAATCCAAAAAGTAAGGTGTCAGAGAATCTTTAGACGGAGTTAGGGTCCCCGTCAATTTTGTGAGGCTCCGTGAAATGCGGAGCAGAGTGTAATTTTCAAAATATAGGGGGGTCCGTGTGTAATTTAGGGTAAACCTCAGGGGTGCCGTGAGTAATTAATCTTTTTAAAATTTTGAATTAAACCTGGTTATTAAGATTTCATCTTTAGCGACAATTACAAGTCACTATTCAGATTCAAACACACACTATTACAACTTGAAGGGACACGCAAACCTTCTTCTTCCTTGAACCAGCCGTGTACCTGGGTTTTCTCTTCCTTAATTTTCGCATGGATTTCCATTTTTCTCACATTTACATCTCCTAATTCCCTTGCCTTCCATACTTTCAAGGTCCAAATCAATTCGGTTTATGTAATTACATCCAATTAAGCTCCAACAATTTGAATTAAGTCTCCAAGGATGAAGAACACACATTAAAACACACACCCACGCCACTGAAATCAACCCAATTCAAACCCTAATTCATTTTTCCCCTTTCTTTGTTGTTTTAGGTATTATAACCACGATTTCAACAAGATTTCATCATCATTCCTTCATCCCAATCAGATTATTCAACTGAATATGGAAATATATGTACATGACATATATATATATATATATATATATATATATATATATATATAGGGTCGTGATCCATTGCTAGCGCTAGCATGTTGCTAGCGCTGTTTTGCAGTCCGCTATATAATATAGCGAACGATAATTCACCGTCCACTACAGTATATAGCGGACGGTGCTAGCGCTAGCAACGGATCAGCTCCCATATATATATATATATATATATATATATATATATGGGAGCTGATCCGTTGAGAGCGCGGGCAAAATTGATTAAGTTGCTAGCGCGATCTGGCCGTCCATCCCGAAAGATGGACGGCCCAGATATTTTTTTTTGCGTTTTTTTAAGTACGTCCGCTACATTATGTAGCGGACAATTTTTTGCATTTTTTTGACAATAATACCCTCCGAGTCCGTCCGCTACATAATGTAGCGGACAAGTTTTCAGACCTTTTTTCCCTTTCTGTCATTTTCTGTCATTAATGACAGAGTCCGTTATGTCCGCTACATAATGTAGCGGACAAGTAGACACTACATTTTTCTCTCATTCTCTCTCCTTTCTCATTAATTTTCTGACACATCTCTCTCTCTCTCTCTCACGTCAATTTCTCACTTTCTCTTGTCCTTTCTTTCTTTCTCTCTTTCTCTCTTTCTCTCTTTCTCACTTTCTCTTGTCCTTTCTCTTTTTCTCTCTCTTCTTTTTTCTCAGATCTTTTTTGTCCTCTCCCATCCTGTTTGGAACAAGCTCAGCATTTTTAGTATGTAGGTTGTATTTGCATCTCTCTCTCACGTCATCCTGTTTGGAACAAGCTCACCCACTGAATTTCCACAGTATAAACACACACCAGACGCAATAACACAGCATCAGCACCACCCCTGTTGCTGCTGCCGCCGCCTTCCCCTCACCCCTTTCATGCGCACACAAGGCACCTCACACACTGCCACCCCTTTTTGGCAGCCCCCCTAGCTACTCTTCCCACCTCCTTCATCCTCCTACGCACGCACAGCTACAGCAGACACACTTCCACTGTCCAGTAGCACACGCACGCACGGCTAAGGTTTCCTTTTTCAACCCACACCCCATTTTCACATACTGAAATTCAAAGGAAAAGATTACCTTGAGGAAATCCCTAAGCTTCCTCCAATTTCTCTCTTCCCTGTTTCTTCTACCGAGTTTCCCCCTCTCTCTTCTTCCTGTTTTTTTTTCCCTTCTCTCTATTTCTCTTGGTCCTTTCCACTGCACTGGGGCCAAAGCCAACAGAGTTGCCTCCTTCCTCTTGTGGGTATGAATTTCAGCTACCTAAGCAAATAGGTGAAAACCCAAGTGGTAGTTTTGATGAAGAAATTTCAGAAGCTTAACTCATGCTACTTTCAATTTGTTCATTTTCACTTCCCTTTCCATGGGCATGGCCACCATTTTCACTTCTTCATACTCCATATCTTCATGGGTTCACAACAAGAGTCACTGCACGACGCCTCCTCCTCTCCACAAGCACTCATTTGGCCCAATCATTGACCAAACCAATTCCCAAAATTCCAATAAAACTGCGTCGAGATCCTCACCGTCCACATCATCGTCGTTGTCCCGGCGCCGGTTGTCCTTGTAGTCCTCCTTCAGTATCTTCGCCCAGTCCGGTATGTTCACCGGCAGCGACGACGCCGTCCCCCCGACCACCGCCTCAGCCCTCTTCGCCGCCGCCAGCAGCTTCTTCCTCGAACTCACCACCGATTTCCTGTAGTCCGGCGAGACGACGCCGCCGCCGACCGAGCTCCACACGTCCGATTCGTCGAGCTCGAAGCCCGAGTCTGGCCCGATCGGGCAGTCCCGGTCAGTCGAGATGAACCGGTAGTTCGCCCGGGCGAAGTAGCTCTTCGAGGCCGCCATCGACTATACGTACAAGCTCTCTCTTTCTGAAGCAAATTATTTTCGGTCTCTCTGTCAAAGCAGAGAAAGAAACTGAACCCTCCATTTCTTCTTCATCCTCTGTTGATGTGGTTGAGGAAGAATAGGAAAATGAGGACAGTGAGAGAAACGATAGAGAGGACAGTGAAAGAAACGAGAGAGAGATGTCAGAAGGATAATGAGAGAAATGACAGAGAAAGAGAAAAAAAAAATAGTGTCGCTACTCGTCCGCTACATAATGTAGCGGATGGAGCTGAATGGTATTTTTGTCAAAAATTCGTCCGCTATATTATGTAGCGGACGTCAAACATGTCAGAAAATTAATCAGACAAAAGAGAGAGAAAGAGTCAGAAAAAATGTACTGCCTCTGTCCGCTACATAATGTAGCGGATGTAGCGAACGTCAAACATGTCAGAAAATTAATCAGACAAAGGAGAGAGAAAGAGTTAGAAAAAATGTATTGCCTCTGTCCGCTACATAATGTAGCGGATAGAGCTGGAGGGTATTTTTGTCAAAAAATTGTCCGCTACATAATGTAGCGGACGTACTTAAAAAAATGCAAAAAAAAAGATCTGAGCCTTCCATCTTTCATGATGGACGACCAGATCGCGCTAGCAACTTAATCAATTTTGCCCCCGCTCTCAACGGATCAGCTCCCATATATATATATATATATATATATATATATATATATATATATACACAAATAAAGTCATTCTATTTCCACGAATTTGGTTCAAAATCATATCCCGTTAGGATTTAGATTGCACTTTCTTTCCTTCATTTCCTTCTTCTTCTTCTTTTTTTTCCTCTTTTCCTTCTCTTTCTTCTCCATTTTTTTCTCCTATGCTGGCTGTGTTCTTCACGGGTACTGTTCACGCACTATTCATGTTCACAACTTTCTTGTATTTTCATTTTTCCCCCAACACCTTCTTTCATTTTCTTTTTGTTTCAATTTTATTCACTCCTTTCACTAATCTTTAGGTTTCATGAGTCATCCGAGACTCTAGCTGGAGGTGGCCACATCATGGCCACTTTCTTGCAAACTTTGACACCTAAGTTCAACCTTACAAAATTGCACTTTAGCCCCAAAGTTTCCAAAATTATATTTTGACCCCTCGACTTTGGAAAATTACAATTTGACCCCAAATTCACCCTAACCCTCCATGTAGCCCCCCCTAACACCTCATTATCATTGAAATGATACTACTTAATAAACATATACATCTCGTGCACCATATTTTTCAAAATTACATTTTTGTCCCTTAACTTTCTAAAATTACATTTAAACCCACAAGGCCCACACTAACCCATTAATTAGCTCCTTAACACTTAGTTATCACCCACATAATGCACTTATAAAATTAGCCCCCTTTAATTAGTCTAATTCAAGGCTAGATTAATTTTTGGTATTTTCAGGGTATCACATGAAGAATTTCTCCTGATGCTTCCTGGGAAATCCTTGTTGAGATGCAAGTCTGTTTGTAAGAGTTGGCATACTTTGAAAACAAAGCCTAGTTTCATAACTGCACACCTTGATTGCAATGCTGCTCTTAAAAGAAACTATTGTATTCTACTTAAGCGTTTTCTACAAGAAAGTAACAAAAGTGTCTTGTCCGTCCTTAACGAAGAAATTAGCAGTGATGATCATGTCCCACCAACAGAGATCAACATACCGCACTCCAATCAATTTCTACAGATGCTGGGTCCTTGCAATGGCATAGTATGTCTTACGGGTCACCATGATATTATCTTATGTAACCCTTTAATCAGGGACTACAAGGTCCTTCCTTCTCCTTCATTTAACTATCCCAATAGTTTGTTTTCTCGACCTAGGGTGTTGGATTTGGATTTGATCCACACTCCAGTGAATACAAGGTTATCAGAATTGCAAAACTCCACAAAGATGACGAAACTGGGGCTACGGGTTTTATTTAGTCAAAGTTGAAATTTAAGACTGGAGTATCGACTCTTAAAGAGAAATAGACGCAGTTGTGCCCTACTCTTAGTACTTCCCCTGTTCTGAGCTTTTATTTGAAAGAGCTTTCCATTGGCGGGCAAATGATGAAGATTATTGTGGTAAGTCAATGCTTTCTTTCCACATCAGCACAGAGGTTTTTCAGCTGATACAGTTGCCTGATGTTTGTGCATTTCCTGACGAAAACGAGGAGGCTTTTCTAGTTTTAAGAAAAATGAATCCATTGCATTAGTTATGTTCTATTTCTCAACGTAGACATGTTTTGACATATGGTTAATGACTGAATATGTTATTGTTGCGTCGTGGACAAAACATTTACTATTGGACCACTTGTGCAAGTCGAGCAGCCTTTATTATTTGGAAGCATGAGCTACTTCTGGACAAAGCCAATGGTCAGTTAGTATCATGCCGCCTCAAATCCCAGAAACTAAAGGAATTTCAAGTGTATGGAGCTCAAGAAAGTTTGAAGGAAAATTCCAGAGCTCCGTCGCCCCGAACTCCCAAAACGTTAACCTAATGGATCACGTCGAACCTGTCAATCATGTTCACTAACACATACTTCAAAACATTTAATCCGATATAAACTCAAATTCCTCAAATACAATATTACAAAACTGCTTGAACTATTAAACATAGGTTCTTTAAAACCTTGAACATTTATAGTACGAGTTGACAGCACCGACCCACACAGTGGTCTTACTACACACTAGTGGTGGGCTCACCGGAATCTCACACAACTCTAACCCATTCCTGAACATGCTAAAGCTGATCATCACCTGCAGAAGGGACTCAAGCGAAGGGTGAGCTTTTGAGAGCTCAGTAAGGTCGTACAAGGACTACCAAATTGAATTACATAACGATTCCAAAGAATCCAACCGACGATAATTTCCAAAATATTTCAAACATTACAAGAAAAGATAAATTTAGCGACGGAAGATAGTCTGTCGCTAAAACATCTTTCAGCGACGGATTTTCCCGTCGATAAAACACCGTTGGTAGAAAAATTTAACGACGGAATATTTCGTCGGTCAAAGTATCTGCCAACGGATTATTACAGACGAACTTTTACCGACAGATAGTACCGCTGCTAAATATTTTATAGAATTTTATAATTTTCGATGATTTTTTAAAAAACATATAAGCGAAGGAATTATTCCGTCGGTAAAAATTCCGTAGGCGAAAGCAGGGATTTACCGACGACCTACTCCCGTCGCTAAAATTCTTATCTAAAATTTTAGATCCCCTTTTTCTTTTCTTTCTCCGGTTTTTTCTCTCTCTCTCTCTCTTAATTATCTCTCACCGGCGATATTTACTCCGGCGACCTTCACATCTACGGCAACCCACCCCCCGACGCCGCGCCACCTCCGCCAAACAGCCACCTCCGCGCCACCTCTGTCTCTGTCATCCACGGCAACCCACCCCCCGACAGAATTAAACCTGCAACCGCCACCACCGCGGATTCCTGCCGCCGTTAGCTACACCATTGGTATGTCCAAGAGTTTTAAAATTTACCTTATGCAACAATTTTAGGTTTATGTGAAGTTTGTCTCGCAATGTGAATTTTGTGCTTGTTTATGCTTGTTTAGTCTTATTTTGTGAAGCTTTTTTCTGTGAAGTTGAAATTGCAATGTGAATCAGATTCCCGATGAACCCTTTTTCCCAAAGTTGTTTACTTTTGTCTAAACTTAGGTATGCTAATATGGTTTACATGTCATAATCCTGTTCACCTTAAGAGGAAATAGTCCATTTTAGACTTGATTCCATCAATTATTGGCTATATACTTGATAGTGGCTAGAAGCTTTGCTTATGTAAATCTTACTTTTAGGTTGTCCGAATGAATCAAAGCGACGTTAGGGTTACTAAATATATTTCGGTTCTAACTAGTTTGCTTGGGCACTAACTTTTGCTTGCAAACGACTATAAAGTCACACTGGTGGATGTGATTATGCCCAGCTGGCATGAGCTTTGGCAGGTGTGTTTGCTACATAGGCAACTATAGGGGGGTGTGGGATGTATGTTTGGGTTCCTAGTGAGGCCGTGCAAAAAGGGTTAATTTTAAGGCTAGGGTTTAGTCCTCCCCCTCCCCCTAGCTCAGTGTCCTTTTTGGTTTAGTTTGTTGTATGAGTTTGGTTTAGTTTTTAGGAGCGGGTGTAATTTTAGGCTAGTATTTTTTCATCCCACATCCCGCATCCGCCAACTTAGTGCATGTGTTAGTGTGTTTGAGTTTGTTTGGTGGTGGCGGTGAGTTTCCACTGTCTCGTGTGGCGGCATGATTGGGTAAAGCAACCTCCTTTATTGGTATTAGGTGGGTGGTCATGTGATGTGGTGGTGCTGCTTGCTATGAGTGGTTGTGTGGTGGTGACGTGGGTGGATGGCACAGGGTTGGGGTGATGTGACGAGTTTGAGAATGGTGCATGGTGTTTCCGTGCCCTCTGTCAGTGGTGATTGGTTTTTCCGAGGGTATGTTATAGTGAAGGTCATAAGAGAATTCGGTTTCATTGCATAGGTTTTTTTCAACACTTTTTTGATGGTGGAATTCACCGATGGAATCTCACTATATGGAATAAAGTATATAGAAAGTGCAAGGAATGCATTTTTTATTGGCTTTCTTTGCTTCACATCTAACAGGAAAAAAAATAGATTACGGGCTCTTGCCAATGGGGCTAAATAATGCATAGCGCTGGTGCCTGTGGTTACCCTTACACCATATTGATGAATATAGCAAGGTGTAATTATGGACCCTAGCCAGTGGAGCTAGTATGCCGAGCGCAACGACCGATATGATTCATGAACATAATTGAAATTTTTTATTAAACTACTTGTCACAAGCCAAACTCATAGTTAGGCCCATTAGCCAGGTGTGACAGGCTACATAGGACTATCGGAATCTGGCAAAGGCTCTGCCAAGCCTTACTATTATCCTTCACATAATATGGTACCACACGCTTTACACGTGTCCGGAGGCATCGGACACGTGTTCGGAGGCATCGGACACGTGTCCGGAGGTGTTGGTAGGTGTCGGACACCATACCGACACCCTATATGAGGTGTCGGTGCTTTCTAGGGGATGAGTGATTTAGTTGTTATTGTTAGACTTCTTTATGGCGCTTTTCATTCTTTATATAATTTTGTTAATTGTGCATTGAGCATTTGAGAATTGAGATTGTTGACTATGCATTGAGAATTTGAGAATTGAGGGATGGGACCCAATTGGATTGAGATATCTGTGATTTAGTTGAATTGTTAGTTGTTGAATTTAGGTTAATTAGGTTAACACGATATTTTTAGCACCCTCTGGAATCTCATCGTGGCTCCTCCACTGGTTATAATTAGTCATGATTAACCCTAATGGACCCAATTAACCCTAATTAGCTCTAATTAGTGTTTTTATTAACCCTAAGAACCCATGCCAATGAACCCTAATTAGATGTAATTACCCCAAATTAGTCATAATTAACACTAATCATCCCAAATTAAACCCTAATTAGCCCTAATTACTCATATCTTATTAAACCCTAATTAGATTAATTAAACCCTAAACCCTAAAACCTAACTAAACCTGATTAGCTCTAATGAACCCAATTAACCCTAGTTGATTATAGGTAGCCTAATTAGTCGTAATTAACCCTAACAACCCAATTAAGCCTAATTAGGACTAATCAACACTAATCCGCACAATTAAACCCTAATTAGCTCTAAATAACCCTGATTAGTCCTAATCAACCCTAATTAGCTATAATTAGCCCAAAGTATTCCTAATTAACACTAATTAGCCCTAACATATCTTATAAACCCTATTAATCGTAATTAACCCTAATAACCTAGTTAACCCTAATTAGGACTAATCAATACTAATCCGCACAATTAAACCCTAATTAGCCCTTATTAGTACTAATCAACCCTAATTAGCTATAATTAGCCCAAAGTACTCCTAACTAACACTAATTAGCCCTAACATATCTTATTAAACCCTAATTAGATTAATTAAACCTTAAACGCTAAACCCTAATTAACCATAGTTAACCCTTATTAACCTTACCAACCCTAATTACCCTATTTATCATATTTTAACCTACCAATGCTAATTACCTACTTAACCCTAGTACATCCCTACTTTATCCTAGTAAGCCATTGTACAGCCCATAATTAATCCATAATCCACAGAGATGGCTCAATTACTTGTTGTTTATAAAACCTGCATTACGAATATTCATTATTATTTTGTGAAGTCCATTGACAACGAGATGGTTCAACTCGTTGCCAACGAATTCTATTTAAAGTCGAATTGGTAACATATGCAACAATTTTTCTGCAATTTTGATATTTCAGAAAGATGCTTCCATATGTTACCAAATTCTAAACGCATGCATGCATAAAAACCCTAAGTTCTTGTTCAAAGGTACTCATTACAAAGTAATGCTTTGTAATAAGCCTTTGGATGTCCAGTTTGGACAATTTGGAAAAGCTACGTGTTTATAAAACAATGTTTCGACTCATGCTATCTGTTCTATGTCATGGATATTTGGTACACGTTCTCATGTGTTTCTCCGGGTGCATACAGATCTGGTGTTCTAACATCCATCAAACCTTGCAAGGCAAGATTAGATGAATATTAGAACACTTAATCGATGTCGTGTACTTGGAAAAATGCGGGGAGGTGCTGCCAACTTTTCCGTAGACATAGGACTAAGCATGAATTCTTCACTGTTTTATAAACATGTACTTTTCTGAATAGGATAAGACCACTACCTATTAAAGAACGGAGGGGATATATATAGACATGTTGTCACATTCATGCATTCATATTTACATCGACCATGTCTAATGATTGGTCATAATTGAAGGTGGTATACAGTACGTTATCTCAGTCGTCATGTCGGTCGATCGAAGTTGGATAAAAAGGAAGAATGCTGATGATTTTGAGGATCGCGTTAACGAATTTCTTGACTTCGCTTATGCGCATCTTGCACGTGTTGACTTTGATAAGATAAGGTGTTCGTGCGGTAGATGTGAGTTGTTGTATTAGAGAAAAAGATTTGAAGTAAAACGGCATCTTCGTCGGTACGGTTTTATGGGTGGATACACAAGGTGGACGCAGCACGGGGAAACGATAGTATTGACGTCCAACCCGGCTAGTCAAACTGAAGTTAGGGAGAAGGCACAGTATGATTACCGAGATATTATTATGGATGCTGGGCATGCTAATGTTGACTGGGGTAATGACGGCGGTGATGACAGTCCCCAGCAGCCGAACAAGGGGGCTAATCATTTTTATGATTTGTTAAGAGATGCGGAAGAGCCATTGTGGGATGGAATTCAGAAACACACACGACAGTCTGCTGTTAGTAGGGTATTACAGTTAAAATCAGACCACGGGCTGAGTGAGAAAGAATTTAACGAGTTTGTTACCTTAATCAAAGAAATTTTGCCCGAAAATGAAAAGCTACCGCCGTTGTACTATGACGCGAAGAAGATGATGAGAAAACTTAGGTTGAGTTATGAGCGGATAGATGCGTGAAAGAGAATAAGGAGTTGTCACGGTGTCCAGTATGCAATCATTCGAGGTAATAACCGGACAAAGGGAAGAAGAAAAATATTGCATGGAAGATATTGTGATATTTTTCGGTCACACCACGGCTTCAGAGAATGTACTACTCCTCCAATACGCACTACTAAAAAAAGTGGTTTAGGCGACGCTTAATTTCTGACGCTTACAAAAGTGCCATAAATTAATTATATTTTGTGGCATTTCCATCACAATGTCGGAAAATTTACGACACATATATTAATGTGTCACAAAGTTTCCGACGGTTTATTAAGTGCCATTGTTTAAGCGTCGGTTTACTTTTGGCGTCACTAATTAAGCGTCATTTACTGACATGTCGTTTAATAGCGACACTTACAGTAAATGCCATAGCTCTTGGATTCTAAACGACGTCGTTTTGGTCTTTTATTTCGTTTTTTATCTTTACTCGTCTAAGTGAATAAACGTCGGTTTGACCCAAAAAGTGAATAAACGTCGGAGCAAAAAGAAACAATGGGAAATCGTGGCGCCAAAATTTTCGGCCAAATAGGGGCGTGCTACAGTACTCCTTCTCCTAAACAGTTCATCTTCTCAAATCATCCGACGCTACAGGCGTGCTACAGTACTCGTCTTCTACAGTCCCGCTACATACATCGCGATCGGGAACCAAATCGCTGTTGCTCGTGTTTAATCGCTGTTGTTCATCTTCTCCGAACATCCGACAATCAGCCTCCCTCGCACTCTCCCCAAATCGCTGTTGCTCGTGTCGATTCAGCGGTCGGTTCAGCCGTTGGAAACTTGAACCGATTCAGCCTCCACTTTCAAGACCGCCGTCGCCCAAATCCCATCTTCTTCCTTAATTACGCTCTCTTGCTGCTCTCATGGTCTCTCTCGCAATCAATTCGCTGTAAATTATTGCACAGTGACGTGTGCAATTCCGATTCATTTTCAGCAAGGTATGGTATGTTAAGATTCATCACCATCTCTTAATGTTCGTTAAATTTTGACGTTGAATTCTTGCTTTTCAGCTCACGACGGAAAAAGAAGGCCGTCTGAGAGGCTGCTGGGCGCTTAATCCTGCATTAGTTCCAGGTAAAAACCTGTGACATGTTTATTGACATTGCTGGAAGATTATTATATGCAAAGCTCAATGTTATAATGAACCTTTGCCCCAAACTTGATGGAGTTGCATATATACCATATTCTCTGCTATCTTTTGAGGAAAACAGAGACTATTAAAGACTTAGAAACAGAAACAGGATTGCCCAATGTTTGTAATCTGTAGCATGTTTTTCATAACTTTTGTTCCATTTTGTGTGAAATGATTATGGTGGACATTCAGGACTGTTGGACATTCAGGACTTAAACTATCTCAAGGGTGTGTGTAACTATCTAACAGACTGTAGACACAACAGCTTGTTAGGAATTGACTATCTAACATACTGTAGACACAAGATGCTTGAGTTGTAGAATGCTAGGAATTGTGTTCATGGATGTTGGTAAATCCTGTTTTCTAACATGATGTACTAGGCTTTGTGGAAAGAAAAAGAATGCACAAGCTCTTCGGAGAGGTTTTTGGAGCCCTTGGGATAGTTTAAGTCCTGAATGTCCAACAGTTCTATACACTTTTGAACAATGTTCATTGCGCTTAATCTCTTGCCAACATGTGGTTACGTGTGCAACTAATCGTATTTGATGTGATTTTTTGCGTTCCTTAATTCGTGCCTTATGTATGTCTAGATCTTTCTTTTGTTGAATTGGTCTAGGATTCACTGCTATGATTTCATAAAAGCTAGTTAAAGTTTCAAAAGATTAGAGAAGTGCAGAACACGAAAAAACGACATTGCGAATTCTAACTTTGTTGCTCCATTTTCTTTTGTGATCAAGGTATTATGTTGTTTCAAAGTTAAGAATATATTCTCAACGAATGTGTGCTGAATGCAAGAATGGATCATTTTTCTTTTTCCTTTTCCTTCTATCTTGAGAAGTACTATATCACAGTATACTGAACATATAAATATGTGCATGTTTACCTACACAAGTGTGTTCTGTGTGTGCGCGGCGTTCTTATAAACGCATGAAATTTGTCTCCAGCTTACCCTATAAGTTCCTGCATTACCATTTAAATTAGTACGAAGAAGTTGCGGGAAGCGCTTTTGGAGTTTCCTTTTCATGGGTATATGGGCAGTGTAAGAATACCAGTGGTGATAACAGTGGCCTGCTTCTTGTGGCAGTGAATTAGCATTTCCCAGATATTGAATAGTAGCAAATATGTGTAGGCCAGATTATTGGTTTTTCTTTAATGTAATCAAGAATTTGGCTTCTCAACTATCTAGGACAATATTCTTTATGTGATTTAAGGATATAATTATTTTGTTCATTTGTACACTCTCAGGCTCAAAATCAATATGGATAAGAGTTGGATTAATATACGAAATAGATTGGATCCTTTGTATGAGAAAGGTGCTGATGAGTTTGTTGAGTTTGCCTCCAAGGATAGACCTAATGCTACAGAGATACTATGCCCATGCACGAAGTGTCGTAACATGAAATTCGTGAAGAAAGTAGATGTGGCAGAACATATTGTGGTTGATGGTTTTCTAAGTAGCTATACACATTGGATTTTCCATGGCGAATCATCATTGACTTCAAGTTCTGTTCCTGAACCAGTCGTGGGTGATAGAACACAAGAAATGATACGTGATGCTTTTGGTGTCCCTCTGTTTAATCAGCTAGATGAGAGGTATAGTGGGGAAGGAAATGAAAGTAGTGATGACCTCGACGATGCAACTAAGAAGTTCTTCAATCTCGTAAAGGAAGCTGAAAAAGAGTTGTATCCTGGTTGTGAGAAGTATTCGACACTCTCGTTCCTTATTTTGCTGTTGAATATAAAGTGTCTGAGTGCAATGAGTGACAAGGTATTTACAATGCTGCTTAAGTTATTGAAAGATGCATTCCCTAGAGGCGAAACATTACCAAAGTCATTCTACGAAGCTCGAAAGATAATTGGGAATTTAGGGCTTGATTATAAGAAGATACATGCATGCTCCAATGACTGTATGATATACTGGAAAGAGACAGCTTATGAGCGCAAGTGTTTACATTGTCATACCCCTAGATACAAACAGTCAAAGGCTATACCAAATGATGATGAAGTTAGGGAAATGAAGATACCCACCAAGGTAGTGAGGTACTTCCCTTTGATACCAAGACTTCAGAGGTTCTTCATGTCACCAAAGACAGCATCTCTTATGAGGTATCATGCAGATGAGCGTACTGATGATGGGGTTCTAAGGCATCCTGCTGATTCTCGTGCTTGGAAACATTTTGATGAACTTCATCCAGATTTTGCAAGTGATCCACGTAATGTAAGACTTGGATTATCTTCGGATGGATTTAACCCGTTTAGGAGTATGAATATAGCTCACAGCACATGGCCAGTAATTTTGATTCCATATAACTTGCCTCCCTGGAACTGCATGAAACAACAATACATGATGATGTCTCTTCTAATAGATGGTCCTCAGGGACCAGGTAATGACATAGATGTGTACTTGCGTCCTTTGGTTGACGAGCTCAAGGAACTATGGATTGGTGTAGACACTTATGATGCAGCTAGCAATCAAATGTTTAAGATGCGCGCTTCACTAATGTGGACGATAAGTGATTTTCCAGGATATGCAATGTTGTCGGGATATAGCACGAAAGGGAAGCTGGCGTGTCCTTTGTGTCACAGGTACACAAAGTCTCGTCGTCTGCGTCATGGAAAGAAGGAGTGCTATCCGACACATCGTAGATGGTTGGATCAGGGGCATAAGTTTCGAAGAGATAAAGTTTCTTTTGATGGTGAAGTTGAATTAGATCCAAAGCCCATTCCATTATCTGGAGCTGAAGTCTATGAGCAAGTTAAGGACATAAAGAATGAGTTTGGTAAGGGTAAAGCTCAAGAAAGTAAGAAGAGGAAAAGAGACAACAATGAGGATGATAGTGAGGCACATAATTGGAAAAAGCTAAGTATATTCTTTGAGCTCTCTTATTGGAAGGACAATTTGCTACGTCACAATCTTGACGTGATGCATATTGAGAAAAATGTATGTGACAACATACTGTGGACGTTGTTGAATATAGATGGTAGAGGAAAGGACAATTTAAATGCTCGCAATGATCTAAAGGAAATGGGTATTCGAAAGGCACTGCATCCTCAACAACGGGCGGGTAACAAATTTTATTTGCCACCATCATCTTTCTCTCTGGATAATAAGAACAAATATGATGTGCTGAAAGTCTTGAAGCGGGTTAAAGTCCCAGATGGTTATGCTTCGAATATATCACGACGTGTCAATCTTCAAAAACGAAGTATTTCGGGACTCAAAAGTCATGATAACCATATCCTTATTCAACAGCTACTTCCTATCTCTCTGCGAAGCGTGTTGCCGGAGAACGTAGTGAAACCTTTGATTGAGCTGAGCAACTTTTTTAGGCAAATTTGCTCAAAAGTCATGCATGTTGAAGAACTGAGTCATATTCAATCACGTATTGCGCTTACACTTTGCCACCTTGAGAGGATATTTCCGCCATCATTTTTTGATATCATGGAGCATTTGGTTATTCATTTAGCCGAAGAAGCTTTGATAGGTGGACCACCACAGTATCGTTGGATGTACCCTATTGAGAGGTGTGTTATTGCTTCTAAATTTAGTTTGATGTTATTTGTTAGTTATGGCCCACGTGTGATAACTTTCTTATTGAGCTTTTATTTTTTATTTGGCATTTTAGATACCTTTTTACTCTTAAGGGCTATGTAAGGACTCGAAGCCGTCCAGAGGGATCAATTGCAGAAGGATACTGGTTAGAGGAGTGCGTCACATTTTGCTCAAGGTATCTAAATAACGATGTTGAGACAAAGTTGAATCGACCGTTTAGGCTTGATGATGGCGGAGACAGTACTAGGAATTCGGTAGGAGGTCGCCCTTTAGGGGCATCAGAGGGATTTGTACTTGATGACGTTTCATATGCACAAGCACACCGATATGTTCTTGTCAACTCTGATGCAATAACTCAATATCGACGGTGAGAATCTGACATGAATATGGTTTTTTTCCTATGTTCGCGTGGTTTTGTAACTCAGTATATAATTTATGCAGTGAACATCATGCATCCATTAGAAGGAGTAATCGCCGACTTCGACCGCATGATGTCAATAAAGTTCATAATGAGACTTTTCACATATGGTTTAGAAATCATGTAAGTAAAATGAGTGTAGTATCTATTGCTTCACTTCAAGTTAATTCTAATGTGGGTGCAATCTTTAACCTGAAACTTTTTCCACCATTTGAAAATAGGTCCAAAAGCTATACGAGGAAGGTGACGAGGCATTATCTGAAGAAATTATATCATTGGCAATGGGTCCTTTAAAGAAGGCAGAGAGATATACAGGATATGTTATAAATGGATTTAAGTATCACACGAAGGCTCGCGAGAGTAATAGAATAACTCAGCATAGTGGGGTCATGGTTAAGGCAAATACAGATAGTTATGCAAGTGCAAGAGACATGAATCCTATAGCGGGAGATGTAAACTACTATGGAGTCTTGACAGACATCATAGTTCTACATTATTCTAAAAAATATAGGTTTGTGCTATTCAAGTGTGACTGGGTAGATAATGGTACTGGACTTGTTGACCGAGATGGCTTGGGTTTTACGCTTGTAAACTTCAACCATTTGGCGCATTCACATAGCATATCAGATGAACCGTTTATATTTGCATCTCAAGCTGAACAAGTTTTTTATGTCCAAGATGCGGTAGAAGAAGACTGGCACATCGTTGTCAAGGCAAAGCCTAGAGACTTTTTTGATCTTCTTGAAGAAGAATCTCCAGACGAAGCTCATAGTCAGTATCATACTAATTTTTGGAATGAGCAATCTTTGGATGACTCAACGTTCATATGTGATGAGGATGTTACCTGGGTAAGGCAAGGTTTAGTTGGAACTGAAGTTGACCCCACACTCACCAATGATCCTAGGCAAAGGAGAAAGAGGAGAAAAGTACGATAATGGATGCTCAGTTGATAAATGTTGAACGGCCTTAGAATTTCGAGTAGATTTCTTTTTCTTTTTTTGGATACTCTGTTAATGATTTTGGTTATTTGCTTTCATCTTTTTTACTTGCTATGCTACTTTCTTATACCGTGTTTGCAATGTAACCTCATGTGAAGTTTAAAGATTTGCTTTCATCTTCTTTAGTTTCTATGCTACTTTCTTATACCATGTTTACGATGTGAAACAAAGTAGTCTTTCTCTGTATATTCTATTTTGTTGCCTGTTAACCGGTGAAATATACCTTTGATTGTAATACTACATAGGCATAATGGCAATTAGTAGACATGGGGCACAAAGAAATGCAGGAGCTATGCCAAACCCTGATGAGGAGCGTCAAAATGAGCATCAAGAGGTCAATGCCACCATGCCTGAGCCACCACGAAGTTGGGCAGCCACTACTGCAGGTGGCACCTCGCCAACAAACAGTGAACCAACAAACAACCATCAAGAAGATTATGAGCATGTGGCAGGTACAATAATAAGACGTGTACAATTTTGGCCTATTTCATTTCAATTACTATGCTGGAAACAGTCCAATATATGTCAATATACTGGACTGTTTTCATGTATATGTCAGTATATGTCAAGTTTCCATGTGTTCTTTCTGTTAAGAAAAGTCCAGTATATGTCAATATATAAACACCCAAAGGGCTACAATTTTCATTTTTGTTTTTGCTGGTGCATTTTTTTGGGTAAGATGTCCCTTATTTCATTAAAGCACAGAACATTTACATACTCTCAAGCATGAGATCTATGCATCTGATATATAGTGATTGAGCGATAGAAATGGAATGTCTTGTAGCAGTAACCTGAATTTGATGAACAGATATAAGCGTGGAGCAGCCTGATCAGACAAATACTCGAGGCCCAACAATGATGCATGGTGGGTGGGGTGAAAATGGAAGCATTTTGGAAATTCCCACTAATGAGCTTGGCCAACCAATTCTGGAATCAGGGACTAAACTTGCATCACATTTGGGAGTTCTTGCACGCAACGGGATTTTGGCACCACTGAATTATATCGAGTGGAGGAAGGTACCAAAGCTTAACAAGGATGCTATATGGAACCACATTAAGGTATAAAGTTATATAATGTGTGTAATAGCTGAAGTCATTTGTCTCCAAAACTTAATATATGTTCTTGGTATTTATCTTAATATATGGAGGATATGGAAGCAGGGAATAACCACTGCAATAACAGCTGTGTAGGAGCAGCCATGATGGAGGGCATGTACATTGGTTTTTGTGGGAATGACTGCTGTTGCAGCCATGTTGTGTGATTGTTGATTGTGTTTATGTGGGTATAGAAGTGGAAAAAGGGAAGGCGAAGGTGGGTGCCATGGTGCTGTGTCGTGGGTGGGTTTATAGGGTGTTTAGGTGGGTGTAGAAGTGGAAACGGGAAGGAGAAGGTGGCTGCCATGGTGGGCAGCCATGCAAGGTGCTGTGTCGTGGGTGGGCATGTACATTGGTTTTTGTGGGAATGACTGCTGTTGCAGCCATGTTGTGTGATTGTTGATTGTGTTTATGTGGGTATAGAAGTGGAAAAAGGGAAGGCGAAGGTGGGTGCCATGGTGGGCAGCCATGGTGCTGTGTCGTGGGTGGGTTTATAGGGTGTTTAGGTGGGTGTAGAAGTGAAAAAGGGAAGGCGAAGGTGGGTGCCATGGTGGGCAGCCATGGTGCTGTGTCGTGGGTGGGTTTATAGGGTGTTTAGGTGGGTGTAGAAGTGAAAAAGGGAAGGCGAAGGTGGGTGCCATGGTGGGCAGCCATGGTGCTGTGTCGTCGTGGGTGGGTTTATAGGGTGTTTAGGTGGGTGTAGAAGTGAAAAAGGGAAGGCGAAGGTGGGTGCCATGGTGGGCAGCCATGGTGCTGTGTCGTGGGTGGGTTTATAGGGTGTTTAGGTGGGTGTAGAAGTGAAAAAGGGAAGGCGAAGGTGGGTGCCATGGTGGGCAGCCATGGTGCTGTGTCGTGGGTGGGTTTATAGGGTGTTTAGGTGGGTGTAGAAGTGAAAAAGGGAAGGCGAAGGTGGGTGCCATGGTGGGCAGCCATGGTGCTGTGTCGTGGGTGGGTTTATAGGGTGTTTAGGTGGGTGTAGAAGTGAAAAAGGGAAGGCGAAGGTGGGTGCCATGGTGGGCAGCCATGGTGCTGTGTCGTGGGTGGGTTTATAGGGTGTTTAGGTGGGTGTAGAAGTGAAAAAGGGAAGGCGAAGGTGGGTGCCATGGTGGGCAGCCATGGTGCTGTGTCGTGGGTGGGTTTATAGGGTGTTTAGGTGGGTGTAGAAGTGGAAAAGGGAAGGAGAAGGTGGCTGCCATGGTGGGCAGCCATGCATGGTGCTGTGTCGTGGGTGGGCATGTACATTGGTTTTTGTGGGAATGACTGCTGTTGCAGCCATGTTGTGTGATTGTTGATTGTGTTTATGTGGGTATAGAAGTGGAAAAAGGGAAGGCGAAGGTGGGTGCAAAATAGTTGTTTTCCTGCTGAAATTTGAATGAATGGTAAGTATTAATTCCCACGTCTAATAGTAGCATTTCTTTGTATGTCATCACCATATATATATAGGAGAACACAAATGCAACAACGGAGATGAGAAGAGTTCTCATGATGTCTGTTGGGAAGAAATGGAAGGAGTGGAAGCATTCTGTGAAGGCCAAGGGTTATGATCCGTATGATAACGATGTTGAGCGCTTGGCAAATCGCCCGAATAGGGTGGAAGAGAATCAATGGCCTATTCTTGTCCACTATTGGGGTGGCAAAAACGTGAAGGTATGTTTCAAATGGCTTGGACTGACTTTTTAGTAGCATGTACTTATAAACTATTTTAATACCTAATCATGCTTCTCTGTTTTCTTTCAAATGCAAGGCAAGGAGTGAAAAAAACAAAAAAAACAGGGAGAAAATGAAGTTCCCTCATACAAATGGTCGGAAGAGTAGTGCACAAGTAAGAGTGGAGGTAAACTCTCATATACCTACTAATGTAATTATAGTTAGTGTAGATGACTAGTGACCTACTAATGTAATTCTTAATGGGTATGCAGCTAAGGAATTCTATCGGTAGAGATCCATCCCGTCGTGAGTTTTTTAAAGGAACACACAAGTATAAGACTGGGGAGAAGCAAGGGCAATATACAACTGGAGAAGTGGCTGATGCTGTTGTATGTCTTTTTTTCCCGTCTTTTTTTTTTTTTTTTACTATAAACATTAGCAATAATAAGTTGGATAATAGTGGCCTTTTTACTCTCTTGTTTACGCAGGATAAAATGGACACGTTTGCATCAGAACTTCCAGATTCCGTTCAAGAGCCAGCTTATGGTTTCGACGATACATTCTCCAAAGTCATGGGCAATGATAAAAATGGACGTGTTCGTGGGCTTGGGTTAGGCGTTTGTCCGAGTAGTGCCTTTGGTTCATCATATAGAGTTGGTCGAGTAGAGACAAGAGACATTAGGCAAGAAGAGATAGATAAAATGCGTGCTGAAATGGAACAAGAAATGCAAACTCAAATAGCAGCCCAAGTGTCAAGTCAAGTATCAACTATCAAAACACAATTGGAGGCTACAATGAAAGATGAAATGCGAGCTGAAATGGAACAAGAGATGCAAACTCAGGTAGCAGTCCAAGTATCAACTCAAGTATCAACCATAAAGGCACAGTTGGAGGCTAAAATGCAAGAGAACATGATGTCCCATATACGGACTGTGATGTTGTCGATGCAGTCTTCCCAGGACGTTTCTTCCGGAACTGGACAAGTTAAGTTTCACTATTTCCTTTGTGAGAATTTGAAGTTCTTTTATCTAATTATTACACATTATACCCCATGTTAATGGTATCAGGTTCCTGATGAATCAAGCAGTCGTCGAGTGGTATCATTATCTCGTACAGTACGTCCAGGGAATATGCAGCACGTGCCACGAGTTTCACCAAGAAAACACTTTAATGTGCAGCAGCCAATTCCACAGAAGCAAATGCCTCAAGATCAAGGGAACGTGATGCACATGCTACGGGCTTCACCAAGAAAACGCTCTACTCCACAGAAAGAGGTGTGTTAAAACTATTTCAGCTTTAAGAAGTTTTAAGTATGTCACCAAAAGGCTGTAGAGATTCTGAAATGAAAGAGGTGTGTCGATCATGATGTTTCGACTTTCAAGTGTTTACTATTAGCTGGATATTCTCTCTGTCATATGTTCAGTATGGATGAATGATTGTATTGTGCATGTCAAGATTGCATATTTAGGTGGAATGGCAGGAGACAGTGTTTAGGTTGGAAAATAATTTGTCTAGGCTTCAAAAGTGCATCAAGAAGAGACATTAGACAGTAATGGTAAATTTCAGAAGCTACTTTGGTAGTTGTTTAATGGAGAGAGTAAAGAAGCTCTCGGAGAGCTTTTGGTGACTCCTTTAATTTGATGATGCAAATCACAGATTTATATATAGAACTTCAGAGGTTAAGGAAGCTTTGAAATATAAATACAAATCACATATTTATATATAGAACTTCAGATTTTTGGCAGCGAGTTTGTGTTCGGATTGCAGTGGTGATGGTGTTGATATAGCTCAGTACGTAGGCATCATCCAGCTTGCAATGATAATTTTGCTGGAAACTATCTGTTAAGAGTTCAATCCAGAAACGGAAGAAATGGAAGCTCCCATCCAAGAGCACTGTGCCATCTAGTAGATTCAAGGCTCTTACTTAGCGAGGAAACTTGACACCATTCAATATAGGCATGCTGGTTTAAACCACATCATTCAATATAGGCATGCTGAACTGAAATTCAGGTTGGGAAGCTAACATCAATCAATATAGGCATGCTGGTTTAAACCACATAGTTAGCGAGGAAACTTGACACCATGCCACCCGTCTTTTTAGAACCCTGTTGTTGCAGAAACCATAAATGTTGTTATTTGTCGCGTGAAGTCCGTATTCGTTGCCTATGATGTGGATTTTCGTTACAAACTAATGCTTTTGTTTTTTTGGTTTATAAATGTTTACATAAGTGCATGGTTGTTTTTCATATGATTGTGTCTCTTCCTTTGTGTAACTAATGATTACGTATTATCTAATTGTTCAGGTTTCTCAACATAAAAAAGTAAAGAAGAATTTCGTCACTTTGAAAAATTTGCAAAATAGGATGCAAGAATGAAAGGGTACGTAGACGAGTGCTTATCTTTCTTAATGCATTCTGTTTATTGACTAGTTTTTCGGTTTAATTTGACTTATGTTATACCGGTTAAGTTTATAACCTTCTTTCTTGACTTTTTTAATTTTCAGGTTCATATGACTAGAAGACATCAATGCTTTTATTGGACTTAAAAGAAGCTATATGCATTGTGATGACATTTTGGATGAGATGTATATATCTTTAATTAGGTTGATTGTTCAATGACATTATATTTGTATGTTTTGAAATTGATAACTTTCGGATGATTATGTAATTAGGATGTGAATGTTGGATATGATATGCTTGATGAATGACATTAGCTTGTTTTTAATGATGAATTTAGAAGCTCGATAGATCGACTAGTTGTGCATTATTTATGTTGTATTAGACCAATGTACTTTTAATAGATTCCACAATACGCTAGGTAAAAAATCAGTGACAATTGCTTAAAAGTGCCGTAAATAGAAATGACATTTCTAATATAATGCCACAAAAAGCAAAACTGGCAATTGATGGAAGTGTCGCTAAATTAACGATGTTTCCAAGACTGTGTTGCCAAATAAATACTGACACTTGAAAAGAAGCGTTGCTAAATAATGCCGCTAAACAAAACTGACACTTGAAGAAAGTGTCGCTAATTTAACGACATTTCAAAAATAATGCCGCCAAATAAAAATGGCATTTTAGTGAAAGCGTCGCTAATTTTAGCGGCACTTCTTTCAAAAGTGTCGCATACTTGAGTTGACTATTGACCCCATAAGTGGCACTTGAAAGTGTCGCACAAACGTGTCGTAAGTGGAACGGCGACGTTTGTAACAAGTGTCGGGAAATTCCCGACGCCCAAATTTGCGACGCTTAATAAAACCGTTGATGAAGTGTCGGGAAATTACTTTGCGACACTTTTACTGTCATTAGCGACACGTTTCTAGTGTCGCCTAAACCACTTTTTTTAGTAGTGACGGCTGAACGTATGAGGGCTCACTGTGAGACTCGTAGCAAAAATGCCAATGTGCTTACACACCCAGCTGATGGAGAGGCGTGGAAGGAGTTTGACCGTAGGCATCCAACCTTTGCTCAGGAAGTTCGAAATGTTAGACTTGGTTTGGCGACCGATAGGTTCAACCCGTTCGGACAGTCTAGCACGCCTTACTCCACATGGCCTATTATTGTTGTCTCATACAACCTTCCACGAGGCACGTGCATGAAGAAGTTGTACATGTTTTTGTCGTTGCTTATTCCGGGGCCGAAAAGTTCCAGCAAGGACATAGATGTGTATTTAAGACTGTTGATTGATGAGTTCAAACAAATATGGGATCGTTGAGTTGAAACATATGATGCATTTCTTAAATAGAATTTTCAGGTGAGGGCTGCTTTGATGTGGACTATACATGATTTCGAGCATTGGGAATGATGTGTGGCTGGAGCACACATGGGAAGCTAGCATGCCCTGCTTCTATGGGCGGGAACCCCGGTCCGACGTTAAAGAACGGCAGAAAGCCCTCGTGGTTCGGATGTTATCGGAAGCTGTTGCCACCGGGCCATCAGTTTCGTAGGTAGAAGGATAAATTGGACGGGACAATCGAGCGTGAGTTTGTCACACTGGACTACCCATCTGGTGAAGAAGTGCTCTCACACCTGGAGGCACTTGATACTGACATACTATAATATCCCGAACTTTGGGAGCGGATTAAAATAACCATCGGTGCTCCGAAAAAAAAATAGGCGGGCGTTAATTTTGAGGAATGCTCGGGTATTGGTAGCGTGTAGGAGCTTAAAATAATTTTGGGGCAAAAATGTAACTTTTGAAATGTTCGAAGGCATTTTCGTAATTTTGAAAATTTGGGGGCATTTATGTAATTTTGGAAAACTTTGGGGGTTCTTTTGTAAATAGATAAAGATGGAGGTCTATCATACAATTTTTATAAAATGTGATCTAGAGGCTTAGTTATTAGGTTGACACCTATGGGCTTATGGTGACTAAGCCAATTAAACAATAAAAAAAAGGGGTACGACAACTATTCTCGGGTGAAAGAAAGGAGAAGAAAAGAGAAGCAGAACAAAGTGGGAAACAGAGCAAGAAACCAAGAAGAAGAAGAAACAGAAAAAGAAAAAAAGGGGGGGGGGACAGGGATCGTGAAGGGGAAGGAAAATCAGGGAACAAGAAAGGTGGGATTTCAAGGTTAACACCTATCTTATATTGTTTTAATTCCTTTTTCAAGCTTAGTATAAGACTTTCATATTAGTGTGTATATACAACAGGTGGTTTTGGCCGTGTATATATATATATAAGCATGCGAATATGGTAGATGGGTCTGTGTAGGTATAAGTGGGATACCAGGGTACATGGTGCCTAAGAAACTCAGCCATGGGTGAGCTAGTGAAAGAGGGGGGACTGTCATGGATGTAGGAGGCTACATGTGGTTTTGTGTGTGTGCGTAGAGGTATAAACTGTGTGTCTACTGTGTGTTCTGCTTGTGTCTTTAGGTTCGGGTGTGTGGGTCTATAGGTGAAATTGCGTATAGAATGTGTTGGGAGTGAGTTGGTCAATGTTTTGGGTGCATGTGAGATGAGGTGAGGCAAGGAGGACCGTGTTTCAGTGTGTGCCTCGAGGGTGTTCTTGCACAAGTCAGCTGGGCAGTGTGTTTAGTGTGTGTCAATGCGGGTGTGTGTTCTTCAGATGTATGAATGTAAGTATAAACCTTAAGTGTATAATTGTGAAGTGTTTCATGGGAAGGTCTATATATATAGTTGTGTTTTGAGGGTATTTAGTGGGTTAATGGATTCGGCCGTATGAAGGCAGATGGGTTTATGAAGTTCAGTGAGTTAGTGTGTGAGTTTAGGTAAGATTTTGGATGTGATTGTGTAATCTAATGGTGTTAAGGATGTGTTTGTGGAAGTTAGTCTTATGTAGGTGTTGTTTTATTGGATGAATGACCCATCTGTGGGTGTATGTGTGAGTTTGGAGGGGCTGGGTACTTTGGCTGGAGGTTGAAGAAGATGCTGTGTGAAAATTAGGTGTGGTAGTGTGTGTTAATTTGAATAGTAAGCGTAATTGTCGCTAATGCTAGAAATTTCTTTAGGCAGTGTTTCACGAATTTCCATAAATAGTTATGGCCAAAATTAGACAAAGTGAAAAACTGTAACCCACAATATTTTTATTAGATGTACGCTCTGGAATTTTTGGGATCCACGAAGGGCGCTAAATAGAGGTACCGATTAAAGAAATTTATCAAATTATTTAGCATAGTAAATCAAGTTATTTTAATCTGAATATTTTATAAAAATATTATTTTACTAATATGATTTATTATCTAAAATTTCGTGCCATTCTGAAGCTGATAAGTATTTTTCACGAAACGGGACTTTTTAACGCTCGGTTCGGACACCAGTTCGGGATTTTTGGACGAGAATTCTTTAAAATACTTTTCAGGTCAGAAATGATATCAAGATTCTTAAAATAGTCTTTTAAGATATTTTTTGGAATTTTTCCAGTGCCGGAAACCCTGGGGGTGTTTTGGTAATTTATCGGCTCGAGATGTGCCTTTTGGGTAATTTTACGTACGCGGTGAGGGAGGTTCATTTTAGGAGCATGTGTGAGCTACATTGAGTCATAATATTGTGCTGTAGGCTGTGTTCTAATGATTCGATTATTCCGTTAGGTTAAAGCAACAGATTTTTCGGTTAGATAGCATAGCTTCTTATCCAGGTAAGGGATTTTATCTGAACCCTGGGTAAGGACTTTCGTCCGAACCTTCATTTTGATAACTTGTACTCATAAGTATTCCTTTGATATATTTATGACAAATGTCAAATTCTGAATTATGTATCGATATCAGCATGTTATTGCCAGAAAACTCCAATATTAAACCTGAATCGATTATTGGAAATCTTGTAATGCTCGCATGTTATTGCATGCTCAGCAAATTCAATAATTCTTGTATCTGTTCTTCCGGATTGCTGTGCTTAAATTCGATAATTATTCGCAATCGTTTTTGTGTGATTTTTTTCTTCTGAAAATTCCAATTTCTTCTGAGAATTCTGAATGTTGACTTATGTCAGTATGATTATTATTATTGGAATCCGAATTGATTTCGGTGATTGAGCTTATGTTAAAGCTCATTGACATTGTTGATTTTTCTGTGTTCACATGGGTTTCCGTTCTGTGGGAGGGCGTAATAAGGCTGGTCTGAATCATGCAGGAAAAGCAGGCTAGTACCCAAGTGGACTAGTATTTTGGTTTATCATGCATGTGTACACTATGTTAGCTTGCCGGAATGGCATTGCAATCACCCAGGATCAACATTGATTTTTGATTTTCTCTTCTCTGGAAAGTCTCGTGCCTATTATAGAAAAGATTTCTCTGTTGTACCATGATTTTGTGGAAATGAATAAGAAAGGATTAACTCAATTGGTTTGGAATACCTCGAGAAAGCTTTGTTAAACTCTGGAAATGATTTTGTTTTCATTGATTGTTTTGGAATCCTTCGTGTTTGTATTTGTCTATTTTGGGCATTTTATATATGATGAATTTTGATAATTTTGGAAATTGTTAAGTTTTAATCGTTCGAAGTGTTTGAAAATCATCGTCGGTTGGATTCTCAGAAATCGTGTTGTAATCTTTTGAAGTCCTTGTGCGACCTTACGGAGCTCTCAAAAGCTCACCCTCCGTTTGGCTCCCTTATGCAGGTGATGATAAGCTGTAGCAGTTTCGGGAATGGGTTAGAGTCTGCGTGAGGTTCCGGTGAGCCCATAAGTACTAGGTAATGTGGCCCCTGTGCGGGTCGGTACTGTCGATTTATTCATAAGGACTCGAGTTTGTAAAGAACTTACATTTTAACAGTTTGAGCTTAACCAGTCTTGTAAGCTTGTATTTGAAGAATTTAAGATGGTGTTGGATTTGATGTTTTGTAGTATGTGTTAGTGAACAGATTTGATAGGTTTGATGCTATCTGATAGGCTAACGACCCGGGAGTTCAGGGGTGGTGGAGCTCTGGATTTCTGGGATGTTACTTACATACCATATGGCAATGGTGTGCTAGATCAAAAGATTCCAGGATACGGGAAAGAGCATAACTGGAGGAAACATTGAATTTTCTGGGAGTTAGCCTACTGGAGGACACTCATTAGCCGAAACAACATGGATGTGAGGTACATTGAGAAGAATGCTTTTGATAATGTGTTCAACACAGTAATGAATGTGAAGGGAAAATCGAAAGATCACCGTAAAGGATCTACAACAGTTGGGTGTACGCCGTGAATTGCATCATAGGACAGTCAGCGAGAGGACGATACTTCCAGAAGCACCTTACTGTCTAGACACGAAAAAAAAATTGAGAAGGTTTGTCAGTGGGTTAAGAATTTAAAGCTTCCGGATGGGTTTATGTCCAACATATCTTGTTGTTGCAATGTATCAGAATACAAGTTCGAAGGGATGAAGAGTCACGACTACCACGTATTCATGGAGAGATTCATTTCTATTGTCTTTCGGGGACTGTTGCCACGGGCAGTATGCGAGACTTTGACTAAATTATCTCATTTTTTTTAAATATATGTTCTTCTACGATCCGGGTGAGTAACATGGAGGTGCTTGAGAAGAACATTGTGGTGTAGATTTGCAAACCGGAGAAAATCTTCCCACCTTCGTTCTTTGATTCAATGGAGCATCTGCCTATGCACTTGGCATATGAAGCTAAGATGGGTGGACCTGTGCAATATCGGTGGATGTATCCCTTCGAGAGGTAATCCTTAAATTGTTACAGTTGTTCGTTTACACTAAATGCAAAACCTGTTATCATAGAAATATCCACCTGACTCGATTCGCTAAACTTCTAGGTTCATGTTACAATTGAAGAAAAAAGTCCATAATAAAGCTCGGGTTGAGGGCTCAATTGCGGAGGCTTACGTAATGGAAGAGCTTGTAAACTTTTGTAGCCAATATTTTAGGCTTGACGTTGATACAAGGTTAAATCAACTAGGCCGAAATGAGCCCGGATCAAGCACAAATTTGAAAGGGCAATTGTTAATATTCAAGCAGTCAGGTAGTCCGTTCGGCCGAACTTATACTCGATGGCTAACGGATGAAGAGCACAGTTCTGCAACAATATATGCCCTTCTAAACTGTGATGAAGTTTCAGCATTCGTTGAGTTCGATGCGAAATCTTTAATCATTGATCCCGCTGGACTTGAATCTCATCGAAAATCACAATTTGTATAGTTGTTCAAAAGACGTGTAAGTCTTTAACGAAATTATATTATGTGTTATATACAGTTATGTGGCCAATTAGTATGCTGATTTATCCTTAATTTTTACCATCATCTACAATATGTTCAGTCAACGGATAGACCAGTAGCCTCCTACTTGAAATTACTAGCTCAAGGCCTTAATAAACAAGCATCCTGTCATGGAAGCTATATCATCAACGGGTTTAGGTTTAACGTAAAAGATGATGACCGAACAAAACAAACCCAAAACTGTGGAGTCTTAGTCAACGGCGACTGTTATGACGAGAATTGCATGGACTTTTATGGAAAGCTAGATGAGATTGTTGAGCTAGCATATTTGGGTTCCAAAAATCGACTTGTAGTGTTCAAGTGTACATGGTTCAATGTCACATGCAGTGGAGGAATCCATGTTAACTCTCAAGGGATTGTAGATGTCAATGTCAAGTCGAGACTTGCATCAGACGAGTCGTTTGTATTTGCTAGTCAAGCTGCACAAGTCTTTTATGCGGAGGACATCGCAAATCCCAAATCTCATTGGTATACAATTATCAAGTCCAAGAAATTGCCCGTGACATATGACGGTGAGGTAGACACCTTTCAAGCCGACCAAACTTATGTGTTGTTACCTGTTGAGGTGAACAACGAGGAGGACAATCTTCCTCTTCCAACAACACTTCATGTAGGAGAAGAAGTCGTAGATGATGACGCGGAAGACGTGGAAAGTGTTGAAGATGATGTGACTGAGTCTACTGATGAAGAGGATGAATTACAAGATGAAGAGGTTGAAGAGTCCCACGAAGAAGAGTATGACGAGTCTAGCGATGAAGATGATGATGATTCCCAAACTGAATATATTTGACTTGTACTGTTGTAACACCTCAAAAAATATGTTGTAACATTTTAGTACTTGGTTCATATATTGTGTTTATATACTCGGTTCATATCTATAAAGCTGATGATTTTTTCTGTCAAATTATTCTTTTTAATGTGTTAATTTCCTTGCAATTTATCTATACAAAATCAGTTACGGATAGAATACGGCCTATACGTGGCCGGGGTGGACCTTGAGCTACTTCCTCCCCTGTTGGTCCCACTTCATCATTGACCACTTATGACGAGGGACAGAGTGCTCGCGTACAGCAGACGGGGCCCCAGCTCCAACCCCAACCCCAGTCCCAGCCGTCGCCCCTACCCCAGCTCCAACCCCAGCCCCAGCCCCAGCCGTCGCCCCAGCCTGATGTCGATTCCTCCCACACGTGCGTTGATTCTCCTTCTTCTGTGGGTTCTACCTCAAGTATAGTTGATAACGGGGTTTAGTAAAATTTTGTTAGCCTTATATTTAAATTATATTTGAACTGTATTAATTAATGTCGGTTGTTTGTAGGATCTCGACGAGGCCGTGGCCCAACACACAGGGTACGCATCAACCCCCAACGTAAACAAAGAGTTACGCTCACCCAGGAGGGCCAGTAAGTAAAAAAAATCACATCATGCCTTATATTTATATTTATGGGTGTCTTAATTTATATTTGAACTGTATTAATGTATTTATGTACTTCTTTGGCAGAATCCTGGAGAATCAGGCGAGGACGAAGATCGGCGTTCTTGTGAAGGGCTGATTCTTCGAGCCACGGTTGTACTGGAAGGACTGAGATGCCAGGACGAGGGAGTCCCTGTAGGAGGAGTGGCTGGTACTGTTAACGCGATATTTTCTGCGATAGTATTTGTTTAATTAGAATTTATTACTTAAACTAATTTGTGTAATTGGATGCCTTGTAGGAGGGGTTCACGTTTGACTCGCCTGATCAGCGGGCGCTGGGGCGATAGGCCTTTTTTGCATACATCGGCGAGAATTATCGTTGATGGCTGCACGACACATGGGACCGGGCGAAGAAGATGCTGCCCGAGGGTGCCCCAATGACAGAGATGAAGAGATATCCCCCGCATTGGATATCTCCGACTGTATGGGGGCAGATGATTGATCGGTGGGTTACGGATCCAGGCTGGGACTCCAAGAGTAAAAGCGGGGCACGAGAACAGACAGAACAAAGATCTGATGCACACGGGGGGTCGGTGGCACATGACGTCCTCCAACACAAATATTCGGTCAAGCACTCGGACCTGGATGAGGATGAGGTCGTAGCTCTGACGTATAGTCAGACGCACGTGCGGTAGAAGGACAAGGACGAGGCGCATCGGGCGGGTGACTATGTTTCAGATATTGCCTGGCGGATCGATGTAAGTTCGAGTCAATTTGTTTAATTTGTTATTTGTTTGTCTTTTTATTCAATGTTTGTTGCGTTAATGCCCTAACATATTATCTTTAAATCACTATTTTTGCAGGCCTCGTATGAACAGCTTAGGGGGTCCGAGCAGCAGTCCGGACAGCCATCAACGTCCACTAGTACGGGTGTGAGTACTAGGGCGTTGAAGCGATGGCTGGATACACCGGAGGTCGTTAATCGACAGAAAGGCCGCATACGTGGCCTGCCTAGCACGACTGCACGTGTCGTGATAGAAGCGTCCCCACCCCCCGCTGCCCCTCCACAGACACCGACTGCGCAGCGTCCGTTGGACGAGGATTAGATCCAACGCATTGCTACGGTGGTGTTGAGGATGATCAGGGAGCAGGATCAGCAGGGAGCAGGATCAGCAGGGCACTGCTGCTGGACATGCCGAGTCGGCTCCGGAGCAGCAGGATCCAGTTCCGGGACTCGACGACCCCAGATGAGCCCCCTCTCGTGCCCTCTCAGCTTGTACTCTTATCCCCTCCCCTAACCGGTTGTATCCGGTTCCCGACCTGTACATTTTATTTTTCGTTATAGTAAACATTTTTTAAAGTTATATATAGTTATTTTATGTCTGTTGTAGGGTTAAATAATTGCTGACCGTTGCTGACCGATCAGCAATTATTTAACCCTAATGTGCATTTAAGGCTTGAATTTTTGTTTACAGGTTTGGGCATTAAAAAAATAAAAAATAAATTATTTTAAAAAAATTTGACTTTTAGCGACGGATTAATTCCGTCGCTAAAAAGTATACATAATTCTGAACTTTTAACGATGGAATATTCCGTCGTTAAAAATGACATTTAGCGATAGAATATCCGTCGCTAAAAAGTTTATTCCGTCTCTAAATATTTACCGATTAAGTTATATTCGGTAAAAAGAAAATAAATTAAAATACGAAAAATACAATTAGGGACGGAAATTCTGTCGCTAATGTATAAAGAAACCCGTCGCTGAATGTCCAATAATAGGCGACGGATTTTGAAATTCCGTCGCAAAAGTTTTAGCGACGGGCTTTTATACGAGGGACTTTTAGCGACAGAATGTAGGCTTTTGGCGACGGATTTCCCCGTCACCAAAGGCCTTATTTCTTGTAGTGAAACGATCAAAAACTCAATGATTTCTAAAATACTCAAATTCATCATAAGTAGATACCAAAATAAATAACAACAATCACGAAGATTCCCAAAACGATCTTAAAAAGATCATTTCCAAAGCCATCATTCCAAAATAAAATGAAGGCTTTACAAAGGATTCCAAAACACACACAGATATAAAACGCACACAGATCATTTGAGACAATCCTTTCCGATCAATTCCATAACAGTCACGATAAGATAAAGTGCAAATAAAATAAAAAACAACGTTGATCCTGGGAGGTTGCGATGCCACTCAGGCAAAGCCAGTAGTGTACACATGCATGTTGTACCGTAATAATTGCTAGTCGCATTGGGTACTAGCCTACGTTTCATGTAGGATTCAAACCAGCCTTATAACGCCTCCCTAAGGAACAGATACCCAGATCAACACAAAAATCAACAATATCAATGAGCATTAACATGAGCTCGAATCACCGAAATCATTCGGGTTCCAATAACAATAAACATACTGATATAAGTAATCACTCGGAATTCCAGAGAAAAATCACAAACAAACAGCAAAAACAATTGTGAATAGTTATCTAATTTAGGAACAACAATTCAGAAAAATGGATATAAACAACTATCAAATTTGCTGAGCATGCAATAACAGGCGAGCATCAACAAGATTTTTAAATAATCGATTCAGGTACAATATTGGGCTTTTCTGAGCAATAACATGCTGATATCCATACAAAATTCAGCGTTCGATATTGGTCATAAGTAAATCAAAGGAGTACTTACTAGTACGAATTATCAAAATAAGGATTCAGACGAAAGTCCTTACCTAGGGTTCAGATAGAATCCCTTACCTGGATCTGCGGCTAAATTATTCTAACTGGAAGTCTTTAGCCTTAACCTAAACGAAAGAATCAGCTGCTTAGAATACGGTCTCCACTACGATATTATAAATCAATACGGACTCACCCATATTCCCAAAATGAACCCCTTCACCGGGTATATAAAATTACCGAAATGCCCCTAGGGTGTAAAATTACAAAATGCCCCTTTCAGACTTAAATCACCAAAATGGTCTTCCCGTAAGTAGAATCACTAAAATAACCTTCATGTATGTGAATTTACGAAAAACACCCTTTATAGGTAAAATTACCAAAATACCACCCTGGGTGGCAAATTACCAAACTACTCCCTCTCGCCCTTAAATCGCCAAAACAACATTTTCATAAGTGAAATCACTAATATATCCTTAACGTATGTGAATTTATGCAAAAATACCTTTTACAGGTAAAATTACCAAAATACCCCTTGAGGTGGCAGATTACCAAAATACCCCCCCTCGAGGTGACACATTACCAAAATACCCCCTGGGGGTTTCTGGCACCAGAAAAATCTCAAAAATATCTTAAAACACTCGTTTTAACATCCTGAAGTCATTTTTGGGTTAAAAAATATTTTAGATAATTTTCGCCAGAAAATGCAGAATTGTTGTCCAGACCGAGCGCTCAGAAGTCGATTCGGCTAAAAGTACCTCTTGGCCTCAGAATGGCACAAAATTTTAGATTACGAAACATATCTGTAAAATAATATTTTTCTAAAAGTTTTAGATTAAAATAACTTGGTTTGGTATGCTAATTAAATCGGGAATTTCTTCTAATCGATACCCTAATTTAGTGCTCTATGCAGACACTGAAATTTTTTAAAAACTTTCAGAGCGTACGTCTCGTGAAAATATTGGGGGTTACTGTTTTGGACTTTGTCAGATTTTGACCTTAGCTATTTATAAAATTTAGGATTAAATCTACCTAATTAATTCCTACCTTTAGTGACAATTACAGTCATTAATAACGGATTAACACACACACTATATCACCTTCATACACACAGTCTCTTCTTCCTCTTCAACCGAGACACAAACTAGCACACACACCACTCACGAACACATACTAATCAACTACCTGTTGCTGCTTAAAATATGTCCCGCGTATGTTGCGGAACCCGAGCCTGGACCGATGACCTGCAAGACAGAAAACGAGTGACCGCCGGGTGGGGTTCCCGACGGAGAACTCTCCGATGCTTAAGTCAGAGCGCAGCTACATGATAATAACTCTGAAAAAGCATGTATGTGTGTAGTTGTGTAGTCCCCCTATACCTGGGGGGGTAGACCCCTTTATATAGTGGTAGGAAGAAGAGCCCTAGTAGGACTGGGCCGTAGGCTAGATGTGTTAGGATCGTGTTAGGTTCCTTGAGGATCACGTCACGATCTCTGATAAGATAATCCCCAATGTCCTAGTATGACTGAGAGTGCCGGTATTCCCCAATTATTGGGAGTATATTTGAGATATATCACTACCCATTCACTCCAAAACACTACAACACTCATTGCCCTCCCTGAAACACACACACTTACACAAAATTACACCACCATTGCCCATGAATCCTTATGCACAACTACCTGGCAGCCATGACCAAGCACCTACACCTCCTGCGACACCCCGCAATCTCTCCCCTCGATCCCTAGTACACAGTTGCACTCACTAAACACACATTAACGCACTTTATTCCACCCATCCTACCCAAATTCAAGCTGAAACCATCCACGCAAACCCACAGAGATACATAGACACACGCACAGTTCAAACGCACACCCACGCACACACACTGCACATTCACGGTTTTCACACATGAACACACACTAAAGGTGAAAATTACCTCTTAGAAATCTTCAAATTTCCTCTCCCTCTCTCTTTCTTTTTCCTTTTTCTTCCTGCGCTTTGCTTCTTCCCCTCTGTTTTCTTCCCTATCCCCTGTTTCTATCTTCTCTCTGTTTTATGTTTTACTGTTCATTTTTTTTGTTCTCTTCTCTTTTTAAATTTCCTTTTCTTTTGTTTTAAATCATAACATTAATTTATAACTACATGTCATGAGTCATCGAATAACAAGGAGGAGGTAGCATCAACTAAGAAAATTCTCCAAAATTTTGACACCTAGGTATAAATTCCCACAATTTGCAAAATGGCCCCTAAACTTCATGTAATTACATTTAAGCATAAATTTTTTCTAATCTTATTAATTTATTTTGGAGGTCACTAAACCATATATTGTCACTCATTTCATTAATTTTCATCACTAAAAATATCTATTACATTTATGCCCCCAAAGTTTTTCAAAATTATAAAAATTACATTTTTGCCCCAAAATTCTTTTAAGCTTCCATTCACCACTAATACCCAAACATTATTCAAATTTAACGCCCATTTATTTTTTGGGTCTCCGATAGTCATTTTAAATCGCTCTCAAAGTTCGGAATATTACGGGTGTTGCTTATAGTGAAAGGTTAGTTTCGATCAAGCGAGGAAGCGATATCAATTGACATGATTGTAGTATGATAGCTTTAACATTGACCCTTCTTCTTTTGTTTACGATTCTAGACATGGAATTATAGCTTAATCTCGAGCTGAGAAATTCTTTTCATGTCTTTTAATACTTCCCTAATACTTATAAATCTTTATATTGATTTCTCTCTAGAGTTTGTTGACAGAGATATCTGTGTGCTCTGTTATTGTAAGGCATACTGAAGGGCCCCTTAATAAAGTTCTTATTTTTTTATTTTTGATGTACATTTGGGTCATTTTTTGGGCAGCCCATGGATATAGAGGCCCAGTGTACGTATAGTTGATATAACATTCGATGGCTTAGATTTTCAATTGCCTAAGGTAAGCAAGTAACTCATTGGCAAGAAGAAGGTCTGTACCACCAAAGAAGTTGCATTCTCGGTTACCTTACTGTTGTTACAAAGACTATTATTCAATGAACTTTAGTTAAATAACCCTTTCTCTTGGGTACCTTACTGTTTTTTACTGTTGTACAATTTTGTCATTTGGAGAATTAAAAGTGTCACGATCCTTTTTAGTAATGAAAAGATGTAAGTTTAACCAGAAAAGGTTTAAATTCAGCCTCATCCCATTCTAACAATATATAGGTATCTCTTCTACTACTGTTTAGCTTAATTCTAATATATCAAAGATTATACAAGTTTGCAGAGCGTACAGTTCCTAGGTGACAACCACGACATTGACAAAAGTCGAATGCTTTGGCTTAGGGCTAACATTCACATTGCCCTCTCAAATTTTACATCTTTCTCCTTGAAATAAAGATAATAGTTTCCACTCTTAGGATCCATCGCTGATTCCGAATTGACATGCTAATGACACTTTCAGAATAAATTTATTGCTGATATACATCAAAATTTGCTTCAAGATTTTTAGGGAACATTTTTGGTATGGAGGGGTTGTAGCAAAAAGAAATTTCTCCGTGATATTTAGGAGGCATTTGTTTACATTTTTTGTTTCCAAATTTTGCAATGTTGATGGAAAATATGCCTTTGTGATTTGCTCGTTTATACGCCTTTGTTTTCATTTTGAATAAAGGATTCAAATTGTAAAAAGAGAAAAAGAAAAAAAAGGTGTTTTCATATTTTTGCTACTAAGTGGAACTCTGTGTGAGGAAAATGTAGAAATAAAGTATTTATCCTTTTTCCAAGCATTGTCTAACACCAATCACGTGAATCTTTTCCCCATCCACTTGGTATATAGCAAGTGTGTGACCTCATAATTCACCCTCCTCAGAAGAACCCAGCATCTTCACTTGCACACTTCTAGTACCCATAGGAACCTAGCCGGTAAACAAATAAGTTTAGGTGAAAAAAGCTACTAAACCTAATTTTCCTTCTTTCATACTACGCCTATCTAGTAGTTGAAAATTATTAGTATTCCCTCTCCTACCAAATTCATGTAACTGGGTACTTGAAATTTCGTTCTTATAATTTAGGTGTTAGCATAAAAGCTGTCGAAAAAATGCTTTTTGATTGAGAGCTCTCTCTGGAAATTCCCTTAACTCCCTTCGCTTCTATTGACCTACACTTTTGGAATTAGATGGTTTTGACCCGAGTTTGGGCCAACATTTTTTTTTGGGTCAAATTTCAGGTCTGAAACGCAACTCTGGAGACCTGATGCCATAAGATTAGGTTGTGTTTTGGGTCCTTAATAAAATCACTCTTCCGGAACTCCAGTTTTAGGACTCAGACGGTTTTGGGTCGGATTTGAGCAAACCTATTCCAATGATTTAATTGAGAAGGTTCATAATAGATGCTCTCGTTGGAGAAGTATTCTCTTCAATAAAGCAGGCACGACAATTCTGATCTCATCAGTGCTCTTGAGACTCCTGGTATTATGACCCCAACCCACAGTTGGGCTCATGAGTTAGGTTTTCTTTCGGCCGCAGGCCCATTGGACTCTCACCAAGGGCTCCACCAAGCCTTACTATTACTTGCATATACCAATTTTCAAAAGGCGCTAAGTTCAAACCAATTGCCCGGCGACTAGTGGCTTCATACCATTCAAAAGACGTCGTGAAAGATATCCTCTCACAAGATTCCATAAACCAATAAAATTCAAAGATAACACTGGTGCATAAAATCTACTTGTACATATGGAGACATAATTAGCTCCTTACAATCTCCAAACACAAATCTATTAACTCCACTCTCATCAAGAAAGAATCAACTCTAAATGGGCCTTCATTATCTAGCGACTGTCTCTCGTAGCCTCAACCTCGTCACTCTCATAAGTTCCGGAGCCAAAACAGGGGTGCGCTTAAAAAAACAGAGGGGTGAGCTAGAGGCCAGCATGCTCATGTACCATGCCAAAATAGACTTCCGATTTCGCAAACATGCAATAGATTTCATCTCAAAACGGTGATCCGTTTATAATAAGAAAAGATACATATAATCGGTAGAAAATTAATAATCATTAAAACAAAATTTGTTCTAAGGGCATAGAAACCATTTAGTATGTGGCGGTAAACGTTTGGTGTCACTGACTTGAGCCCATAATCCTACCTCGAATTAATTAGTAATACGGAAGTATGGGTGACCTTATGCAACAGTACTGCACATCATGTCAATGTTTAGTCTCATTGACAAGGACTCTAAATCTAATCTTTCACCTGTTAGATATGGAGCACAACAACCAATTAATAAAACTTTCATCTCGCGATCAACATGGCGGTCATAGCCGCCACCACCATCGTTGCTGCTTTTGTTACCATCACTACTGTCATCAACGGTACCACTAATGACACCTTAATACCACCACCACAAATACCATCGCTACCATCAGATCACTCCATACAGCATCATCGATGCCACGCCACCGCCACCACCCTCACTACTTCCACCATCAGTGCTATTACGCGGCGACTATAATTCATACACCACCGCAAACACGTGTTACGCCCACCGTGCATGAAGCAACTTTCCGTAGTTTCTTCTCATTGTAAGTCGAAGATATAAATTTCGAAAAGTTTATTGCCTTCCAATTTTCACCTCCAAACACGGAATAAGATATATATGAATTGAATCCTCTTTTGTTTCAAATAAAGAAAAATAAATCAAATTTCCAGATTTAAAAAAGAATTGATTCTAAATATTGCAATAGTATGCAGCTAACGTATACTACTCGTTAGATTATGGATACATGAAAATCATTTTTTTGACCCCTACAAAAAAAATGATATTATGAATAATGGTCTTCAATATAGTAGTTACAATGAATGTACTACTGATACATATTTAGTTACTACAAATACCGGAATCAAACCCCTCCTCTTCTTCTTCCCGTTATAACTTGTGTCCTCATTTATTAGTTCTTAAACCACTCATATTCTTACAATTAAAGACTTCTCCTCTATTAGATTTATCCTGATAATTAAAGACTTCTGCTATTCTTGGAAATCTCCCATTAAACGGATCAAACTTCTAGAATATTGAACATATCAAATCTCTCTCCCTCTCTATTATGCCATGAAGTTACAGATTTGCTCCAAGGTACGAGTCAAGTGCAGGTTAAAGCAGCCTATTAACTAGATATTCTGCGTCACCTATAAGCCGTATTTTTTTTTTGTGGTAATAACCTATAAGTTGTTAAAGTGACCTTCTTGTAACAATTGCTGAAGCCAGCGAATTTGGATCAAGAACAAGTAGTTTTCAAGAAGTTCATTTCTTATGTTTAGAGTACAACGATATAGTAGTCAAGATATATATGCATGTGGAACACTTGAAATTTGTTACCAAAAATTTTTCAAGTAGTTCTATTAAACAAGAATGCACTATAGGACCTCAGTATGTGATTCTTATGTTCTTCAAGGTTTTCATACCTAATAATCAATATGTCTATACTTTCGATATTTGTGATTGGTCATTATACAATCAAAAGCTCAATAAGAAAGAAGAAAATTCCATGTCGAGATTTATGGCATTTTGGGCCTGTACCAATGATGCTTAAGCAATATGACTTGTGTCCTTGAGCCAAAGTTTCTTTTAATTGCTTTCCATGAACCAAAGTGTTCATCATTTTTATTTATGTCTCATAATTTTGCAATCTTGTTATATGATTGGGTCACTAGCAATGGTATTTTTGCAATCTTTGGTTTCAGCATTGGAGAAAACCTTGTGGGATCATTGTTGGGGAAATCACTTAAAGGGAGGGAAATCCCTTGGTATGTTCAAGGGATCCGAGACTTGTGACAGAATTCTGTAAGAATTGGGGACGAATAGCGGACTCAGGTAGTACTAAGAAATATTATATAAACCTACGACCTACATTATGCATGTCTTGAAATTCAGTTTAAAGTTATACCGTTTAAAAAAAAAAATAGAAGAATATTCCAATCAGTATTATCACTATGGGAGATAAGCTAACAAGTCTGCGATCATCAGTATTTTTACTTTTTCTTGAATTATAAAGTCCATGATGGTTAATACTTATTATTTTTGAGCTCTTAATGAATGTATGGACAAAGATTATCAGTTTTAACAGTGACACAATGAAGAGCAAGAAGATAGTAACGAGAGTAATAGAACACTTTGGTTTATTATTTGAAATTTTGCAAAATTCCACTACAGATTGGTGCATATAATCACTCAAATAGCAAACATACATGTAATTAATATCATTTGACAAGTCAAGGCAGGATAAAATCAAATACTAAAGTAAATTTATCCCATAAATTTCTAAGAAATCGAAGAGGAACTTGTCAATAAAATTGTGGGCATAACTTGTGCTGTGTTTATTATTTTCAAGTTTTTTTTTACTAAATTTAGGTTTCAAGGGTAAATTTGCCGAAACTAAACTTAATTTGCAATATCACAAAAGAGAAACTAGCATTTCAAGACTTAGCATGTTGAACTGAGTCTATTGAGAAAACACTTAAATGAAATGACAACCTAATGGGTGGGTTATTATATAACAGTTTTTTATTAGACTCCCGTTTATGAATATTACTGTTGAAAGTATGGTTTCAAGATTCTAAATTTAGTTACAATTACTGCATGTGAAATAATTGTACAATGATCTTATTTTTCACGTGCACCCAATTGGTCCTTTTTGTTAAAGCAGTCACACGTTTCCGGTTGAATCAAAAAATATATTCCCTTGAGAAGTCGTAACTACTGAGTTTACCATTGTTCTATATGTTCGGCACCATCCAATCAATCAACCTCTGAAACGAATCAACGGCCATCACCAACATTACCTCTATCCTTACTCCTGACACTTAATGGACATCAGAATCTATATGGTACCATAGATTTCCGCGATATTATCTATGTAATCCTTCGATCAGAGGGTTCAAGGCCCTTCCGGTTGCTTCATTCCTCCGGTAATCTATCCAAATTTTCCGATCATCAAAGCAAAGTTGTCTTAATTTCTCAACCAACAATTTTCTTCAGGGCCCATATCCTACTAAATGGTAGTTTTGTAAAATTTAAAATGAGGATTTTGCGTAGGTCCGCAGAATCATGAGTGGTTTACCAAATATATGAACTCCCTCTACACCACCCTATTTATTCTTTCATTTCTCTCACTCAAATTGCAACCATGGAAACCATCAAGCTGGTTTCTGATCGCCAATCTGGCACCCATTTCAATTGGTCTTGTACGGCTACCTGGGAATTTGATCTTGACATATCTCCAAGGTCCAAGTATTCAAGCATTTGATTTCAAGAATTAGTCGTCTGTCCACCAGATCTCTCCCTCTCTTAGTGTCGTCCTGAAAGAATTCCCAGCACTACTTGCATATAATCTACCGGTTTATTTGTGTCTCGATCTTGAGTTTCGTATACAAAAGCGATTACAGTTGCTTTTATGTCAAGATTATTGGCCATACAGGAGGGTCTCCTCCATCAGTTACATTAGTTGCCTTGGTTTCTATTTGATATCTAACAATTTGTAGAGATCAAATGGCGAGTGGGAATTTGCCAGAAGATGTGGTTAGAGAAATTCTCTTGATGCTTCCTGTGAAGTCTTTGTTGAGATGCAAGTCTGTTTGTAACAGTTGGTATACTTTGATAACAAAGCCCAGTTTCACAACTGCACACCTCAATTGCAATGTTGCTCTTAAAAGAAACCATTGTATCCTCATTAAGCATTTTCTAAAAGAAAGTAACAGAAGTGTCATGTCCTTCCTTGGCGACGAAATTAGCAGTGATGATCATGTCCCACCAACAGAGATCACCATACCGCACTCCAATCACTTTCTACAGATGATGGGTTCTTGCAATGGCCTAGTATGTCTTACGGATCACCGTGATATTATCTTATGTAACCCTTCAATCAGGGACTTCAAGGTCCTTCCTGCTCCTTCATTTAACTATCCCCAGGGTTTGTTTTCGATGACGTTGGGTGTGGGTTTTGGCTTTGACCCACTCTCTAGCGAATACAAGGTTATCAGGATTGCACAACTCCACGAAGATGATGATGATGGTGCGGGCTATGTGTTTCATTCTGTTAATGTTGAAATTTACACCCTGAGTACCAACTCTTGGAGGGAAATAGACGCAGTTGTGCCCTTCGTCTGGTTTTTTCCCTGTTCTGAGCTTTTATTTAATGGACATTTTCATTGGTGGGCAGATGATGAAGATCATGGTGGCGAGTCAATGCTTTCTTTCCACATCAGCACGGAGGTTTTTCAGCAGATACGGTTGCCTAATGTTTGTGCATTTCCTGACGGAAACGAGAGGGGTTTTCTAGTTTTAAATGAATTCATTGCATTACTTCTTTTCAATCCCTCAGAGCAGACGTCCTTCGACATATGGTTGATGATTGAATATGGTGTTGCTGAGTCGTGGACAAAACAATTTACTATTGGACCGCTTGTACAAGTCAAGCGGCCTATATTGTTTTGGAAGCATGAGCTGCTTCTGGAAAAAGCCAATGGCCAGTTGGTATCGTGCGACCTCAAATCCCAAAGATTAAAGGAATTTCAAGTGTACGGGGCTCAAGAAAGTTTTAGGGCCGTTGCTTATAGTGAGAGCTTAGTTTCGATCAAGCAAGCAAGCGATATCAATTAACATGTTGGAAGTCTGATAGCTTTAACACCCGCCGTTCTTTTCCTCACTGTTCTAAACATGGAATTTCAGTCTAATCTCTGAGCTGAGATTTTATTTTTATGAGTCATAATACTTATGGTGTTCTCTCTAATAATTGTAAAATCTATATGTCGATTTTTTTTTTCCTTTTGAGTTTACTGACAGAGTCTATCTCTCTGCTTTGTTATTGTATCGGATGCATACTCAAGGACCCTTTAATAAAGTTCTTATTTGGTCTTCACCAATGAACATTTGGGTCATTTTTGGGGAGCCCATGCCCATGAATCGATGGCCAGAGTACAGGCAGCTGATGTTACGTTCGATGGCTTAGATTTTTCAATTGCCTAAGGTAAGCATAGTAACTCACTGGCAAGAAGAAGACCTGTAACCCCAAAGAAGTTGCACTAGCGGTTACCTTACTGTTGTTACAAGGAACATTATTCAATAAACTTTAGTTAAATAACCCTTTCTCTTGGGTTCCAGTATTTTATGCTATCAAAGTCCAGGCTAAATTGACCTTTTGTTTTTTACTGTATCACTATCTTTTTTACTGATCAAAAGATGTAAGTTTAACCAAAAAAATGTTTTAAATTCAGCCTCACCCATTCTAAAATATATATCCTCTACTACTGTTTAGCCTAGTCATAATATCAAAGGATATACGAGTTTGCCAAGAGCATACAGTTCCGAATTAGGTGACAGAACCACACCATTGACAAAATTCAAAGGGTAAATTACACACGACACCCCTGAAGTTTGCCATAAACTACACACGGCTCTCCATATCTTTTTTAATTACACTCCGCTCCCGGAAGTTTGTACCCGCATTACACGGAGTTACACGGGGACCCTAACTCCATTTGGAGATTCCCTTACATCTTACTTTTTGTTTTTTTCATCCCCAAACTATCCTCCCTTTCTTGAATAAAACCATGTTTGCCCTTTAGCATTTACACAACCCTCGCAAAATTTTCATCTTTCCCCTTGAATTAAAGATCTATGTCTCTTAGGATCCAGAGCTGATTTCTTATTGACATGCTAATGACACCTTCAGAATAAATTTATCACTAATATACGTACAAATTGCTTCAAAATTTTTAGGTACAATTTTTGGTATGAAAGGGGTTAAAGCAGAAAGAAATTTCTCCGTGAAATTTAGGAGGCATTTGTTTATATTTATTATTTCCAAATTTTGCCATGTTGATGGAAAATATGCATTTTATTTGCTCGTTTCTACTTATTCCTTTTCATTTTGAATAAACGATTCAAACTGTAAAAAGAAAAAAAAAATTTGTTTTCACAATTTTCCGACTAAGTGGAACTATGTATCAGAAAAATGTAAAGCATTGTCTAACATCGATCATATCAATCTTTCCATCCACCCTAGTACACAACAATTGTGTGATCTCACATTTCACCTTTCTCAAAACCCAGTATCTTCTCTCGGCACACTTCTAGTACCCGTACGAACCTGGCTCGTAAACACATAAATTTAGGTGAAAAAAGCTACTGAACCTAATTGTCCTCTTTTATACTATGTATATCTAGTGGTTGAAAAGTATTAGTATTCCCTCTTCTACCACATTCATGTAACTAGGTACTTGAAATTTCACTCTTATAGTTTAGGTGGTAACATAAACGCTGTAAAAAAGAAGCTCTTCGACTGAGAGCTCTCTATGGAAATTCTATTAACTCCCTCTGTTTTATTGACCCATGGTATTGGGATTCGGGCGGTTTTGACCCGAGTTATGGCAAACATTTTTTCTGTCAAATTTCAGGCCAAAAAAGCAACTATGGGGATCTGATGCCACAAGATCAGGTTGTGTCGTGTCGGGTCCCTAATAAAATCTCTCATTTGGAGTTTCAGTTTTGGGATTCAGATGGTTTTGGCTCGACTTCGAGCGAACTTATTTGAAACCAATAAAATAATCCTAGAGGGGGGTGAATAGGATTTTAAGACTACTTTAAAAATTAATAAACAAGAAACCTCAATCACACCACAAATGTAAAACGATAATGACAAGAGAGCAGGGTTTAAAGATACTTGCCAAGGAGATTTGAATGGTTCGGCTTGAATTACCCTCAAGCTTACATCCACCTCTTCGAGGAAGTCCCTGCAAGAGCACTAGAATCCACTAGCAACAATCTTCTTTTGGGTCAAGATCAAAACCCTTACAACACTTGGTGATATCCCCACATCAAGCACACGTCTTGAATCCACGAAGCTCACCCAAGGCTTGACAAACCTAAGCTTTGATCACAATCATTTTACAAAGATAAAATGTGTACAAAGAAACTCTCTTGAGAGAAAATAAGTACAAATGAAGCTCTAGTATAATAGAGAGATGAGAGAATTGATGACTTGAAGAATGCTCACTCTCAATCAAAGAATTGCTCACAAATATGCTCTCTTTAATGATGTAAAATCATGAAGATGAAGAGAGATAAGTTTAATCTATGAGCCTTGATGTTTCTCTAATGAATGGAGGCTTAGAATGTGGTTTCCATGGTGTATAATGAAGCCCCAAATCATTTATATAGAGAGCAAATGAAATATAGCCGTTATAGGCATAATATGGGCAAAACTGCCATTGCAGTCGACTGTAATCCAATGCAGTCGACTGTATTCCCTCGAAAATAGCCGTTGGAGTTTTGTCCTCGAAAATAGCCGTTGGAGTTTTGTCCTCGAAAATAGCCGTTGGAACTGAATTTTGACCAATGCAGTCGACTGTATTACCCTACTGCCTATCGGCTGCCTCACGGAACCCCCTTTCCTATTTTGGGCATAACTTTCTCTAGAAAAATCGGATTGAGGTGCCGTTTTTTGCGTTGGAAAGCTAATGAAAAGTTTTATCAAGATATAAAAATATTAGCACCAAAAACATTTTTTAGAAAATCTGAGTAAGCTCCAAAGTTCACTCATTTTCAAGAACCACGCTTGTGTGAATGATTATGAACTCACATGCAATGCACAAGGTGTCCTAAGGTCTTTTTAGGTCATAGTCATCAATCCAAGCATCAAACCAAGACTAGTTACATAATTGTAAAGATCAATCAATAATAACTTAACCTATACATTCTCTCTTGCTGACTTGATGTAGCTTCCATAGCATGTCACCATAGCTTTAAGCTTATTTGTCTTTAATCCATCTATCCAAATTCTCAAATGTGTCTTCATGAGTGTGTTTGTATATACCTACTAAGAATACACTCAAAGCACAAATTAGAGCATAATTAATGTGTTGTTATCATCAAAGCCAGATGTAAGACAAGGTTATCCAACCATAAGGCTAACATTATTTTTTATGATTTAATCGAGAAGGTTCTGAACATATGCTCTCATGGTAAAAGTGTTCTCTTGAATAAAGCAGGCATGTTGATCTCATCAGTGCTCTTGGGACTCCGAGTATCACGACCCGACCCGACAATTGGCTCATGAGTTAGGTCTACTATTGGCCACATGCCAATTGGGCTCTCACTAAGGGCTCCGCCAGGCCTTAATATTACTTGCATATACCAATTTTTCAAAGTCTCTAAGTTCGAACCACTTGCCCAGCGACTAGAAGCTACACTTCTAATCTTCCAAAAACCTCACCAAATATATCCTCTAACAAGATTCCATTAACCGATACAAATTCAAAGATAACGCTGGTGCATAAAATCTACTTGTACATATGGAGATATAGTTAGCTCTTTACAATCGCAAATTTATTAACTGCAGTGTCATCAAGAAATAATCAAGTCTAAAGGGGGACTCCGTTATTTAGTGACCGTCTTTTACAACCTCAACCTCGTGACTCTCATAAGTTCCGGAGCCATCTACTTAACTTGCTTGAGGAAAATAGAGGGATGAGCTAGAGGCCAGCAAGTACATATACCATCCCAAAATAGGGTTTAGATATTGTAAACATAGATTTCGTCTCAAAACTGTGAGCAGTCCATGAGAAGAAAAGATACATATAATCCGTAGAATAGTAATAATTATAAACAAAAATAGTTTTGTGGGCATAGAAACCATTTAGCAATAAAAAAAATAACTAGTTATATGACTCAGTCCAATAACAACTCTTTTTTTTAGTATGCTGCAGTCATCATTTGGCTCTACTGACTTGAGCTCCGAATCCCACCTAGGAATAATCACTAAAAAGGGCGACCATAGGCAATAGTAGTGCACATCACGTCAATGTTTGGTCCCATTTACAGGGACCCGAAATCTAACCTTCACCTGTAAGACATGAGGCATATCAACCGATTAATAAAATTACCATCGGACAATAAACATAACGGTCGTTGCCACTACCACCACCATTGTTGCTGCTTTCGCTACCATCACTACTATCATCAACAATACCACTAGTGACACCTTAATACCACCACGACCAACACCACCGCTACCATCACTAGACCACTCCATACAGCATCGTTGATGCCACGCCGTCGCCGCCACCCTCATTATTTTCGACCATTAGTGGTATTATGCGGTGACTATAACTCGTAACCATCGCGACCATCGTTGCGTCCATCACGCATGAAACTACTTACCATAGTTTCTTCTCATTGTAGGTTAAGGATTTAAATCTCAAAACACCTTTCAATTTTCTTCTCCAAACACAAAATAAGATATATGTGATTTGAATCGTCTTTTGTTTGTAATAAAGAAAAATAAATAAATAAAAAATTATTCTTAATATAATTAATAAAAGATTTGGTTCTAAGCAGTGCAGTGATATGTAAGTAATGTATACTACTTAAAAAAGTACGGATAGATGGAAAAAAAAATTGGACTGAAGTACCCTCGCAAAAATGATACTACAATAACGGTCTTCAATATAGTAGTAACAATGAATGTACTACCAAGAAATTTTGAGTTACTACACGGACCGAAATCAAATGACTCTTCTTCTTCCCGTTAACTCGTGTCCATATTTATTAGTTCTTAAACTTTTCATATTCCTACGTTTAAAGACTTCTCCTCTATTAGACTTATCTAGCTAATCAAAGACTTTTGCGCTCTTCTCGGACTTCTCCCTTTAATTGGATCAAACTGCTGGAATTTTGAACCTATAAAATCTCTCTTTCTCTCTCCCTCTCTATTATGCCATGAAGTTACAGGTTTGCTCCAAGATACGAGTCAAGTGCAGGTTAAAGTAGCCTAATAACTAGATTCTCTACACCACCTATGAGTTGTTAAAGTGAGCTTCTTGTAACAATTGTTGGAGCCACTGAATTTGGATCAAGAACAAGTAGTTTTCAAGAAGTTTATTCCCTACTGTAACGCTCGAAACTTTAAGGTGTCTATAAAATTTATTTTTATCTTAATCTAATTAAATTGAGGTGTTTTCGTAATGTTAAAGATTGTGGGTGAAATTATGAAAAAAGTGACTAAGTGCAACGGGTTTTTAAGCAAACTGAATTCTTTTTAACGTTAGTATAAATACTCTAGTATAGTCTTCAGCTGTCAAAGACAATTCAGTAAGCCTCCTTATATGTAAACGTCAAAGAGTGAAAGAGAGAGAAAGAGGAAGCTTCTAGGGTAAGAATTTTCAAGGTGAATTCCTAGTCTCTTCTCTCTGGGTGTCTTAAAATGTCGTTACAAGTGTGTTTTAAATGGGTACTAATGCGTAAGTGCTAGGGTTTGTGTGTGTATTATGTGTGTTTCAAAGGGTGAGATGTGAGTGGGCTACCACTACAAGAAACTACCCCCTTTAGCGACCGCAGCGGGCAGTCGCTAAAGGGGTTTTGGCGGTCGCTAAACCGTTTTAGCGACCACAAGAATCGGTCACTAGAGGTTTAGTTGCTAAATTTTAGCGATCGCATTTCCTTATCGGTTGCTAAATTTAGCGACCGCATTGACCATATTTAGTGACGGTTTTGGCGGTCGCTAAAATATTTTTTTAAATTTAAATAATTTTCTATTTAGCAACCGATTTCTCCACTTTAGCGACCGCATCTTGCAGTCGCTAAATCTTTTTTTGATTTGTATATTTATTTTTCTTTAGCGACCGCGTCTTGCGGTCGCTAATTATTTTAATTTTAAAATATTAAATTAGCGACCGTTTTGTTCTATTTAGCGACCACGATGTGCGATCGCTAAACTTGGGCTTTGCTAAAAAATTAGGTTAAAAAACCTGTCCAAAAAAAATCAACCAATTCAACACCTGTCCCAAAACCAATTCGACCTATCCAAAACCAGTTTAACAATCGGTCCAAAAACCGATTCAACCCCGATTCAACCTATCCAAAACCAGTTTAACAATCGGTCCAAAAACCGATTCAACCTTGAGAATCGGTTTTGAATGAATGTGTTGAAAGCTTTCAACGCATTCACTCAAAAACCAATTCAACCCCATGTCCTGCATTCAATCAAAAAACTTGGGCAAAACCTATCTACTCTACACAATAAGACACAACTGTAGCATTCATTTGAATACGTCAATCGCAAAGCATCATCAAACTATAAACATATGCATTAAAATCAAGTATATGAATTGAACCAAAATTTGAAAAATGAGTCAAGTATATGAACTCAAAGCTACACAAGTCAATACATAATACCCTAACCCCTATCAAGAGTACATGGCCATATAAGTTGATTAAAACTTACATTACCGGTAGTAATAAACAGGAGTCAAAGTGTATTGCCCATGTGATTTTTGGATAAGCTCGCAGTAGACAAAGACGAGCACACAATCACACAAGCACAAAATAAATGTTGATCAAATCAAAGAGCTTCCTGTACATACATAATCAAAACCCCAGCACGACAAATTTCATAGCAAATGCAAGATTACCGGTGCAAACACACGCACAGAGAACATAGATATATCTATTGTCTGTTTATTGTTTGTAGTCTCTATGCATCAGATTGGGCTTGCCGAATTGGCACATAGTATATTCAGATTTTTTTGAAAATATTCAGCTAAGATTTCACCATTTCAGAAATCTTCAGCTAAGATTTCAACAAAGATTTAGAATATCCAATTTGTTTCGAAAGTCAAATGTCTTCTATTTTCTTTCCTCGTCTAATCCTAGATCTTCCAAGTCAAATCTGCTTCATGAATCCGTATCCAATCTGTATTTTCCAAGCTAAGGTTAATGCAAGAGTTCCCCCAAGGGCAAAACCAAAAGCTAAAGAAAGATCATGCAAGAGCTCAAAGCTCAGCCTGCTAAGACAAACCATAATTCTAGTAAATCGAAAGACACTTGTTACCCATGACAAATAAACTATATTCAAGACACTTCTTACCCATGGCAGCTATCAAAACCAGCTATCAAACCCTACTTAATAATGCCCAATCAACCAATATGATTTCTCTGAAAAAACTCTATGAATCATCACTTGTCTGGACCATTGACATAAGCAAATAAACCTAATAATATATAGCCAAGAAAAGCCTAATTTTTATCGCTGAAGCCGTATATATTCTACAACACCTAACCGTATATACACAAGTTCACATATTTTGCAAGTTATATTCCTCTGGATTGGTGAGATTTAGAAAATTTCTTAATAAAAAAGCCAAAATGCACAGGATCCTATACCGCTAAACCGATTCAGCAATTACAAATCAGTTAGGCTAATCTTGCTGACCACACAAAAGTAGAAGATTATATTAAAAAATTCCCTATTACTTGATTGCTCGACAATGTAATTACAAATCCCTGTCCTTTGCGTCACAGTTGGAAAAGACCAAGCATGAATTCAAATACAAAAAGTACCGAAACTGAGTTCATGTAGCCACAGTGATGGAAAACCATTTTATCTGATCGGAGCATTATAATTGGCAGAAATTTAACTGAAGTACATTATAAAATGAATTAATACAGTGAAAATTGCTCAGAATATATATTCTACTACTGAAAATTGGTCACAATGCATCAAAGAACCACTTGAAAATTGTTCAGAATACAGTGAACCAGTTAGATATATATTCTACTACATCAAAGAACCATTGGAAATTGTTCAGAATTCAGTGGAAGGACTTACCCATATATCGAGAAACTCAACACAGTGAAAATTTCCAAAAATGAAGAGCGGGGAGGTTGCTTGCCGGCGGGGAAGGCTTCGGCCTTCGGGGAGATTAGGGCTTGCTGGTAGGGAATGGTTAACGTCGGGGAGATTAGGGCTTGCCGGCGGGGAAAGGTTAGCATCGGGGAAGTGGTCTTCGGCGGCGATGCATGGCGGTTGGGAGAGACAGAGGTGGCACGCAACTCGTTTAGGGAGGGAGAGAGAAAGAGAGAATTTATGGCTCGTTATATACTTCCCGTTTAGCGACCGCTTCGGCGGTCGCTAAACACGGTCGCTAATTTTAGGGCTTTTAACGACCGTTACAGCGGTCGCTAATGGTCGCTATAATTAGCGACCGCTTGGCCGTCACTAAATTGGCCGCTAACGTTAGCGACCGCATCGCGGTCACTAAAATACGTGCCAACTAACCCCGCCACATTTGACCGTAATTAGCGACCGTTAGTAGTAGCAGTCACTAAAGCGGTCACTAAATTATAGTTTAGCCACCGCTTTTTTGGGCAGTCGCTATTTTATATAGTGTACCAAACAGCAGATACATATGTGAGTGTGAGAAAAAAGGTTGTTGTAAAGCAGTATAAGAGTGGGTTGTTGTTGTCGATATCTCTTTTATTTCTAATCCAATTGGTGTTTTTACACTTTCTAAAAACCTTATTGTGTCCACTTCAACTTTTCATTTTTAAGTTTTTTCATAATATTACTTTTGCATATAAAAAAATGACCATAAAGTCAATTCACCATAGAAGTCCAATATTTTCGATTTCTGGCAGCCACTTTGATTTGTCATAGAAAATTCATAACTCATTGATTTTTATGTGAACCTTATATTTATATAAACCTCAGAAAATCTTCTTTAAATTTTTAGAGTTTTGAGTTTTTTGATCTTCATAGTATTTCTACTCCAAAATAACCATTGAAATAAATTGGTCTGTGTAGAGAAGTGTTGTTTCTATTAGCTACTTCGATTTCCTATAGAAAATTCATTACTCATTAGATTTTTATGATCCTTATGTTTATGAAAACCTCAGCAAGTCTATTTTAACTTTGTAATTCAAAGTTTTCTTACATTCGTCACGTTTCTGCCTCAAAATAGTCAATGTACAAAACTAGGATTTACTAAAAAAATGTTTTTAGAATTATAGATCAATCTATTGCCCAAAACTTTTTACGCCATTTCTGAGCGTATTTGGGCAAAATGCAAAACAAGACCTTAACGGTTAATTTAGAGGGAACCAAGTCGACTACATTGGGAATATAGTCGCCTGCAATAGCAGTTTCGCTTATTTAATGTCTCTAACGGCTATATTTCATATCTTTTCTATACAAATGATTTGGAGCTTCATTATACATTATGAAAATCATATTCTAAGCCTCAATTCATTAGATAAACATCAAAGCTCACAGATTAAAATTTTCTCTCTTCATCTTCATGATTTTTACATCATTAAATAGAACATATTTATGAGCAATTATATGATTGAGAGTGAATATTCTTCAAGTCGTCGATTATCACATCTCTCTACTGTACTAGAGTTTCATTTGTACTCATTTCCTTTCAATGGGTTTCTTTGTACACAATTGATCTTTGTAAAATGATCGTAATCAAAGCTTGGGTTTGTCAAATATTGGGCGAGCTTTGTGGATTCAAGGCTTGTGCTTGGTATGAGGACATCGTCAAGTGTTGTAAGGGTTTTGATCTTGACCTGAAAGAAGATTGTTGCTAGTGGTCTAGTGCTCTTGCAAGGGGCTTCATTGAATAGGTAGATGTACGTTTGAGGGTAGTTTCAAGCCGAACCATTTATATCTCCTTCTCTAATATCTCTAATTCAATCTCTTTACTTATCACTCTATAATTACTTGAGATTGTGTAGTTAGTTGTTGGCACTGAAATTTTGACGGATTTGGGCCTTCTTTTAATCCAAATAAAAGTCAGCCCAATTTTAATGGTTGGCCTTTTAACAAAAGAAGATTAAAGAAAGCCCAAAAATTAATGGATGTGGCTCTATTATAAAATATTTTTGGATATACTTTTGGGAAGGGATTGATATAAACTTAGGCATGCATGTCATCCAAATGAGAAGTACAGTACAGATAAAGTACTTGAATATTGAATAAAAACATATAAGATATAGTGGCTTGTGATTGGAGGAGCATGGAAAGTCTTTGAGCCCAAGCTTATCGTGTGAAGCTAAATAAATGAGAAGATAAGCTAAGGCTTATCAAAAAAGAGTAGAAGATTACCTTTTGTTGGATATAAAAGAGAGGACTCTCTCTCGGAAAAGGGATACCAGAAAACGACGGAGGAGATCAAGAAGAAAGGACGAAGCAGAGAGAAACAAAAAAAAAAAAAGACCGAGCAAAGCAAAGGAAAAAGAGAAGAGAACCACTGTTGCGGCAGAAAGGAAATAAGAAGAAGAAAAAAGAGAGTGAGAGAGATGGGTTCAAGGTGAATCCTACCCTTTTTTTATTTTCTTCTCTTATTGTTACGTAAATTTTGATTGTATGATGTATTAAATTTTCATGCATAAATGAAAAGTTTTATTTATATTCGTATGTTATTTTATTTGCGTTTCTTTAATCGGAGGTCGTCGTTGATGTAATTAACGGTTGACTTTTTAGCCATCCGAAAATATTAAAATAGTAAACGTCGTTATATACGTACGACGAAATTTTGTGACACAAGATTTGACGCGGCGAAAAATGGGTCATCAAATTTTGGCACGCCCAGTGAGGACATATTCCTCCTCCCATCTTTAGAAATGCAATTTTTTTTATATATATCCATATTTTTCGAAAAAAAATTCTGCGTCTTCATTTGCTGTTCATGTTTCTGTGTCCACCATTTTTGCTCTGGTCAATTACTGTTTAAGCAGAAACAAAATGGCTACAGCAGAAAAGCAAAAAGGACGCATCACAGTTCTGCCAGCGAGGGGTATTGAACCCGGGGATCTCCTGGTGGATAATGAAACCGCCTAACAAGCGGGCCTCCATGCATCTTCTCTTTATACATATAAACAGAAATATATATTGGGCTGTAGCGCTGTGGCCCAAATCAGCTAAACTCAAAAATGGTTTACTTGGTTGGCCCATACATGGCTAATATATATATATATATATATATATATATATATATATATATATATATATATATATATATATATATATATATATATATATATATATATACATATATATATATATGTTTCATTATCTTTGTTCTTTTTGCCATATATTCTTATGTTAAGACTTGGCATTTTGACAAAACAAAAATAAATATATATACATTTATATGCAAAAAGGTTTCTTTCAAAAAAGAAAGAAAGAAAGAAAGAAATGCAATATATACATATATCTATTTAATTAATTATTTCTTTCAAGCACTAACTTATATTTTGAGTGTTTGGCAGGAATGAAATTACTATCATAAGATCAAAATTCAAGCTCGTGGTTCGAAAAAAAGAAGTGATGACATATAAAGATGCATTGCTATCATGTAACACTGTAACCACTAGCCCAAAGATCACCAGGCCTACGGGCTCATACCCCTTGGGACAAAGGTCAAGGCCACAAGTCCCCAAGGGGTCAGCCCCTATGGAACAAAGGTTAAGGCCACAGGTTCCTAGGGGTCTCCCATCAAGGCCACGAGTTCTTGAGGGTATCTTATCTATGGAACAAGGGTCAAGGCCACGAGTTCCTAGGGGTATCTTATCTATGGAACAAGGGTCAAGGCCACAAGTTCCTAGGGGTCTCCCATATTTGGAACAAGGGTCAAGGCCACGAGTTCCTAGGGGTATCTTATCTATGGAACAAGGGTCAAGGCCACAAGTTCCTGAGAGCATCCCGTCTATGGAACAAAGGTCAATGCCACAAGTCCCTGAGGGGTCAGCCCCTATGGAACAAAGGTTAAGGCCATAAGTTTCGAGGGGCATGCCATACACGACACAAAAGTTGAGGCCACGAGTTCTTAGAGGCCACCCGCCTACAGAACATCGCCCACCTATGAACTTATACCCATGGGGACACAGGCTACGGCCACAAATCCCTAAGGGGTCAGTCCTCAGGGAACAAAGGCCAAGGCCACAGGTTTCTAGGGGCTCCTCACTTATGGAACATGGGCTGCGGCCACAGTTTACCCAGGGGGCACCCTTTTTCAGGGGCCCACTGCTTGTGGAAAATAGGCCACGACCTCAATTTTCCAAGGGGCATTATCCTGTGAAGCATAGGCTTCAGGTTTCGCATCCCATAGCCTATGGGGCAAAGGCGCCCGACGCAGCAAAACCATTAGAGCATAAGCTAAGGCCACATCCAGTCAGAACCACTGGACCTCGCCAGAATAACCCACGAGGATGTTTCTCATCCGCTCAGGTATGCCGCCAAGTGATGACTGGGTTACCAATGGGTGTCCTATCCAGAAAGTACATTGGGTCCGAAAAGAGTCCATTGGAAAATAATCAACATGGACGGGAATCGGTTAAAATTCAAGTAAATCAACCAAGAAATGTTGGTGAAATTAAAGTCCTCTATAGGGCCAAGACTCTGGAAGCCAATGACGAACCTAACATGCATGTGCCATCAAGAAACTCTAGGCGATACATCTCACCTGGAAATGATGAGTTTGTTTCTACAATGGTGGTAGGGTCAAGACCAGTGGGGCATAAAGATGGATCCACTTCTCAAAACCAATCATCCCAGGCTGATGCAGCCGTTATAGCTACTTGTCTAAATAAGGCATTGAGCCTTGAGACAGGCGAAGTAAGGCCCACAGAGTCACCGGTGTTTGGAAATGAAACCAGGAAAGGACTAAACCGCCGGCCAAAACCTAAAGGGAATGTGAGGGAAGAAGTGCGTGTGGTTGATAGTCAAAGTTCTACGGCTTCCAGCACTGACCTAAAGAAAAAGAACCCACGGAAAGACAAAAGAACAGTACAGCATGAGGACTGCTCAGTTCGTGTAACCCGCTCTATGGCAGCCAAATGGGAACTTGTTGAGGGGACTATTAATCCATTGTTCAAGGAAATGTCTGATAAGTTGGCATCTCCTGAAAATGCCTCGACTACTCGGACTTCTTCCCCTTCTGCCAGCGAGAATACCGAACAAGGTCGGTATTCAATACCAAATGATAAAAGTGAAGATAGCTTATCCTCTGATGACAAGGTTGCTCGTCTAGAAGCTCGACACATCAGATGGCTATGATGACGGCACATATAGAAGACATAACAACTAAATTATCAAAAGCTACTGCCCAGAAGAAGTCATCATCTCTGCATGACAAATCAAGGCTTCATGATCAAGCAAAAAACTTTATGACCAGGGGGCCAAATCATATAAGAAGTCATGGTTATGTCAACCATAGTTCCCAACCTTTTGGCACACCATATGCAGAGGCCAAGACAAGTCAAACCCGCAACCTTTATGCTAGAGGGGGCTCTAAACAACATCACCTACCTAGTGGAAGTTTGGACCCAAACCTTTTATCTTATATCGACAGTGTAGTCAAAAGGGAAAAGAGGAAAATCGAAGATGGGACCATTCCCACTGATAGCTTGGTAACAAAACCATACATGTCCTGGGTAGACCAAGCCCCTTTTCCAACCATTTTCACTCAACCAAAAATCCGAAGGTTTAATGGGAAAGGAAATCCATAGGAACATGTAGCTCATTTCATTACTCTTCTAGCCCATCTAGGCAAGAATAAGCTTTTATGGCTACAATTGTTCGTGCAATCATTAGAGGGACCTGCTTTTGTATGGTACTCCAATCTGCCAGAAGGGTCAATTCCTAACTGGGACACTCTGATCAGGAAATTTTACAACCAATTTAGTAATATAGGACGACGACTGAGTATAGCAGAGCTGATCAATACAAAACAGCGTGACAATGAGTCAGCATCCGATTTCATTATAAGATGACAGGCTTTCACTTTTAGGTGTTTTCATTACTTTAGCCAAGGAGAAATGCTACAAATGTACTTACATAATTTTAAGCATGAACTTTCAATACACCTGTTATCACAAACCTTTAACGGGTTCAATGACTTGTGTACGAGAGCAAACGACCTCAAAATGCATTTGGGCCAAAGAAAGGTAAGACCTAGAGCCACTGACAAAGTCAAAACCGCTCTAGTGGAGGAAAGAAGAAAGCAGCTTACAGTTCTTATCATCGTTTTTGAGGAATTGTATTCCTTCCTGATGATATCATCAAGGACCTTTTCGAGGAATTGTTAAAAGAAGACCTTATAACCCTCCCTCAGGTGAAAAGGCCTAGCAAGGAAGGAAAACTCAATGACCCCAATTACTGTCCTTATCATCGTTTGGTGAGTCATCCTATTGAAAAGTGTTTTGTCCTAAAAGAACGGATACAAAATCTCATCAATACAGGTGACATAAGCCTCCCTCATTTTGAGAGAACCACAGCCAACCCTATCACATTTGCACTTGAACCAGAAAGATTGTCTAGTCCTCACTTAGAAGATGACTCTCATTCCATTGATAACGAGGGAGAATGGGCCTTTTTGAACGCAAGAGTGTTAAGAAAAGGCGTGAATGGCAGTCCAAGCAGGCCTCACGTGTAAGTAAACAGCAAGGAGCCTTGAAAAAATTCAAGAGATTGAAAGCCCTCAAGGACAAGAAGAAAAAGAAGAAGATCTCTAAGAAAAATGACAAGGGAGATCCAACCACTAAGGAGTTGCTGATCCAACCTCCTAGGCGGCCAGTTACTCTCCATGAGTTCTTTCCCCAAGCGTATCAATCAAACTCCGAACTGAGTAGTAATGAAGAGAAAGATATAGCACTTGTGTTTGATGGACAAGACGTAACCCTGGCAGATATCGAGGAAAAGTTAAGATCCTTGTTTATGGGGCAAGATGAGACACGTTCTTATGCTTGCAAGTCTGCTGGCTCATATTATCCTCAGATAGGGACATATGATCGAGAAAGTATTGGAAGCAATCACTTCTCTATTGATGACAGGTTTGCATGCAACATCATCACAGTGGATGTTGACTTTGGTACAAGAGGTGTTGAAGTCACACACAATGCTCGTGACCAAGCAAGATCAGTTGTAAATATGTAGAGGAGAGGTCCGGCTAGAACAAGAATATCTATTGATATGGACAATAGCCTGATGGAGCAAAAAAGATCAATCATTCCGATGAAGCAGATAATAAGAGCACCATACCCGGCATGGGTAGACCGAGTACCATATCCCTTAGGTACAATATCCCTCATTTTCATCTATATAGAGGATATGGTTGCCCTAGGAAACACCTTGTTTTGTTTATTGCTAGATGTGGTGACACAGTGCGAAGTCAAGCACTCATGTTAAGGAATTTTCCTTTGTCTTTAGAGGGTATGGCCCTCGCTTGGTATTTGAACCTCCTCCCATAATCTATCCTTGATACACTGGCTGATAAATTCTACAGAAGGTTTTATGTATCATCTCCAATACAAATGGAGTACGATGATGTGGAAGACATTGACCAAGTCTCTGTGAAAAATTATTCCTTCTCACAAATTTTGGCCGAAGATTTGCTTAATGTGACATTGGAGTTTGCTAGAGCCAAAGATACAATGGTCTCATTGCCTTGGGATTTGTACCCATCTGAAGTAAGGCGAGTCTAGTTCCTGAGGGATATAAAATTCCTAACTTCATTAAATATAAGGGTTTTGGTTCCTCTAATAGTCATGTTGAAAGGTTCTTGCGACAATGCGGTCCTACGGCGTGATTCTCTACCCTATGTCTTACGCAGGTTCCCCTCTCTCTTGGAGGTATTGCCTTCGACTGGTATTATTCTTTAGCTGGATTACACATATCCTCATAGGATCAAACGGAGAAGATATTCTTACGGGAGCAAAATATATACCATAATGATCCTCTGTATTTGAGAGAAAGGGCCATTAATCGAACACTAAACCAATTGGGTCATCACCCCAAAATCCAGGAAATGGGTGATGACGAATCATCAGTTGCTTCCATTAACATGGTCCAAATTAATGAGTTGCCACAAGCTATATCTGAAAGCGATCAACAGCTTAGGGAAGAACATTAAGAGGTCCAAGAGACTAATATTGTCCATGGACGCAAGAAAATTTTGGTAGATATCCAGGTGCAAGAGGACACCACAACAAGAGACAAAACGAACTATGTTAAATATGATGTCCTAGCCCATTTAAAAAGGATACCTTCGATTTTGAGCGTATACGATACTCTTCTCTTATCTGATGAGCTACGAAAGTCTCTAGTCCTTGCTTTGACAAAACCCGAGGACTTTCGTAATGAATTAAGTCCCCAAGAATCATCGGTAAAACATCAACATAGTGCATCAAAGAGAGTTTGCGCATCGACAATGGTGACTTTCATAAAAGAAGATATGCAAATTGATGATTGAAGTCACAACAGACCCCTCTATATTACTGGTAAAGTAAATGAGGTGATGATATCCCGAGTGAGAGTAAATGGGTGATCGGCAGAGAATCTGCCACCAAAAAGGACCCTATCTATCTTGGGGGTACGTATTTTGAGATTTCAGCCAAGCAGGGTAGTAATCCAAGGTTTTAATCAGAACGAGCAAAGGTCGGTGGGGAAAGTCAAATTGACCACCAGGTTTGAGGATATAAAAGATGAAACCGAATTCATGGTGATAGATACTGACACCTCATATAATGTCCTTTTAAGGAGACCTTGGGTCCACTCCAATGGCATTGTCCCGTCTACCATACATTAGTGCCTAAAATATGCCTTGGGGAGATGATGAGAAAAAAAAGACGGGTGCATCACAACAGGTAAAGCTCATTTTCATGGTGTGGAAGCCTATTATGCAGATGCACGCTTTTATGAACATGTGTCAGTAGATGGAAGCAAGGGAAAAGAAAGGCAAAATGAGAGCAACCCTCTAAAGAAGACCTTTGTCTACATCCCAAAATCACAAAGAAGGCCGGCTGGGCAGGAATCAAGATCCTCAAGCACAATGAAGGCATTCAAGGATGAATTCGTTTTGCCATTAAGGAAAACGGATTGCTCATATGTCGAGACTTATCAACACTCATTTGTCCCTCCATATAAAAAGGGGTCAAATTCTATCAAATTTTATGGGTTGGGGGATTTGCTCAATACACATGCAGAACCCCATAAGAGGCAAACCAAGCTAAAAGGAACCATTCAGAAAACCACTTATAGTCCAAGGATGGTGAAGATGTTCCAAAAAGTAGGCTTGGATTGCACCTCAACCCACAGCCCTCCTCCATTTGAAAGAATGATGAATGAAGAACAAGCTGATGCTCTACTCACTGGAAGAACATTGAAGCATTCTAGAAGAGGTTTAGGATATCGAGATTCTAAGTCTTTTGTAAAGAAAACAGTGAACATGACATCTTATGCAATCGAATATGAAGATTCTTCTCCGGCTCCACCAGAATACGAAGAAAGGGGTCAAGCCACTATTGATGAGCTCAGGGAAGTTAATCTCGAAACAGAAAAGGACCCGAGGCCAACCTTGGTCAGCGCCTTGATGTCTGAAGAGGAAGTCCAACAATGTACCAATTTTCTCAAAGAATATCGAGATGTACTTGCCTGGTCATATACAGAGATGCCTGGACTCGATCCAAAGGTTCTTGTTCATAGACTAGCTATTCGTCATGGAAAGAGGCCTGTTAAACAGCCATAAAGGAAGTTTCGGCCTAAATTAGTAGCTCAAATCGAACCAGAAATTGCCAAGCTAATTAAAGTAGACTTTATTAGGGAAGTCTCGTATCCTACCTGGTTGGCAAATATCGTACCAGTTAGAAAGAAGAATGGTCAAATCAGGGTGTGCATTGACTTCCGAGACTTGAATCAAGCTTTCCCCAAAGATGACTTTCCGCTCCCCATCACAGAACTCCTGGTGGACGTCACTGTGGGATTTGAGGTCTTGTCCTTTATGGATGGGTATTTGGGATACAACCAGATCCGTATGGCTTCGAAAGATGAAGCTCTTACAGCCTTTCTGTGATACCCCGGAAAATACCGGAGATTAATCTAACCGCGAGTTTGATTAATTAATGGGGGATTATTTTATTAAGTAGCATTATGTTGGTGACAATTAAGTGTTAATGAGCTAAATAACGGGGGTTAGTGTGGTCGTGAGGTTGAAATGAAAATTTGGAAAGTTAAGGGGCAAAAGTGTAATTTTGGAAAATATGATGAACGGGATGCATATCTTTATTAAGTAGCATCCTTTTGATGATAATGAGGTGTTAGGGGGTTACATGGAGGGTTAGGGTGATTTTGGGGTCAAATTGTAATTTTCCAAAGTCGAGGGGTCAAAATGCAATTTTGGAAAGTTGAGGGACTAAAGTGCAAATTGTTGAAAGTTGTAAAAGGTGTCACAATTGGAGAGAAGTCAGCTGAAACGTGGCCACCTCCAGCTAGAGTCTCGGATGACTCATGAAACCTAAAGATGAGTGAAGGGGTGGATGAAATTGAAACAAAAAGAAAATGAAAGAAGGTGTTGGGGGAAAAATGCAAATACAAGAAAGTTATGAACATGAATAGTGCGTGAACAGTAACCCGTGAAGAAAACAGCAGAAAGAGGGAAGGAAAAAGGAGGAAAAAGAGAAGAAAGGAAGAAAGAAGAGAGGAAAGGGAGAAAGGAAGAACCTCGAATTCATTTGGGTATGATTTTGAACCCTAAATCGCGAAGTTATGGAAGAATTGGGTGAAATTTTAGTTGAAGAACATGTGACATATGTGTATATATATTTCGGTTGTGTATGTAGAATTGGGGGTGGGAGAATTTGTAAAGGATGCTTGTTGAAATCATGGATATAAGACATAAAACAACAATGAAAAGGGAAAAAGAATTAGGGTTTCGAATTGGGTTGATTTCAGTGTGCGTGGGTGTGTGTTTAAGTGTGTTCTAGTGTGTGTTCTTCAATTTCGGAAATGGGTATGGATCAATATGGTGTAATTGTGTAAATTAAAGGGGTTTAGGGTGTTAATGTGTAGTTTGTGATGTAACCAAACGATTGGAATGTGAAACAAATGAGAAATTCATGCGAGATTGAAGGAGAAATGTGATGGTTGAAAGAGGAAGAAGACGAGTGTGTGTGCGTGAAGGTGACCTAGTGTGTGTGTTGATGTGAATAGTGACTGTTTTTGTCACTAAAGGTGGGAATTAAGTAATCAGTTTGGAATTCGAATTTTTAAAAATAGTTAGGGTCAGATTTAGCCAAAGTGCAAAAAAGAGACCCTAGTTATTTTTAGGAGACCTATGTCGTGGAAATATTTCAGATTTTTCCGAGGTCGAGAAGGGGGTGAACGGACGCGGGAAGTTTGGAACTTTACGGTGAAATTTAAAATACCAAACAAGCGCAGTTTTGCGCAAAATTTTTATGAGGACTCTATGATGATGAGAAGTTCCATTTCCCAGGATTTTGGTTCATTCCGAAGTTGTTAGCCATTTTTGGCCGAATGGGCTTTTAAGCGCTCGGTCCGGAAGCCGGTTCGGGATTTTTGGGCGAAAATTCTGTAAAATACTTTTTAGCTCAAGAATGAATTCAGGAGGCTTAAAATAGTGTTTTAAAGCACTTTTGAGATTTTTATGATGCCGGGAACCCTCAGGGGGCATTTTGGTAATTTGCCACCCGGAGAGGGGTATTTTGGTAATTTTCCTGATAAAGTTTTTCAAATGACTTTTTAGTCCGAAAAGAGTTGTAAAACACCTGAGAGGTTGTTTTGAAGCAGATTTGGGGTGTTTGAGTGGTAGTGAACCGTCAGGGGGTATTTTGATAATTTGCCATGTTGACGCCAAATGTTAGGGAACGCGTGTAATTCAGCGTTCGAAATGATGGGAAGTGAGGAATGATGTTAATACGTTGAAATAATGAGATAGTGGCTATTGCTAATGCGTTGGTAAGCTAGGTTAAGGATCCAATTATTGGACCAGATTAACAAGTCGTCGTAAGACGCTATAAACGATTAAATGGGAAGGGGTAGAATAAGGAGTGCGTATATGTGGAATGGTTTCTAACGAGCAGAGTATTATTTGACTAGGTGATGCAGCTCGTTGCGATCAGAGATTGCGAGTTGCTTCGGCTATAAGCCAATCAGGTAAGGACAATACGGTTCTGATATGCTAATTCATTGTTCGATTAGCATGCCATGTTGATGACGTGTTGTTGAATTCTTGTTGTTATGATGGGTCACCGGTAGTCATTGTGACCGGTATATGTATATTTGAATTGTGCTGTTGAGGACTTAGGGTAGAATAATTCCCTTAGTCCGTCCTGTTGATAGAATTTAGTGATGATGATGGGTGTCCCAGTATGCTATGATTCGATTCGATTAGTATACTTGAAGTTGATGATGGTGTTGTGAAGGGGTTATCGTGTGGTTGTTGTGAGATGCCGACAGTTATTGATAGCCGATATCTCTTATCTTTGAGACCACTATTGAGGACTTGTGGCAACTTCTCCCGAGTCCGCCCTATCGTTGATAATGATGTTGTTGAGGTCGTTGCATGTTGTTGTGAAATGTTGGCACTTATTGGTAGTCGACATTTCTCTTATGTAAGAACGTTGTTGAGGGCTTACGGTAGTCTTCTCCCAAGTCTGCCCTGTTGATGATGTCACGTTGAACTCTTGTTGTTATGTCTGAACACCGGTTGATTTGTTGATCCGGTATTCCTTGTTGAGCTGTGTTGTTGAGGACATAAGGTGGAATAAATTTTCCCTTAGTCCGCCCCGTTAATGATGTCTTGTTGCATGGCTGTAACGTGGTTAGGGAAAGCACTCTAAATGAGCTCCCTGCCTGTTGACAGTGTCTCTTCTATTTATTTGAGACTGAGATGAACATCCCGTAAAATGGGACATCAATATAAGGAGGATGGCCTGTGAAACATGATAACTGGCAAAGAGGATATAGGGCGTGCGAGTCGAGTCTGTCATGTCTGGTCAAGTCTAGTCTGTCATGTCTGGTCAAGTCTAGTCTGTCGTGTCTGAGTTGCATTGCATTTGATTTTCTTTTGATGTTAATGATTTTAATGACTTGTATTTCGTTGATGTTATCTTTTCAATTTCCTATTTTATTGTTCACTTGCATAGTCAGTCAGTCAGTCTTGTCCATGATGAGGTGGCAGTAATGCTGTTCTATTGGGCCTTAAAGCCGCTCAGTCTAACGAAAGAAAAATTATCATTTGACAATTATGCTGATGTCGAAATTTATTGACTACTCTTGATTCATTGCTATCGTTGAGATGATTATTATTCCTCCGAGTCTTTTGAATCATTTGTATACGATACTCCTCGTGTTGTCTTTACTGGGCGATTTGCGCTCATTCCTTATGTTGTATTGTGCAGGCTATGAGGTTGATCAAGGAGAACCTTCTAGAAAGGAAAAAGACACAAGCTAGAAAAGTTGAGTAAGGGGATCAGTTGTGTGAGGTAAGAACAGCTAGGAATGGTGGAATGAAGAATGTGTTGCGAGATAGGTTGATAAGAGTCCTACGACTACAGTAGTATATTAGGTTGTATACTTTCATGTTGTTTAAAGACTTGAAAGTCTTCCGCTGCAGTATGATGTATGTTTGTAAGAAAATTTTTGTAAGGACGCAATTTGGAGCGTCTATTAATGATGTATGAGTATGAGGATGTAGTTGCTCTTTATTTAGCACAGGGTTTTGAAAGTGATTATGGTTGATAACTCAGCCCGGTGATGTCACTTGGGTTGAGGTGTCACACTTTCGAACCCCCAAAGGTGTCTTATGCTATAAAGTAATGCCTTTTGGGCTTAAAAATGTCGGGGCAACATATCAGAGAGCCATGACAGCCATTTTTGGTGACATACTCCTTGACACCATAGAATGCTATGTCGATGACTTGGTAGTAAAGACTAAAACTCGTATTGACCATCTCAAAGACTCAAAGGTCATTTTTAGAAGGCTCAGAAAGTATCAGTTAAAGATGAACCCCTTAAAGTGTGCGTTTGGGGTTTCTTCTAGAAAGTTTTTAGGCTTTGTGGTTCGTCACAAGGGAATTGAGGTTGATCCCGCCAAAATAAAGGTTATTTTGGAGATGCCACCCCCGAGGAATCTAAAAAAACCCAGGAGCCTGTAAGGGAAACTCGTGTACATAAGAAGATTCATCTCTAATCTTGCAGGGTGTTGTCAGCCTTTCTCACACCTTATGAAAAAGGATGCATCATTTGTTTGGGACCGAGTTTGCCAAGAGGCGTTTGACAGAATCAAAGACTACTTGATGAAACCGCCAGTTTTGATGGCCCCTGTGAAAGGGAAACCTATGATCATGTACACGGTAGCAATGGATACCTCCCTAGGAGCTCTGCTGGCTCAACATAATGATCAAGGAAGAGAAAATGCCTTGTACTATTTAAGTCGAACATTAGTTGGAGCCGACTCAAATAGTACAAGGCATTTTCTTTTGGTTGGCTGATGTTTATGCATTTCCAGATGGAAACAAGAGGGCTTTCTAGTTTTAAATGAATCCATTGCATTACTTCTTTTCAATCCCTCATAGCAAACGACCTGTCAAGTCCCACATCGACAATACATGGGGTTTGAAATTAGTTCTTATACCTGGTGGGCTCCTCCTACTCTTGAGCATATTTTTGGGTTGGACACTAGGTTCAACATGGTATCAGAGCTAGGCCCCTGCCGCCCCATTCGATCAAACGAGACCACCGATTATTCCCACGCTTCGCGTGAGGGCGAGTGTCAAGTCCCGCATCGACAATACATACATGAGGTTTGGGATTAATTTTTATACCTGATGGGCTTCTCCTACTCTTGAGCATGCTTTCAGGTTAGACATCAGGTTCAACACGTCCTTCGACGTATGGTTGATGACCGAATATGGTGTTACTGAGTCGTGGATAAAGCATTTTACAATAGGACCGCTTGAACAAGTCAAGCGGCCTGTATTGTTCTGGAAGCACGAGCTGCTTATGGAAAAAGGCAACGGCCAGTTGGTATCATACGACCTCAGATCCCAAAGATTAAAGGAATTTCAACTGTACGGAGCCCAAAAAAGTGTAAGGGCTATTGTTTATAGTGAGAGCTTTTTTTCGATCAAGCAAGGAAGCAATATCAACTTACATGCATGACGGTAGTCTGATAGTTGAACACCCGCCCTTCTTTTCTTAAATGTTCTTAATATGGAATTTCAGTCTAATCTCGAGCTGCAAAATTCTTTTTGCCTCATATTTTGATTTCTCCTGAGTTTGTTGACAAGAGTCTATCTCTGTGCTCTATTATTGTATCTGAGGCATACTGAAGGCCCCTATTATAAAGTTCTTATTTTAGGCATCACTGATGAACATTTGAGTCATTTCTTGGGAGCCCAGGGATATAGATGGCTAGAGTCCACACAACTGATATAATGCTCGATGGCTTATATTTTCCAATTGCCTATCGTAAGCTAAGCAACTCACTGGCAAGAAAAAGGCCTGTACCCAAAAAGAAGTTGCACTATTGGTTGACTTACTTTCGTTGTAAGGACTATATTCAATTAATTTTAGTTAAACAACCCTTTTCCCTTCGGTACTAGTATGTTATCACAATCCCGGCTAAATCTTTTTTTACAGATGAAAAGAGGTAAATATAATCAGAAAAGGTGTAAATTTAACCTCATTTGTTCTAAAAGTATAGATATCTCCGCTATTACTGTTTAGCCTAATCCTAATATCTATTGATGTATGAGTTTGGCGCAGCGTACAGCTACACACTAGGTGACACAACCACGGCATTAACAAAAGTCAAATGTTTTGGATTAGGGTTAACATTTACTTGATCCTCTCAAAATTTTCATCCCTCTCCTTGAGATAAAGATAAATGTCTCCACTCTTGGGATCTAAAGCTGATTTTGAATTGACATGCTATTGACACCTTTAGAGAAAACTTATTGCTAAGATACGTCAAAGTTGCTGCAAATTTTTTAGGAACACTTTTTTGTACGAAGGGGGTTGAATCAAAAGAAATTTCTCCGCAATATTGAGGAGTTGTTCGTTTACATATTCGTTACCAGATTTTGTAATGATGCTGGAAAATATGTCATTTATTCGCGCCTTTACACCTATTCATTTTCGTTTTGACTAGTGATCTAAATTGTAAGGAAAACAAAAACGAGTTTTAACATTTTCCCAACCAAGTGGAACTCTGTGTCAGAAAAAATGACTGCTTATCCTTTTTCTAAGCATTGTCTGACATCAATCATATCCATCTTTCCTCCTCGTCTACCCCCTCCTTGTAATTTTCAAAGCCACCGACACTACTAAGGCACCACCATGACATCAACAACATCACCTCCTTCGTTCAAGAAAAGAATACCTTAACATCACTCATCAGCCAGCGGAAAGAACCAATGCGGTACCACCGTTCCATCTCCATTGACCCGCTGTGATATCCAGGGGCGGAGGCACGTTAGGACAAGGGGGGGCTGAAGCACCCCCTGACTTCTTGGGAAAAATATATATATATATATATATTTTTGGGAATCGCGTTGACCCCGTTCCCGAGATCCCGTTCCCCGAGACCCGTTCCCGAGATCCCGTTCCCCAATCCCCGATACCCGTTCCCCGAGAGAGGCACAATCGACTTTCTCTCTCTCTCTTTCACACGGTCTCACCGGTGATCGATGGACAGTGAACCTACCGGCGACAGATCCCACCCACCGGCCACCTTGACCTTCAGTCCTTCACTCCCCTTCGCTCCTTCAGACAGGAGCTTCGAGCCTTCGACGACGACGAGGGAGTCACGACAGAGTGACGCCGTGAGCGGTGAGCCCGTGACCGGATGACGACCTCCCGCTGTCCCGCAGTCCCGCGAGTCCCGCGACGCGCCGACGCCCTTGAAGAACCAGATCTGAGGTCAGACTGAGATCTTCTCATCTTGGTCTTGCCGTCTTGGATGCTGAATTGCTGATAATATTGGGCATTTAGGCTTCTTTCAAATTTGTGGTATGACTCTCACGCGTGAAAGACTGAAAGTACTGTCTATATAAGTAATATAACCCAAAATGATTTTCTGTTATTAGATTTCTGATCTCTCTTCCAACATCAAGTATTTGAACAAAAGCAGAAACCTTTATGTAGGCATTCAGTGGTTATTGCCTGTTTGCAGTTAGGGAGGCTTATTATGTGCTTTTTATTTGGAAATGTTTGTTGCTAATAACTTAACAACGAATAAAGCGTACACAAATAAAAAGAAGCGTAAAAAAAAATTCACTTTATGTTGCAAATTGCAATTAACAGTTTCATTTAGATTGGGGTTGAAATTTCTTGGTACTCTGTAGGTGCAAATGATTACTCAACAGACATTTGATGTGCTCCAGTTCTTCTTACATGGAGTTACATATGTTAACTCCTTCAGTACGTGCTTCGCCAATAAGATTTGGGCGCTGCTGTACTTTCCGTTTATGGAACTACTACAATGAACAAAATTAGAAGGGTAGAATGAGTGATATATTTATTTGGACATTAAGAATACAGAGACAACTACAATACTCGGTTAATAAATTAAGTATGGATACTACAAAGGTCGAACCTCAACGTCTCTAAATAAGCACCTTATTATTAGGTGTCAATTTTGTAGAACTGTACAAGCACAATTAGAAGTACTAATTAAGGAAAAATTAATAATAATGTTGGCAACAAAAGTGAAATATTAAGGCAATGGAAATATTACTTTTTGTATGCTTTATAAGTGCACTTTGTTTTTAATATTATTTTAATTAAAAATTTGGTAACGGACATATAATTTTTGCACCCCCTGAAAAATATTTCTGGTTCCGCCCCTGGTGATATCACAGCTTGAACCACCGCCATCATCACTGTAGCACTACCTTAACACCACTCTTCACCATCGAAGCCACCATAAGGCAATAAGTGCATCACCATCAAACCACAATGCCCTACATAGCCACCACAAAACTATATCACCATGTAAACCACCACCATCACCACCGTAGCTCAAAAAACCAATATACCACCACCAAAACAATTGTCATTTAATCCCACTTCGTAACATAATGGTTCTCTATCTTTTACCCATTTAATTCCGTTTCGCAACATAATTGTTGTATATTTGGATCTTATGAAAAACAACAAATGAAATTGTCTTCCGCCTATCCTCTCTAAATATTTCAGGTCTCTTATACTTTTGGCTTCACATCTTTAACCTCTACTGCTGAGCTTATAAGTCTACTCCTTCACCTGATAAAATCATTTTGAATCAGAACCTCAAAAATCACCTTAAGAAAACAACTTTTCTCTTCCCCACGTGATTGCATGGATACCATATCCGTCTTTCTTTCCCTCGGACTATGCATCAATAACATCCGCAAAAGCTTCTACCTCCATTGATGACACATTTTTTGCGCTATTGATTAGTGTCCGTTGTGTACATGTAACGACGTTTATTACAACCTCCGATTAAAGAAACGCAAATAATGTTAGAGTATTTTAATAAAAATAAAAATACTAATACCTATTTTGAAGTTTTTGTTTAGTTTTATGTCCTCTATAGGGCACTTGCCAAAAAAAAAAATTTATTGTTTTGTACCATCTTTTTGTTGGTCCATAATATTTTTTTAAGTGCCTCATTGTAAAATTTTAAGATGAACCATAACACCTCCTTATAATGTTTTTAATAGTATGTTTTTATTACATTTTAGTGGCTTTAAATTAATCCTCATAACTTTTTGTAACCTACATTCTAATGAACTTAAATGGTCATGAGTTACATCTTTAAAGCCACTATATATATGTATATTGTATAGTGGATGGTTTTTGGTGAGTGACAATTATACTTTTACCATACAAGTTTGTGTCACCACATTGTTCAAGAACCCTGCCTTTTTCTTTGGCTTTTTCCTTCATGGGTTACGAACAACACCTCTCTATAGCGGTATCATCTTGATGACTAGCTTATCATCTTATGTGATGTGTTGAAAGGAGGTGTTTCATTGCCACTATATATATATATATATATATATATATATATATATATATATATATATATACTTGAGTTTCGTTTATTTTGAAAAGTAATTTGGGTAAAGAAGGGTGTTGCTTCATTCGATAGTGCAGAAAATGCGAATGAAGCTACAGTTGGGTGTTGTATCCTAGAGGCGACGCGTCGAAACCTTGCTGCACTGGTAATTATCCGAAGGGGCGCAAATCGTCTTAAAGAGAGCGACCTAGTTCGCGCCTCATCCTAGCTATTAACTTATTACTTATCATCTGAGGTACTCGAGATTAAGGATACTTCGTTTGGTAAGTTTCATGTTCCAAAAGGCAATTGAGGTAAATGGACAATTTCTTTCGTACAAGTTATAAAAGGTAATTGTTTACTTTTATAGTCCTTATTCATTTCAAGTGTTGAATTATTTTCAACAAATAACAAATTCAACACAAACAGAAATATATTTACGAAAAGTTTCATTTCTTTGCGAATCCTCATAAATCATGAAAGGACTTAAAATTTACACGAAGTAATAGAAAAGTAAGAAATGAAAAGGCATGGGCTGATTCACCTTGATCCTATTTTTGCTTTGTGATGATTTCCTCTCTTTCTATCTTTCCTTCTCTCTCCATTTTTTTTTCTTTTCTGTTTCCTATCTGCCGCAAGCAAACAGCCCTCCTTTCTTTTCTTTCCTGTTGCTGCCGGCTGGATCCTCTTTGGTTGGTTTTCTTGCTGACTTCTTTTCTCCTTTCTTTTGTTTCTGCCTTTGATTGCCTTTTTTTCCTCTTTTGCTCACTGACTCCCACCCCCCCCCCCCCCCCCCCCCCAAACTGAGAGACCTCTCACTTTTATATCCAACAGATGCTAGTCTTCCCCCTTATTGATAAGCCTTAGCTTATCTCTTCATTTTCACGCTGTACCGCTCTACACCACACATTTGTTTTAACTATCCGTCTCTCTAAACTTCCATAACTGTGTCTCCCAACACCCTCCCTCCAAATTCCGGCCAATTTTCGGTGAAAAAAGTTTAATCGGCTGAACTTAGGGGGGCAATTTTTGAATATCAAGTTAAAGGGAAAAAACGGGGGACCGTTGTTAACCAACCCTCTCACATTCTTCTCTTTCAAACATTGTAGATGGAACGATAGGGGATCTAGGGTTCACCTTCATCAAATTGAATTAGAAGTATATTAGGGTTTTTGTTTAGTAGAAGTTGATCGCGATCAGATGTGATTGCCTTCATTGAGATGTCGTTCGGGTACGAAGTAAGACCTGTGGAGTACAGTCACGACTGTCGCGATCCAATTTACGATAAGCATTCTCCATCTTCTTTTTTGTTGATTATTGGTAATATCAATGCAATGAAAACCAAGGAATTTGGTTGGTTTGATGATGCATTTTGTTTAAATGTATTTGATGTTAGAAATGAAAAGTTGCCTTTGTTTTCAAACATATAACCTTTGTTTATTCGAAAGTATTCTTTGAAATGAAGACATGCTTTGGACAATACTGTAGAAAACGTTAGGTTGTGAATTTACATGCTTTAGACATGCTTTGAAATGGAGACATGTTACATTCAGTGAGGGGGCTTGAAAAGTTGCTTAATGTCATAAAATATTATTTTTGCAGATGGTTTTGATAGGGTTACTATCAAAATTTTCCATGGGGGGGGGGGGGGGGGGGCCTTTTAGTTAGTAGTATTTCAGACAATCTACAGTATGTAGGGGGAGTTGCTTATATAGACAACCTAGATCCTCATGAGATATCGGTCATTGAAATTCATTAAATCCTAAAACAAATAGTTGTTGAACCATATGTAGCAGCATGTTATCTTAAACCTAAAAAACAATTGAAGGATGTGATACAGATTTTGTTAGATGATCTGAATGCTTACAACATGTGCACTTGTAACATACCTGAGGGTAGAATAGCTTTAATGTATGTAGACCATTTTGGGGGTGTACTTGATGAGGCTGAAGAAGTTCTTGCATTGCCATTTGCCCAAGAAGGTTAGGGTGTTGACAACAACCGACATCATGATGGGGTAGATGGGGTAGAAGTGGGTGATGAAGTGAAAGGGTGCATGGAGTTGGGGGTAATACAAATGCCTTTTAGGAAACATTTAACTTGGATGCAGATATAGCTGGGCTGCATGGAGATAGGGTGGATGTTGGTGTTAGAAATGTTGAGTTGCATGAAGATGTAGCTGCTGGGCTGAATGGGGACAGTGTGGATATAGGTGTTGAGAGTGAACAATTGCATGAAGATATAACTGCTGGGCTGAATGAGGACAGTGTGGATATAGGTGTTAAGAATGAACAATTGCATGGAGATATAGATGCTGGGCGGAATGGGGATATGGTGGATATAGGTGTTGACAATGTTGACATGCATGAAGATATTGCTGGGCTAAGTGCTAGGGTGGACATAGGTGTTGACAATGTTGAGGATGGCAGCGATAATGGATCTGCTTTTCATGACACTGACTAAAGTTCTGATGATGAGAGAGATGATGTAATGTATAATGAAAACATTGATAGTTCTGTTGAAAGTTATGAAGTAGGAGGTGTATTCAACGAGAATGACCCTACTGATATTGGTAGCAATGAGACTGAAGATTGTGACTCTGATAAGCTGAAGAGTTTGCATGGTTCAGATGAAGATAGTTGGCCCCCAACTTATGAGGTGTTTGATAATTCTACTTTAGATTTTACATATGCTAAACATATTAAGGATCCAGACTTCAATGTAGGAACAATTTTTGTAAGCAAAAGTGAATTTAAAGAGGTTGTTCACATTCATGGTGTGAAATATGGAAAGGTGATATGTTTTAAGAGAAGTGAAGAGAAAAAGATTAAGGCTGTGTGTAAAAAGTGCCCTTGGTTTTGTGTATGCCTCCGTAAGGCAGAATGATACAACCTGGCATATAAAGTTTGTGCATAAGGAACACACTTGTGGAAGGAGCTTTGACCTGCTCTATGTAAACGCTAGCTGGCTTGCAAAAAAGTATGTTGACAAGTTTAGGGCTAATCCAAAGTGGTCACACTCTTCATTTTTAGAAACAGTCCAAACAGACTTTGTTGCAGGTGTGTCTAAATGGCAGGCTTATAGAGCTAGGAGGAAAGTCAATTTTGTAATTCAGGGCAGTCTTAGAGAACAATATGCAAAACTGTTGGATTAAAAGACAGACTTAGAGAGAACAAATCTTGATTCTACAATTGAAATACAGGTTGATAATAATAGTGGAGGGCAACCTGTTTTTGAGAGAATATACATATGTCTTGGAGGATCGAAGTGGGGATTTCGAGAGCAGTGTAGACTATTCATAGGGTTACATGGATGCCATTTGAAGGAGAATATTGTTGGGGAAATTCTTACAACTGTTGGTGTGGATGCTAATAATTACATGTTTCCTGTAGCTTATGCCATAGTAGAGGGTCAGACTACCTCATCATGGGACTGATGTTTGAAACTGTTATTTAGGGACCTGGAAATAACAAATGATATTGGTTGGACATTCATGAGGGATAAGCAAAAGGGGTCAATAAATGCACTTGAGTCTGTTGTTCCTTCAGCAGAGCATAGGTTTTGTACAAGGCATCTATACAGTAACTTCAAGGATGGGACATGCATCAGGGTAAGGCCATAAAGGATTTGTTATTAGCAGCTGGAAAAGCAAGTTGGGAAGTGGAGTTCCAAAATATGATGCAGACAATCAGTGATGCTAGTGAGGTGGCAATCAATTGGTTGGCAGACAAGCCACCTCATCAGTGGAGTAGATCACACTTTAGGATTTTCCCAAAATGTGATATTTTAATGAACAATTGGTGTGAGTCTTTTAATGCTAGGTTGCTGCCAGCTAGGGATAAGCCAATCATCAGTTGTCTGGAGTGGATTAGGACTTATTTGATGAAAAGGTTGATGCAGTGGCGGACCTTCCGCATGACCGGGGGGCAGGGGCAATGGCGGGCAGGGGGAATGGCCACCCCCAAATTTTGGGACCTTCCGCATGAGTGTTGACAAGAGAAAGAGCTTACAAGTGACAACTGGATGTGTAAAGAATCAAAATATATATGTTGGTGAACGCATTTGTCAAATCTGTATTCTCTCCCAAAAACTGGTTAATTTTTCAAGTGTGTCTATATCTCCATGTATAATTGCTTTGTCATTGCCATTTTTTTTTAGTTTTAAAAAGACAACCTAAGTCACTAAAGAGTATACCCTTATGTGTAATGTTGTTGTCCTAAATACATGGTTCTCGTCTTGACTGTTCTTTTGATTATTTTTGCACAGCCGTTAACTCATCCATATAGTAAAAAATTTAGTTAGAGGCAATTATTATTATTTTTATCACTTTTTGGCCCCCCTCGATCGTACTTTCTGGATCTGCCCCCGGGTTGATGGTTAAGATGGAAGCAATGCGACAGAAAGTCCTTTCTAGTCCCTTTTGTCCAGAGATAGCTGACAAGTGGGAGAAGATTAAAATGTATGCAGCTAATGGCAGTACAACCTGGGAAGGGCAAAGGTTGTTTCATGTTACAATGACAAATGGAATAGGGTAGTTTTATTGTGATATTGTTAAGATGACTTGTACATGTATAGGATTTGACATGAATCCCTTTTTCACATGTTGTTACTGCTATGAACTGGAAGGGGGTCAACCTAGATTTATATGTTTGTGATTGTTAAGATGAGCACATAAATGAAAGTTTATGAACATATGATTTACCCAATGAATGGGTCTGAGATGTGGCCAAAGTCAAGGATGCCTGCAATTGAACCTCCTAAGTTTATGAATAGGCTTGATAGGCCTAAAACAAGAAGGAAAATAGAGCTAGATAAGACACAACCACCACTATCCTTTGCTACCAAATTGTGGAAGACATGGCAGATGTCATTAAAATGCAGCAGGTGTAAGAGACTAGGTAATAATATGAGAACTTGCACAATGGATAATGTTGCTGCTGCCAATGCTATTGCTGCTGCCAATGTTGTTGCTGCTGCCAAAGATTAAGCCCCAACTCAAACTGCCAAATAGAGGAGGAAGTTGCATGTGAGTATCTTTTTATCTTTATGTTTAGTGTATTATAAAGAATATGCATGTACAAACTAAAGAATGTGGTGTAGCAGGTGAAAAGGAATACTACTGCTGCTACCAATGCTATTGCTACCAATGATTAAGCCCCCAGCTCAAAATGTCAATATTGAACCTAGTAGACTTCAGAGCAAGAACTTGCATGTGAGTACCTTTTTTAATCTTATGTTCAATATATTGTAATGTTAACAATGTAAAAAGTAAAGACTATGGTGTGACAGGTGAAAATGAATGCAGCAGGTAAGAGCAACCAAGAGAAAATAAAGGTGACAAGAAGTGCAAAGGCTACACATTTGCCACTTACAAGAATAAAAAGAACAACCCAATCAGTAAATGTTCCTGGCCCAGTGCCTTTGGTATGCACTCACCCTAATTGATTGTGTTATATGACAATGAACAATGCACAATGAATTTAGATGACTTTCAAAAAATGACATCTATTTATTGGGAGGTAATTCAATCTCAACCATGCTTCAAGAATACACATTTCTTGAGCTCTGGGGTGTAGGTTAGGGTACTAGAGAATCAGTCTCAACCTGTTAAAGTTGGTGCAGTTAATGTGGACACGGTCCCATTCAGTCAAGGCATAAGAAAGTATGTCTTATCTGCATTGCAAGCTGCTACACAGAAGTCCGACAGGCTAAGGAGGTGTGCTGAACTAATGGCTGCTGCAATGTATAAGTTTGGAAGCAGAAGAGCCCAAACTGAAATGCATAATGCCGCAAATAGACAAGAGTGTAAGTGGTCAGGCTGTTTCTGCTGAGAAGTTGCCAAGGGTAATGCTACCAAGGGGAAGGCTGCCAAGGGGAAGCCTGCTAGGTAGAAAGGCTGCTATAAATTGCATATTAGGGTACTTGTTTTTGTGATGATAGTGTTGGGCTGTAAATTCAGATGGCCTTTTTGTGAGCATATATGGCCTTTCTATGTGGTGTGTGTGTGGTGTAAATCCTTGTAAACCTGTGCTGTCAATAGCCACACTTTCTTTTGTGAACAGAGTATTCCTTTTGTGAACATAGATGGCCTTTTTGGAGAGCATAGATGGCCTTTTGTGTAAATTATTAAGCCATGTACTGGTTTTAAAGATTATAAAGTACTCTACTAGATTGTTTTGTTGAATGTGCTTCTTTGCACATTAGTACAAACATATACTTGAACAAACTAATGCGATCCATAATTTAATTCATTATATAGGAGCACAAACATCTATTACATAGTACATGTAGTCCATAATTCAGTGCATACAATATGCACATTACACAACACATTACATGATCCAATGCCCTTTTTATGTTGGATTTTTTTTTGCGACCACAGCATACAAATTACTCCCCAACTCAGATCAAAGTCGCCTAAGCCATTTTCTCCCTCCTGCTCATGTGCCTTTTAAATTTTATAAGCAGCCCTGGTGTTATGTTCTTTGACCTTTCACACATCTCAGGATCATACCATGTAAAGTAATTGCAACATCCTGCAAATTGGGAACACAAGATTACTTGTTAAAGTAAACACAATTTAGAAGCATTCAACATTAATTTAAAACTTACTCCATATTTAGCACAACCAATGAACCTTTTGCTAGGATTCCGAGGAGTCCATGATGTTAGTAGAACTGTTCTTTCTCCACAATGACAAAAATTGGCCATACTTGATTTTTCGCTCATTTTTCTCTTATCTCTTCCTCTGTTTTTTCTCTGTAAATGGGTATTGTATAGATGGAATAAGACCACAACTTTGGGCGCCAAACTCATTACAATCTTCCCTCCCTTTTTTTAATCATTCTGACCAAAATGCCCCCTTGTTTGAGTTAAATTACTTCTTCGGCGAGGCTGTTGGCCGAAAAATATACGATGGGTATTGGGCACCACACTTATGGAAATTTGGAATGACAGATGGTAAAAAAAAACTTTGTGGTGCAGAACACTACAGCGTGTAAACTTGGGAGTGCCGAGTGCAATTGACCCGTTGTCACGGTCTTAAATTAGCTTACGAGGACGTATTTGCTCCCGTTGTGCGTTTGGAGACAATAAGATTGCTGATTTCGTTGGCAGCACATAAAAATTGGAAGATTTACCAACTGGATGTGAAATCCACTTTCCTCAATGGTATTCTCAAAGAAGAAGTCTACATTGAACAACCCAAGGGGTATGAAGTCAAGGGAAAAGAAGATAAGGTTTTGAAGTTGAAGAAAGCCCTTTACGGCCTAAAGCAAGCACCAAGGGAGTGGAATAGAGGAATTTACAGATACTTTCAAGAGAATGGATTTGTGAGATGTCCCCATGAATATGCATTTTATGTTAAAGAGCATAAAAACGGAGATGTTTTATATGTTTGTCTCTATGGGGATGATCTAATCTTTACAGTTAATAACCCAAGCATGTTTGATGAGTTCAAGGATGCTATGGCTCGTGAATTGGAAATGATGGACATGGGGCTCATGTCTTATTATTTGGGACTTGAGGTGAAGCAAATGAAGGATGGAATTTTTATGTCACAAGAGGGCTGTGCAAATGAAGTCTTGAAGAAGTTCAAAATGCTTGATTCTAAACCAGTGAAAACACCCAGGGTATGTGGAGTTAAATTGAGAAAATTTGATGGTGGAAAAAAGGTAGATTCTACACTTTTTAAGAGTCTCGTGGGAAGTCTAAGGTACTTGACTTGCACAAGGCCCGACATTCTTTTCTCCGTTGTACTAGTGAGCTGTTTCATGGAAGCCCTATCCTCGATCCACATGAAATCAGCTAAACGAATACTCTGCTACCTAAAAGGTACTCTTGATTTTAGATTATTCTATATATCCTCTAGCAATTATGAGCTCTTGGATTATTGTGATAGTGATTTTGCTGGAGATATAGACGATAGAAAAAGCACAAGTGGTTTTGTGTTTTTCATGGGAGATAATGCAATTTCATGGAGTTCGAAGAAACAACCTATTGTGGCATTGTCAACTTGTGAGTCCGAGTATGTTGCTGCTACTTCTTGTGCTTGCCATGCTATTTGTATTAGAAGGTTGTTGAAGGAACTTCATTTACCACAAGTGGAGGCTACCAAAATTTTGATTGACAATAAATCTGCTTAAGCTCTAGCACAAAATCCCATCTTTCATGATCGAAGCAAGCATATAGATACTATAACAAAACTGGACTGTAAGGACACCTCGTGGCGTCCTTACAAGTATTATATAAGGACGCTTTTGACATAAGGTCGCTTTGAATAGCGTCGTAACCCCGCCCCATTAGAGGCCGTCACAATAAGTTATGTCAATGCCCACAAGCGCTTCAATAAGGATAGTGCCTAATAAGACGCAAATACGTGTCCTATAAAGTGCTTAACTGGAAGAATACAATATGGCCTATAGTGACGCTAAAAAGTGTCCCAATAACTCTTTTAAGACGCTTCTTAGCGTCCTATAAAGTGCTCAATCAAAAGACTCCAATATGCCCTATAGCGACGCTAAAGAGTGTTCCAGTAACTCTTAGGACACTTGTTAGCGTCGTAACATGTTCCTATTTTTATTTTACCAAATTAGAAATATTTATATAGCTTAATACCTTCGTCACCAATTCCAATATGTACCACATCAAAACATGACCAACGTAACCCAATTTAGTTCATACAAATTGCAACCCTAAGAAGTTAAAAACCAACTCAATTGAAGCATAACATCCAAAGTCTCATATCATCCAAATGTCTCAAGTGAAGAATTACATTGACTCCAAAATTAGAGGTAACCACTAGTTCTAAGTGCCTAGAATAGTAACAATCACAAAAGGCCTTGTGACTAAAAAATTGTCTAATGTCCATCCTAAAGCAAAATATAGTTATCTCGTCACCATTTAAGTAACTGATCACATGCCATCAACGCTCTCTAGTTCCACCTGCAAATACAAACATGTACTTATTATTTGATTGTGTATATGTATTAGGAGTTTACTTTTACTGGTCATAAGATATGCATATGAAAGAACCAACCCTTCGAAACACAAAAAATGATGATAATGCTAAAACGTTTTAGTTTGCAAAACACCATGTCCATGGAGGTTTCTTGGCAGAAAACAAACACTAAATACTAGTACGAGGCTTAAAATAACTTAATTTAAGGATCACGATTAGTTGCATCAGTGTCAATGACAGAGTAAGGATGTTCATGGTACTACGTCGCATTCCTGTTGACTTGCCCAAACACTTAGCAAGAACACGAATGATGCCATTCCAAGGGTAAAAAAAAGCTGGGAATTCAAAGTCTAGACAACCATCCGCTTCAGGCTTCAAGACTACTAATACTCGATTTAATACATATACAAGGTTTTGTTCGGCTTCTAAAAGCCTCAAGTGAACAAGTGTTTCACAATTTCAACATGATTAGATTCTTTAATCATGTCTATAAAAGTGAGAAAGAAAAGCATGTTTATGTACCCTTGTAAAAAAACTGAACCATTGGAAATGCTTCTTGGGTTCATCTAAGATCAGACATGTCATGTCCCCCTATATTTCGTGTCTGAGACTTGAGCATTTAAAAGAGTCATTGTGACATTTGAAGCAAACAAACTAAGAGGTCACATTCATACTTTTTACATTCAACCTACAATCTAGAAATAGTACTCAGGTTCAGGCCAAATTGCATGTCAAACATGTAGCATACCCCATATTCATAATAAGTGATTACAGAGGAACTGGACATTAAAGGTACGTACCATAGCCTTTTGAGTACCCTAATACTCACAAGATTCTTCCACTGAACCGAATTAACTCGAGCTGGTTTTCTCTTACAATTCCTAAATTTCTTTACCTTGGCCTTCCAATTCCTAAATTTCGTTCCAAATGATTGTAAGAGCCACTCCTCGGAACCACAAGGGAGATCAAATCTTTCCTGGAACAAAGTCAAAAAAATAATTAATTGAAACGCAAGTCCTGGAGCCATTTCTCTATTTAAAGTGTTTGCATATTGCATAGAGAAAGGTCTGGTGCAGGTTGAAGTGAAAGAAATTAGAGTTCTGTGCTTCTAAAAGTAGTAAAATTATAAATAATTGATATAAGTTAGGCTGCTTTACCCATTGATAAGAGTACTTAAAATCTCATTTACAATGCTGAACACCATTGCTTAACTAAATAACATGAACATCACTAGTCTGTAAAAACTTTCAGCTTACAATCAGCAACTTTGAAAGAAACATAGAATTTTGAGCCAATAATTTGTCTAAAGGATACATCAGCAGATATTTCAACTGGGCAACTATTACCCAAGCTAATATGCTCAAAACAAACTACTGTCAAAATACCTATATACGAGATGCCGACCACTTTAAAAGACCAAGGTAAATACTACGGCAATAATATGAAAACAATTGGACTGCCAGCCAAAAAAAATGTTTACGGTAAAATTAAATGATTAGCATACATGCATATTCTAGATGACTATTTAGTTTAATTAGATGTTATGGTGCAACAAATCCTTTCTAAAATCAACTTCGTTTCGAAAAAGATCAATATTTTCACTTACTTTGACCAGCTCTATCTTAACTAAAAGCTAATCAGTATGTACGCATTCAAGACCATATGACAAAGTAACTACTTTTATATGTCTTTTAAGAACAAAAACAAACAAACATTAATTCCTAAAGAAGAAATCCGCAAGAGTATATACAGATGTTGTTAGTCTTAATAAATTGGGTTAGTGGACCCATTATCCGCCCACTAACAGATAATGTGTATTTGTTAGTTTGGATTATTACAGTTAATTAAAGGATATTTATCTCCTAAGTGTTTAAGATAAATACAATATTTATCTCCTTGATGTTTGAGATAAATATAGTCTTTATCTCCTAAGTGTTTAATGTAAAGTCAGTCTCTAATACTATTTTTATATAAAGGCTAGAGATATCCCAAGAAATCATAAGTCACAGACAATAAGTCACAAGACAATCCCTCTCTCTGTTGCACTCTCTCTAGAGCATCACCGAGCTCTAGGATTTGGTTCGTGGATGAAGAACTCGACTCTAGTAGCCATTTTCATGCCTGCGAAAAACATCAAGCGTGTTGGAAGCTAGTAACAACAAGGATCCTTTGTTAGATTTTTCGGGAAATTCGTAAGGTATGTTTCCGAACCCATTACGTGTTACGTGGTAGCGCAACTAATCGATTAACATTGGTATCAAAGTATGATTACTTGTTGATTCGCCTTTAACAAGCTAGAATAAATTATATGCATGTTGCGATTTTTTCTGGATATATATATGAGACCCATCAAGAAAAATTCAAAATTTTTGAGCATGTTATTCTGAAAAATAATTATATGGTTTTGTTCTCCTATGGTTGAGGATGAACTTCATAAAATTTCGTGATTATTGGATGCATGATTTGTGAGAAATCACGATTTTATTTTTCAAAAAAAATTGTGATTTTTTCAAGTTTTGGGACTCAAATTTGGACCATAGTTTTTATCATGATCGATTAGAACAAAGTTAATCTATATCGCATAAGCTTTCCAACGATATATGACACGCATTATTTGGCTTAAAAACGAGAGAGATATGGCATCCCGAAGTTGGCCTAACGGCATGGCGGCGACTGAAAATTAGGGTTTTCTAATGAAGAAGACGAGCACGCGCTCCACGCGCCAAGGACGCACGTCATGCGCCAAGGCAGCCAACCACGCGCTGAACATGTGCCAAGCCGCGCCGCCACACGCAAGCCAAGGCTGCTGCTCGCGCGTGCCAGAAGCCAAGCTGTGCACGCGCGACACGAGCCCCCGCTCCCCATGCCAACTGCTTCCACGTGCCCCCACGCGCGTGCGTGTACACACGCGCCTACTCCAAGACTGCCCAGACGTGCCCCACACGTATGGTGGCACGTGGAGGCGCGTGCAAGCTATTATTTGGTCGGTGTTTGTCACCGCCGGCGAGTGGAGCTCCACCTTGGCCCGCTAATTTTTTTATGTATCGTTAAATTTACCTTTATACCCTCTGTGTGTATTCGGCTTAATTTTGAAACGACTTTTTTTTTTATTTATAGAAATTAGCTTTAAAATTTTGTTTAATACACACATAATTTTTACTTTAAATCCAGAGGGTATATTAGGGTTAAATTTACTGTTTGTCATCTTTCAAAAACTTATCTCTTGTTTTTTGGGCTATTTGTGAGTATTTTTTGTGGTCCAAAAAAAAAAATGAATAATGCGCAATATTATTTTTGCACTTCGTGGGCAGAAATAATTATTTTGTAGAGTTATATGACATAGATAAATTATGTCTTATTTGTTACATGCTTGCCTTGATTTGTGTTATGGCTTAAATATACTTTTGTGGAGGTATGTTTGTTCGGTTTTGGTAAGCCCACTTTTTTTTAAACCCAATTTCAAGGCCTTATTGCGCATTTCCTAGGAAGGAATATGTGGCATATTCATCCATTCAATTGCCTTTTAACTTGTCATTTCAGCGTGCTAGTTTTAGGTTAAATGGATGGACAGTAGATTGGCATTCTGAATAAACTTATGTGTTTACTTTTGTTTTAAGTTATTAGAATGCCAATAGGGCTCAATGGAGCCCTTGCACACTTTGTTGTATGGTGTAACTTTTATATTGTTCTAAATTATCATGTGGAGGATTTATTACATTGTGGGCTATATGATGAAATTTATTGCGAAAATTTACTTGGAAAATATTTTTCCCAACTCACATACATGGGAGATGATTACGAGCTTAGCAAAATTTTGATTTCATGATGTGAGGAAGGATAATAGTTTTCATTAAAACATTTTGAATAAATAGAAGGATGTATAAGTAATGTCTTTTCCTTGCGCAAACTAATTAATGTAGTGAATAAAATGGCCACCAAGAATGCCATAACTGATCTCGTTAAGGGTGAGAAACTTAACGAAGATAATCATGATGTTTGGCACAAAAAGGTGAAATTCATGCTGAATGAAGAAGAGCTCGAGGAGCACTTGACCAAGGAGATGGTCGCGCCAACTGAGGGACAACCCCTAAGAGACCACGCTGCCTACCAGAATTGGAATGAGAAAGATCGTAGTGTACTGCGTGCTACACGTTGTTAAGCAGCTTGCAAAATGATCTAATTGGGCAGTTTGATGAACTTCCAACTTGCAAATCTTTATGAGATCAGCTCAAGTTCTCTTTTGGTAGAACTTCAACTACGCGTCTTCATCGCCTTGTGATCAAGTTTGAGGAGTACACAAAAGACCCTAAGTTGTGACGACCCGAGTCGCCAATCACCCAATTCAATAGCATCAATACAATTACAACAGTATCCCATCATATTACAAGCCCTAGAAATAGGTTACAAATATTTTTAAACTCCAAAACTACAAATCCCGCTCACATCTCCGCTTGCATGAGCTCATCTAATTAATAATTTGCACTGGAAGGGTAAATGATGGGGGTGAGCCGGGTAACCTAGTAAGTGGAATAATCATAGCACCATAGGATCAGAATCAAACACGCTAAACAATTCAACATCAGTCAATGTATTTGATAGTCAAATTTTCAAAACAACCGTGGCTTAGTACTCTGAACAATTAGTAAACCAATTCAATATCCAGGTTGCACATAACATTTCAGCATCTTGCTTTCGGTATCCTCAAAGGGATCCGCCAAAGCTCAACTGTATCATAACATACCATACACATAGACAAATCACTGGAGCACTGTCATTGATCAAAAATACTTAAGCCACGTCCCACAAACATATGTCAAAAACAAGATGTTTACCAATATTCAAAACAAAGCATTTGAGCAAGATTTCAGGACAACAATGTTTAGGAGTACAACGAATGTTGAGAAATAAATAACCACGTGGCATAAAAGAATAGTGATATGGAATTCTCCTTACCTAAATCACGAAGAATCCACTTATACAATTGCTCTGAATCAGGCCTTATGATTCATTTTCATAACCGCGACTAATCTTTTTATCTCACTCTTTAGTTGTCTGTCTACTGATAAAAGTCAAAGATAAAATAACTCGAAAAGATTAAGAGCCTATTTTTAGAAAATTCTAGGAAGCACGAGGTGGAAAGAAACACGAGGTGGCAAAACAAGGTTGTGCCACCAAACAAGCACGACAAGGCTAAGCAAAGCACGACAAGGCTAAGCAAAGCACGACATGGCGCGAAGCACGAGGTGGCGATACAAGGTTGTGCCACCTAGTAAGCACGACAAGGCTTGAAGCACGAGGTGGAAAGAAACACGAGGTGGCAAAATAAGGTTGTGCCACCTAACAAGATCGACGACGCTAAGCAAAGCACGACGAGGCTGGAAGCACGAGGTGGCCAGACAAGATTGTGCCACCTAGCAAGCACGACAATGCTAACCAAAGCACGACAAGGCTCGAAGCACAAGGTGGCAGAACGAGGTTGTGCCACCTAGCAAGCACGACAATGCTAACCAAAGCACGAGGTGGCAATACAAGCTTGTGCCACCTATCAAGCACGACAAGGCTTGAAGCACGATGTGTCGCAATGCTATGTTGACACGTCACAAGCACAAGGTGTCGATCAGAGAAGTAATCAACACTGACTCATCAATAAGCACGAGGTGTTGCAATTACAACATCACACCCAACAAGCACGATAATGTCAATCCTAATTCGTACTTAAAATCATCATCATTTTTCCCTCAACCGACCTGTAATATATTGACCACCTCTAAATTTTGGGGTGTTACATTCTTCCGTCCTTAAAAGAATTTTGTCCGCAAAATTCACCAACCTTAAATCAGAAACAACGACTTCAAAATTCAGTTCATAATTATCCAAGGCCGAGGAACATATCCTGGCTTACGCTAACCTAAGCAATTCAAGCCTAGGTATCGTTCTGATACCAACTATCACGACCCGAGTCGTCAATCACCCAATTCAATATCATCAATACAATTACAATAGTATCCCATTAGATTACAAGTCTTAGAAATAGGTTACAAATATTTCTAAAACTCCAAAACTGCAAGTCCCGCTCATATCTCTGCTTGCATGTGCTCATCTAATTAATCATCTGCACTGGAAGGGTAAATGATGGGGGGTGAGCCGGGTAGCCCAGTAAGTGGAATAATCATAGCACCATAGGATCACAATCAAACCCGCTAAACAATTCAACATCAGTCAATATATTTCTTAGTAAAATTTTCAAAACAACCGTGGCTTAGTACTCTGAACAATTAGTAAACCAATTCAATATCCAGGTTGCACATAACATTTCAGCATCTTGCTTTCGGTATCCTCAAAGGGATCCGCCAAAGCTCAACTGTATCATAACATACCATGCACATAGACAAATCACTGGAGCACTGTCATTGATCAAAAGTACTTAAGCCACGTCCCGCAAACATATTTCAAAAACAAGATGTTTACCAATATTCAAAACAAAGCATTTGAGCAAGATTTCAGGACAACAGTGTTTAGGAGTACAACGAACGTTGAGAAATAAATAACCACGTGGCATAAAAGAATAGTGATATGGAATTCTCCTTACCTAAATCACGAAGAATCCACTTATACAATTGCTCTGAATCAGGCCTTATGATTCATTTTCATAACCGCGACTAATCTTTTTATCTCACTAAAGTAAAAGATAAAATAACTCGAAAAGATTAAGAGCCTATTTATAGAATATTCTAGGAAGCACGAGGTGGAAAGAAACACGAGGTGACAAAACAAGGCTGTGCCACCTAACAAGCACGACAAGGCTAAGCAAAGCACGACATGGCGCGAAGCACGAGGTGGCGATACAAGGTTGTGCCACCTAGTAAGCACGACAAGGCTTGAAGCACGAGGTGGAAAGAAACACGAGGTGGCAAAATAAGGTTGTGCCACCTAACAAGATCGACGACGCTAAGCAAAGCACGACGAGGCTGGAAGCACGAGGTGGCCAGACAAGATTGTGCCACCTAGCAAGCACGACAATGCTAACCAAAGCACGACAAGGCTCGAAGCACAAGGTGGCAGAACGAGGTTGTGCCACCTAGCAAGCACGACAATGCTAACCAAAGCACGATAAGGCACGAAGCACGAGGTGGCGATACAAGCTTGTGCCACCTATCAAGCACGACAAGGCTTGAAGCACGACGTGTCGCAATACTACGTTGACACGTCACAAGCACGAGGTGTCGATCAGAGAAATAATCAACACTGACTCATCAATAAGCACGAGGTGCCGCAATTACAGGATCACACCCGACAAGCACGATAATGTCAATCCTAATTCGTACTTAAAATCATCATCATTTTTCCCTCAACCAACCAGTAATATTTTGAGCACCTCTAAAATTTTGGGGTATTACACTAAGCATACCATGAGTTAACATCTAAGGATGATGTCCAATATGATTGGTAAGTGTTAGCCCTATGGTTGGATAACCTAGGCTTACATCTTGTTTTGATGATAACTACACATTGATTATGTTCTAATGTGTGTTTTGAGTGTATTCTTAGTAGGTATATACATGCACACTCATGAAGACACATTTGAGAAGTTGGATAGATGGATTAAAGCCAAATAAGCTTAAAGTTATAGTGGACGTGCTATAGAAGCTTCATCAAGTCCAATGTCAAAGAGCAAGATATAATGCATAGGCTAAGTTATTATTGATTGATCTTTACAATTATGTAACTAGCCTTGGTTTGATGCTTGGATTGATGACTATGACCTAAAAAGACCTTAGGACACCTTGTGCATTGCATGTGAGTTCATAATCATTCACACAAGCGTGGTTCTTGAAAATGAGTGAACTTTGGAGCTAACTCAGATTTTCTCAAAACAAATTTTGGTGATAAAATTTTCATATTTTGATAAAAACTTTTATTAGCTTTCCAACGCAAAAAATGGCACCTCAATCCAATTTTTCTAGAGAAAGTTATGCCAAAAATAGGAAAGGGGGTTCCGTGAGGCAGCCAATAGGCAGTAGGGTATTACAGTCGACTGTAATTGAATATAGTCGACTTCATTCTAATCCAGTCGCCTGCATTGGTCAAAATTCAGTTACAACCGCTATTTTCGCGGACAAACCTCCAATGGCTATTTTCGAGGGATTACAGTCAACTGCATTGGGTTACAGTCGACTGCAATTGTAGTTTTGCTCACTTTATGCCTATAACGGCTATATTTCATTTGCTCTCTATATAAATGATTTGGGGCTTCTTTACTGTAACATCCCGGAATTTTCCGAAATGTTTACACTAAATCGATCTATAACGCTAAGACAGTAATTTCCATAACCTTAATAACTAATGCAACAAGCTGTCAGAGCAACTATCCATCAATCAAATTATACTCCAAATCAATTATCATAATTGAAATACCAAGTTTAAATCTAAGAAAGTTCAAACATTAATATTTACCCACGCAGGGGTTCTAACGATCAATCCTAAAATCTAATTCCTTTGCTTTCGCTCGCTCGGCTCTAATCCAAATTCAGGTAACCTACTGCTGGCTATCACCTGCGGAAAAGGAGTCAAAGGGGAGTGAGCTTTTGAGAGCCCAGTAAGGTCGCACAAAGAGTTAAAATAGTAAAAAACGATTCGGACGATTTTTCATATAAAACTTTTGAAGAGTATTTTCAATGAAATACAGCACTTAGACAAAGATGAACAAAACGAACGATTTTTACAATCAAGTACAATAAAAACTTTTTGAGGGATTTTGCTTTCAATGAAATCACTACAATACGATATAAACACAAGGATGAGTATTCAACTCAATCCCTTAAATAATAGGCATTTGAAACACTTCGGATATAATAAAGCATAATGGATAACATTCAAAGTAGTTCAAGTGTAATAAAACATAGACAGGAAACATTGAACATGAGCAGTACAGAAGCAAAGCCACCCCGGCAGTGCTCGATCGCTTTATATATGCATATGTACACTGACTAGTCCATCTAGGTACTAGTTAAACCCATCCAACAGACCATCCTTATAACGCCAACAATACAGACCATCCTTATGGCTCCCAAGTTACTAACTCATGTCAACATTGAGAAACAATAAATAAATTTCAAAACATTTTATGATAATTGAATCAATAAAACAGATGAGAATAAACAATTTAAGAATTCCAAACGATCGCTTAAGGTTCAAGTTAGGCTTTCATGGACAGTTTCAAAACAACTTTTATATCAACATAAAATCGAATCAATTTAGTTTGTAAAACTGTTCTATAAGCATTTGAAAACAGAATAACGAAATGGGGTTCGGATAGAAATCCCTTACCTCGGTCCAAGCTAAGCGATGCTATCAATCCTCGATCAATATTTTCTGAATAAACCTAGATTGGCAATTTACTTGTTAGAACATAATTTATGTAAAATACGTTATAAACCCTAATATCAACTACCCACTGCGTACCCACTCTCTCCGAAATCGCGCACTCAATACGGTTCCCGTACACGGCTAACCTAACCGAAAATCCTATACACTCCTTAACGGATACCGACACTCTAGAATTTATAATAATTTACACTAAAACACTTTCATAGCTTAAAACAGCATAACAAGTTAAAATATGAATTTTCTGAATTTTTGAATATTTTCGAATTAGAATAATTTCTTAAAATACAACAAAAACCCAATAATAGCCATAATTACTTCCAACTGGAAATTAAGTCCCATAATTTTTATAAGATCTTTAAAATACATATAAAAATTATAGAAATTGAAATCAGAATTTAAAAGACATAAAAACTATTTTTAGATTTTTCGTTTTGTTAAAAAAACAATGCGATATGGAAATCATAGCAAAACAACTCCAAAAATCATCAAATTCAAACTGAGTCTTTATTATACTATTAAAACATTACTATAAGTTATCCTACAACATTTTCTGGGTTTAAGGTCTCCAAAACAATTTTACAAATCTGAAATTACAGAAAATACTAAACATTCATACGATATCAGAAAATTATGAAATTTTGCCAACAATTCTAATATAGACTCAGGTACTATACTTTAAATTTTGACGCGCTAATATTCACTATACGTTATCCAATGTACGTAACGAACTCAACGCTACCCGTTTTTCTTCTTCTATAGCCGTTACTATATATGTTACTAATTCCATGGCTCCACAATGACCCACTTCATGCTTCATCACAACACACTTACACACATACAGTTCAAGCACTCCTTGCACCCGTGGCTTACCTTTGCTATCCATTACCCACATAGTCAGACAAATGCACACACAACACTCCCCAAACAACACAGCAATTACCTGTTGCTGCTTCCCCTTCCCCTTCTCCCTTTTTATGCACACACTATACACACACAAGCCCCATCACACGGCACACTACTGCACTTCTTCACTTGAACCAACAGTCCCCTTCACATATATAAACACACACACAGCCATGCTAACACAAACACATACATAAATACTCACCCACACACCTACACAGTTTGCACCAATTTCCTCAACAGCTGCTGGGTTTCCTTGTCTTTTCATGTCCACGCCACCACAACATCCACTTCCTCGGCAGTTGCACACACACTCACACACATGTACACACTCTTATACACAATACACACACATCTCTTCTCAAACCCACAAAGTACACCTGTGTACATGGGGCTGTTTTGGCAGCCCCTTCTCTTGTCCTTTACACACACACTCACGCACCAACCACACTTTGCATCACTGTAAACAGCCCCTCTTTTGTTGTAGCTTACGCCCGTACCCACAACAAATATGCTTACAACGCAAAACCCATTACAGTTCACTCTTTCCCTCTATCTCTTTTCCAATGAATTTAACTCGCACGCTCATCCAACATTAATTTCACGGCTGTCTTACCTCTCTTCTCACACTCACACTCACATGCACACACTAAACTCACTTCATGGCAACACCTTCCCACGGCAACCACCACCCAAACGAGCACCCTTTCATTCCCTTAAACGCATCCACAAAAGTACACGGTCACAGCCACATGGCTGTGATCTGCCTGAACCCTTTTGTTACCCACGGTATCACAGTTTCCTCACGGCTATTCTCTCTCTCTTGCACCCACAAATCTCACACTAAACGCATGGTCTACACCCGTTCACAGCTACCCATTACACTCAAGCATAACCTGCCGTAACCCACATACCCCATCGCAAAGATAATTTGATTCGGAAAGAAGTAAAGATCTTACCTGAGGTTTCGCCGGACTCCTTCTTCTTCACGTTCTCTCTCTGCATCTCTCTCTTTCTCTCTGCTGATCTTTTCTCTATATCTCTCGGTATCTCTCTATCTCACTTGATCGAAAAACCAGAGAACCGGATGTGGGGAAGGGAACGGCTGATGTATAGAATGCGATTATATATATATATATGTAAAACCCTAAAAAGACAATTACCAAAAAGAACCTCTAAAGTTTCGTTACTTATTAAAAGATGCACCCACAACTTTTCTATTATTACAAAATAGTCCAAAATAAATTATTTACTATAGTTTAGGTGCTCGAACAATTTTAATGGTTTGGTTAGATAACCCGCTATACTAAGTGTCGCTAAAAGAAAAAAAAAATCGCCGCTAAAATTTCTAATTAAATCCGAAAAAGTATCGGGGTGTTACATTTACACACCATGGAAAATCACATTCTAAGCCTTCATTCATTAGAGAAACATCAAGGCTCATAGATTAAACTTTTCTCTCTTCATCTTCATGATTTTACATCATTAAAGAGAGCATCTTTGTGAGCAATTCTTTGATTGAGAGTGAGCATACTTCAAGTCATCAATTCTCTCATCTCTCTATTGCATTGGAGTTTCATTTGTACTCATTTCCTTTCAAGAGGGTTTCTTTGTACACATTTGATCTTTGTAAAATGATTGTGATCAAGGCTTGGGTTTGTCAAGTCTTGGGTGAGCTTTGTGGATTCAAGGCTTGTGCTTGGTGTGGGGATATCACCAAGTGTTATAAGGGTTTTGATCTTGACCCGGAAGAAGATTGTTGCTAGTGGATTCTAGTGCTCTTGCAAGGGACTTCCTTGAAGAGGTGGATGTAGGCTTGAGGGTATATCAAGCCGAACCATTTAAATCTCCTTGTCAAGTATCTCTAACTCAATCTCTTTACTTATTTCTCTTTAATTGTTTGAGATTGTTTAGTTAGCATCTTCATTGAAGTATTACTTGGTTTGTTTGAGATTATGATTGTGCTTAGTTTAAATTCTCCATTATATTTCAAAAACCCTATTCACCCCCCCTCTAGGGTTGTTTTATTGGTTTCAAGTGGTATCAGAGCCTCGGCTCTTGATTTTTTGGTTAACACCTAGAGAGTTAAAAGATCATGGGGTTTCCTAGTCTTGAGGGGAGTTCTATTACTAGACCTCCACTTTTTGATGGGTCTTCATATAGTATATGGAAAATTAAGATGCGAGTATTTTTAGAATCTTTAGATTATGAAATGTGGGGAATTGTTGAAGATGGCCCTTATGTTCCAACCAAGAGGATTAGGAATAAGCTTGTGCCAAAGGAGAAATCCGAATTTAATGACTATGATAGAAATATGCTTTGCATGAATTCTAGAGCTAAGAATTGTCTTGTTTGTGTTCTAAACACAAATGAACTCAATCGAGTTATTGTGTATGATTCGGATAAGAGTATGTGGGATACACTTTAAGTCACTCATGAAGGGACTTCTTTTCTAAGAGATTCAAAGATGAATTTATGGCATAGAGAATATGAATTGTTTCAAATGTTTTTCGATGAATCTATTATGGAAATGAATTTTTGTTTCACTAAAATTGTTAATACTTTGAAACAATTAGGAAAAGATTTCTCTAACGGTGATCTTGTGAGAAAGGTAATTAGGTCATTACCTAGAGAATGGAATGCAAAAATCACCGCACTTCAAGAATCAAAGGATCTTAATACCTTTCCGTTGGATGAATTAATTTGCTCTTTGATGACTTATGAAATGCAACTCGAATCATCCGGGCAAAAAGTTCCAAAGAAGAAGAAGAAGTGCATTGCTCTTAAAGCTTCATCAACAACGGATCAATCTTCATGTGCGGAGGAGAAAGACTTGAATAACAAAGAGATTGATATACTTGCAAAGGAATTTAATGAGTATCTCAAAATGAAGAAAGATGGAAACTTGCACAAGAGCAAGAACGAGTCAAGTATGGAGAGTACCTCAAGGGAGAATAAGAAGAAGAACGAGGCAAGAAAGAAGCACTCCATAAAGACATCAATTAAAGCCATTATTTGGAGCGATAATGACTCAAGTGGAGATGAATGTGGTGATTTCGATGATAGAGATTCAAATCTATGCTTCATGGCTCAAAAAGAAGATGAGGTAAATTCTTCATATAGTGATAGTGATAGCAATTGCTCCAATGATGATATTCATGATGCTTATGCTCTTTTATATGAAGAATCCATGAAATTAGCCAAGAAAAATTGTTCTTTGAGAAAACAAGTGCATGCGATTTCAAAAGAACTAGATGACTTAAAAAGTGATTATTGTAAGTTGCATGCCAAGAATGAATGCATATCTAGCCATTTATATGTAAAGCATGTGAATAATGATTTGGTTGAATTAATTGCTAACACTCCTAGCTCAAAACAAATCTCTTGCAAAACTTTGGCTCTAGAAAAACAAAATGAAGATTTAAAACTTGATATTTGTGATTTGAAAAGATGCCTTGAAAAATTTGTTGATGGTAAAAACAACTTGGATGTCATGCTTGGACACCAAAGAGTTGGCCTAAACAAAGGCGGTGTTGGATTAGATCCCCTCACCTTGCCTCCTAAAGTTTTTAAACAACAAGCTAGGTTAAATGTTCCTCCAAGACAACCAAAGAACTATTGCACACCTTTTACACATTGTGGTTGGTGCAACAAGAAAGGGCATACGACTAGTTATTGTCCTTGTAGAATTGTTCATGTTGGAGGTGTAAAGAAAATGTGGGTTGTTAAAGAGTTTCTTAATGTTGCTAAGACTAACACTTATGGACCCAAGAAAATGTGGGTACCAAAAGTTAGACCTAAATTGTGATTGTAGGTTGTTCAAAGCAAAGGCAAGTAGCAACAAGGAGAAGGCTCCAAGAAAATTTTGAGAAGGAGGAGCAACAAGCTAAATCTTAAGGGGGAGTAAGCATTCCAAGATTGGACATGCTACTTTAAATGAGGAGAGCCTCAAAGCTTGTCAAGAAAATGGACTTCAAGAATGATCACTCATGAGCTCAATTCCTTGGTAATTCATCAAGAGGGTAAAACTTGGCTCTATTCAACATTGTGCTATACACTAAACTTATATGTCATGAAGCATGCACAAATGGTCATACTTATTTCTCATGATATAAATAGCTTGCTTGTTGAGAATTAATGTGAACCTTGCCCATGAATGGTCATCTTGCACTTATATTGAAAATATTGATTGTTGATGACCATTATTCGCTTTGTGAAAATTTCATGTTGAAATTATGTCATCTTAATGTTTCACAATGCCAATCATACACACACCCCTTTCGGTAATGCCAAAAAGGGAATATGACTAGGCTAGATATTTAGTTGTGTTTGTTTGATATTGTTGGCATGCATTGATTGAGGGGGAGCATACATTAGGATGGAATATGCATAAGATAACTTGATAGGGGGAGCTTACATGCTTGAATCACATTCTATCTTGTTACTCTTGAAAAATGCATGTAGTAGATGAGATTATTGAGCTACTTTGAATATCTTTCTTTGGATCATGAAGGAACTCTTGATGTCATCAGTATGAGTTCATGAGTTATATGCACTTCACGCCATTATCTTGCTTATAACTATCTCTTCACACATGCATACCCTTGTCTCTTTGTTGATGACAAAGGGGGAGAAATAATCTTGATTCTATATGCTATGTGATTGTGTGTTTTGAGAGAACATTAGAGGAAGAGCATATCTTGTTTTAGCTAGGGAAGCTAGCTACAAGCTTAATTGCTATATGAGATAAATTGACATATCTTGAGTATACAAGCAATGATTGAGTGTTCTATGTGAGATTGTTGTGCTTAATTGACTATCATATGATACATCTTACCCTATATAGAATCAATGTTTGTCATCATCAAAAAGGGGGAGATTGTTAGCCCTATGGTTGGATAACCTAGGCTTACATCTTGTTTTGATGATAACTACACATTGATTATGTTCTAATGTGTGCTTTGAGTGTATTCTTAGTAGGTATATACATGCACACTCATGAAGACACATTTGAGAAGTTGGATAGATGGATTAAA